>JBBCBC010000036.1:8443028-8979037 GCA_037126765.1 Stenogyne calaminthoides | reverse complement strand
ATTAGGGTTCTTCCGTTAATTTCCCTTTCAATTGAGAAAAAAATCAGGAAAATCCATTTTGATGTCGATTTATATTATTCCATCAGATCTGAAATCAGAATTGTTGTTTTAATGCTTTTTTTGTGGTAAATCGAGTTTTTTTTTTTTACTGTGTGTTCATATATGCTGCAATTTTTGTTTGAAATTAGGAAAACTGTTCCGATTTTCTGTAACGAATGTCCCAGAAAAATTATAGGAAGAAAATACACAAATTATTGTAAGGTTTTAGCATGAAATGGATAAGATTTTTTAATTCAACAGAACAGAATGAAGGGACGAAATGAATTTAAAAATATATAGAAATGGTCAAAAAGTAAAGCAATAAGAAGGAAATTGAGTAGTAGGAGGGAAGAGGAGAGAGAGGAAAGCACCGACGGCAGCTGAATTGAAATGAAAAAATTGGGGCCCAGAGAGACTCCCGAATTCCGTGTTGACGGGGGTACATGTCGTGCCCTAAGGTGGACGGCACGTGTTACTTTTAGCTTGCCGCCCACTATTAATTATTAGTATCTCAAATTCTTAATATTTTGCCTTTTTTCCCATTGGTGTTCCCATTTCGTAAGCGTAGTAGAATAATTGTTCACACCCTATTCTAAAAATATTCATAAAAATATTGTGTCCTAAATCGTAATTTTTTTATATTAAAATGAAATAAGAAAAGTCACGTTCTTAAGAATATTGTGTCCTAAATCATAATTTTTTTTATATTAAATGAAATAAGAGAGTCGTGAGACATGTGGTTTAGTTTTTTTTTTAAATAATAGCACTGAACATATATTTATTTTTCACTAGAAAATGGATAAATATTTTTTTATATATATAAAATTACTAGAATGTTTTAATTTTTAATGAAAGGGTATGTATATCTTTTTTTCCTTAAACAATATATAAACTGTTTAAAATATTTATAACTATATATATTGTGTAGTATTTTATGAAAAACTTATTGTAAATAGTAAAGTATATTAGAATTTTATTACAAATTTAAAAATTCTAAGCAATAATAAATTATATTTTATTAATTTATAATATTCTAAATAAGATTATATTTAGGATCATAGATAATAAATTTAAAATTTGCCTTTTGATGATTATTATTGATAAAATGAAATTTGGCCTTTGATAATTTATATAATATTCACACGATTATATTTAAAAATTGATTTCGAAATGAATTTTCTCCATCCTAGTCAGTTTTGAATTTGTAATGAAATCTGACTTGTTATTTTAAATTTTTTAGGCTCAAATTCCTAACATCCATCAAGCGTTCTTTTTAAAAGTTTTTTATCTGATTATTTTAATAAATAAGTCATGCCTAAAAGTATTTTGGTAGAGTCTGTTTTGAAATATTATTCAAACTCAAAAAACATTTATTTTTAAAATAAATTGGGTTATAATAGCTTTAAAAAAAAATACCTCCTTAATATCCATTTGTTAAGTGCCTTTTGTTTTGTTTTTTTTATTTAACAATTGTTAATATATTATGTAATATTTTATTACCGCACGTAAAGGATTAAAGGTGAATCTATTATAGAATTTATATAAATTGAATAATTTTTAATTGTATATATCGGCCTTATAATTCAATATATTATTTTAATCAATAAACTAGAAATGAACGAGTAACATTTTAATTCAATATATATATATATGATAAAACTAATGTACTACTTTTTTGGGTGACTGGGTATAATCGTTACTACTTTTTCCCCACTCATTCATTTTTTATCATTTTTTTTCTTACATCAACTCCCTACTCGTTTTTTACATTTCTTTCACATGATTATTAACCCTTTTTTTTTGTCAGTAAAACACTTCATTAATAACTTAGAATAGAAGTCCCAAAAAGAGCACAAAGAAAGAATGAGAAAAATAGAGCACAGTGGTCTAACAATTTTAACACCATTCTTGGCCTAATTGTCCAGTCCGTATAAAAATATTTTTAGAGGTTAACATACTTGACTAATAACTAACTCCAGACTCTAGCCTTTAATCTTCTCAAATGATTTTTCTTCGAAAACTCTGTCGCTTTTTAAAGATTATTGCATTTCTTTTTGTTCCAAATTCAAATAACACTAAGCTAAATCGCGTAAGAAAAGTCTGACCTTTCTACCCACAAGAATATCACCATGAAAAAAGAAGATTCGGTATAGGCTGATTATGAATGATTACGGGCGTCTGCAGCCACTGTAGTATCTTGACCACACTTTTGTAGTTGACGAACACTCAAAGAAGACATGGTTGAAAGTTTTCGGATGAATTTTGCATAAAACGCACGTCAAATCGTGTCCACCGGATGAAGGATCCTCCTCCGAAGAACGTTGTCTTTGGTTGGAAGTCTTCCCACAGAACTCTTTCCATGCATTTGTTGACACTTTTCGGGCGTGAACATGTTTCAAATAGCTTTGAAGACCTTTCGTACTTTGCTGCACACAGGGTCTGGCCTTTCAACTCTCGTTAAAAAGAAGGTTAGAGGCTGCCTTTGTAGTGTTTCCTGTAGATAGAGGCTTTCCATTCCATCTCCATGTATCGGGTCTTCTTCGTCTCAACGGGTATTTGTTGATAGTGGTTACAAATTAGAAAAGACAATTAATTCCTCCGTAACAATGGTCTCTTCCAACTCCAGACCCACTCCCACGTCTCCTCACCCACAATAGTATCATGCTTATTGAGACAAAGCTGATAATTAAAGCCTAGGAAAACGAGAGACTTGGGAGTTTCACTACCCACGCACACATCCTCCCAAAAAGAAATAGATTCCCTATCCCCAACATTTTTCCCCCCACCCCCCACCACCACACACCCAAAACCATTCATAACATCCTCCACCAACTTCGATGATTATTAACCTATTAGCTGATGATAATTAAATAATATATCATCATCAAATAAAAAGTATTGATTTTATATAAAATTTCATCACTCCTACCATATTTAATAGAAATCAAATTCAAATTTTTAATTGTATTTACCCAATCTACCTTGTTCCCATCCGATCGTGCTACATACATTGCTAGTTGAAATCAAACATAGCCTAAAACCCTTATGCATTGGAATAATGTTTATACGATCGGGATCGATTGCGATTTTAGCCACAGATTTTATAATTATGCATGCATGTACACTACTAGTTGAAATCAAACATAGCCTAAAAGGACCTTTTTGGGCTAAGTTTTATATCGTTAAACGACGCAAGATTTCATAACGTATTTTAAAATTATATAATTTATTTATTTTTGAACCGGTGTAATTATTAATATAAAAAATAAATTACACTATTCAATGCAAAATAAATCTTATATTTCAATACAATAAATTGAATAATTTAAAATACGTTATAAATATACTGTGCATTTGATGTAGAAGGACCCATTCTTTTCATTAAGGTGAAAGCATTGGTTAGCCATTCTGCATAACCGAATTGGTTCTATGATTCCAAAAATTTATTGTGGTGACTAGTGAGGATTGACTTCTAATATTTGACATTTTGACTTATAATAAATTGTTAGTTTTCGACAAAAACAATAATAATAATTGAATCTAAAGACTAATTCGTGAAACCAAACGAGTTAAGTAGTGTTTGGCTGCTGTAATAAATAAAAAGAAAAAGGAAAGAAAAGGAAAAGAAAAGGTGCTAGGCGGGGAACAAGAAGCGTGTGGGAGAGCGGGAGGACGACAGGAGGCGGTGGGGCCAATTGAGGTGTGGCTGCCGCTTTCGGTGGGCCCATTTTTTCGTGAGGCGTCGGCGGAATTTGTGGACTATACTTCTGCTTTCTTTATTGCCTCATCTACCCCCTATAGCCATGCGCCATCTTTTTCCTTCTTTACTCTCCGAATCGCAACGGAATTCCTATCCTACCCCTCAAATAATTATATGTCATATTCCTTATTTTCAAAATCTTTTTAATTTTGGGCTTGTTTGTTGTATACTCGGAAGGAGGATGAGAATGATAACAAATTTCCCCTCCGCCCATAACTAAATTGAAAATTTGTCAAAAAACATCCTTTTTCTAATTCAATTAAATATTTTTATAAATAATAATAAAATATTTTTTATTTTATCTCTTAAACACCTCAATATTATATTTTAATATCATTATTTTTTCAACACTAAATTTAACTTCTATTTAGATGAAATTTACATAAATGTCACTATCATTAAACTTTTACAAAAAAAATAACTTTATTCGCTTTTAATAAAAAATAAATAACTTTTTTTTAAAATTATGTGCCTTATAATGTTGTGACTAAAATATATGGGTTAAGGGTTTAATGATGTGGGCACAAGATTTTAATTCTAAACAATAAATGTGAAAAGTGGATAAGATTTATGTTAGATGAAGATTGAAAGAATAAATGTTTGAAAGAATAAATTTCTAAAGAGTTTGAGTGTGTTCTTTGAATTATACAGTGTTAGCGGTCATAAATGACCCATATATATAGGTTTGGGAGAGTGGAACTCATAAAAGCTTCCCACAATGAAGCCCATGAAAGTGAAGCGACCAAAAACATTAAATCTTCTGGACCGATGACCCACGTGTTGGAGGTCATTTGAGAGGTACGCCGATATCGGGGCCTTTTGGCACCTCATAAGGCCGCCAAGATATTTCCGGATAATCGGGATTTAAATTGTTTAAGTACTCCTATCCATTCATCATTCTTGTCATTTCTTGACATTCTTCCGATTAAGACCATCCCAGTATGCTCTTAACCTGCCGTCTGGACACTAGTCAAATCGTAATTAATGCTCAGACTTTGTCTGCTCACGACCGCGAGATCGCTCGTAAGCACGCTTGGTCTTTGAATGTTTTTTGCTCATTCAGGTGCTATACTTTGCAGAGAATTTGGTTTGGACTCTCCTAAACTATTTTTAGGTCGCGCCCGATCTCAGATGATCGCTACAAACAATAGCCTTCTAAAGAATTCGCTATGCTCGCCGAGGGTAAATTGGCTATCATTTTTAGTCATCAATTCGGAGGCCATGAGGTGAGAGAGAAAACTTCGCACGCACGCGTGAAAGTTGTCTTGGAAATAATTTTGTTTATGGTAGCGGATACCCACGCTACGGACACAAATATCGCGTCCAATCAGCTTATCCTCGAAAAACTCTATAAATACCCCCATTCCTCTCTCTATTCTTCACTTTCTCCGAAAGAGATTTCGAAACTCTATTTCGGGTGATTTCTCCGATCCATTCGTAGATTTGAGACCTTTCCGCTCGACATGGAAGTCCTAAGGTAAAGAAAACCCTCGTTTTCCTTTCAGATTATTCTTGTTCACGCCATCGATAGAATCGCAAATCTAGAGGACTCGGGAGCGGCCGGAGTTAAGCTCCGCCCCATCGGATCCATCCACCCCGGCGCTGCCGCGAGACGGAAGCGTCGATAGTTGATGTTTATCAGAGGCCGTGAAAGCCGAAAGCGCTGTGTGCCGGTCCGGGAGGGAGGTTACGAAAAGCGTCGTTGCAGAGCGGGCCCGAATCGAAAGGGTTTTGGTTCTCGTAGAATCCCGGAAATTCAAATTTCGGAAGGGGCGGGAGAGGAAGAAGATGAGCCCGGCAGCGTCGTCCGATTGGCGAAGTTGATTTCTGTCGGATGAGATTATTCAGAAGCGTGCGAATGGCCAGCCGAGATCGATGATGTTGATGTGAGAAAGCATTATAGAAACGCCCGTCGCCGTGGGTTGATTCAAGACCAACGAATTCGAGGATAATATTTTTTCTTGAGTGGGGTAGTCAGTTCGGTGGCCCGAACTCTTCTTGTGGAGGACAAATTCAGTTCAGCGATGTCTATTTTACGGGTTCTGGGTATATATGAAATTGATTCGCCCGACCGGGTTCCCTGGCGGATGCAGGCCGTGAACTTTGATGCGATGGAAACTCCATCCCGCCATCTTCATCCAGCGATCACCTGCATTTGTTGTGGTTCTAGGGCCTGGCGAAGGCAAATCACTCCCAACCCAGTGAGATATCATCTGGATTTTTGTTTGGCCGGGTCAAGCCACCGAGAACTTTCCGCCATGAAAGGAACTCTGGGATTTTGGCGAAGTGGGGAAAAGGCAGGTACTACCACCATGAAAAGCCCGCCTCGTATGAAGTTAGTCGAGGGACCTCTCCCAAAAGAAAATTGGAAAAGAGATCGTGGTGGCGGGTAGGGGGGTCACAGAGTCCCAGCATGCCTCTAGTGGTCCCTGGATATCACTAGATTCCTCGCGACCTCAGAACCTTTAAACGTAAGCTCTTTTTGTTTTTGTCTCTCCATAATCTTGATTTAATCTTCTTCTTATCATTGCCTTCCAAGAATTTTAGATGTGGGATCTGTCCATCCCGGTTCGTCCTGGGTTGATCCAGCAGTCCGCGTCGATCCCGGGACGAAATGATCGTTGGATGTTACGTAGAAGCTAAAAAAGTGTTGGGGAAGCGGGGCTTCGGTGTCCACCTGCAAACCATCTCTCCAAAGGCGATAATCACAGTATCGAGATGCTTCTTTAACCTCACTTAGCTCTGTTTAAGATTCGCTATCTTTTCCT
This sequence comes from Stenogyne calaminthoides, assembly GCA_037126765.1. Classification (NCBI taxonomy): domain Eukaryota; kingdom Viridiplantae; phylum Streptophyta; class Magnoliopsida; order Lamiales; family Lamiaceae; genus Stenogyne; species Stenogyne calaminthoides. The sequence continues at coordinate 8,972,470 of JBBCBC010000036.1, read as the reverse complement.
AATTTAGCTCGCTTTTTAAACTTTTAGGTTTTCTAGTTACTTTTAAATCGAACTGTCGAGGCTTCTCTCTGCTTAAAAAACTGTAAACCATGGACAACATAAATGTCGAGAACTCAGAGTAGAAAGAGTTCTTTCGATGCCGCAGCTTCTCGGCGGAGGAATGAGAAAAAAAACGACCCGTACCGGAAGAGGCGATAAGAATAAAGAAAGGTAGAGGCCGAGCCCCAAACTGTCCAACCCCATACCCGCCCAGGGCCAAAAAGTGAGTCACTCACGGCGGTAAGGCGTAGGAAACTTCGCCTTGCCACGTCAGGCCTTTGGTTGATATGGAGGCTCTTAGTGCAGGCCCAGGAAGATGGTATATTTCCGGGTCCCGGGAACCCGAATCGTCTTTGGTTGGGTCACCGGATCGGACGGAGAGACATCAACTTTCTTGGGTTGGAATCTCGAGTATCGCAAGAGGTATTATCCGAGGTCCACCTTGTTTACCTATGCATCGTTGTCGATGCCCATCTTACATATTGTTATTATTCAGTAGGGTACCCAACCCGATGATGGGTGTTCCGTGGTGAAGCCACCGCAACTTTTGTGGTCGGAGAATCTGGCGGCAATGATGCCAACCTCTATCTTTGGCGTGTGCAACGACGCCGCTAAGTCTTGGACCATGGTCCTTCATGAAGAAAGCCAAACTCAAGATTTCTCGGAGAATACGACTTGGGGGTTGTTTCATCTTTCTTGCCCTTCGCTTTTTTTCAAAAAAGTTCGGAACAATATGATAAAGCCAAACTCAAGTTGCAGAAAAGTCGATGTGTAATGCGTATACGCTGGCCGACATGGGAGAGCAGATGAAGGTGAGAGTCGCCATTCACGCCAAAGCCCGGTAGAGGAGAAAATGAAGATTGACGGAGAGGGCGATATGGGGAAAAGTCCGATTCTATGTGAAGGATCATCCGACCTCAAAGTCGAAGGAGGAAAGGGCTTGCCCGTGGCAAGATTGTCGAATTAGAGGATCGGGTCCGATGTTTTGCCCGAGGTCCAGCAAGTCCTATTATTAATCGAAGCTTGAAGCGAAACCATGCTTGAATATTGCTTATATTCACTCGTATATCCAATCTTTGTTGGATGATCCATCGGCAGCGACCTCGTAGGATTTCCGGATGGCGGTAAAAGGAAAGGATGGTTAGCTACATCGTAACAAGATCCGTCCACGAAGAGAAGAGGATCTCCCGTTAAAGAACTTGCAGCTTTTGGTGTTGATTTATTTCTTAAGCCGCGCCAATCTTTATGGCCCGACGAGCTGTTCGAAGATCTTTGGCTTTGCCGAGGTCGATTAGGTGCCAATGAAATTTTGTGGTTGTTGGGGAATTAATTGCTTCGAATCTATTCGGATGAATATTTAAATATAAATTTAATTCTAACAATTATTACTAAGCGTGAATTAATCCCATATTAATTCAAATAATAATTCAACAACAACATTGCATATAAACAAATCCACATAAATCCCACGGCGTCTTGCTACTCTGTTTAACTAACCTTTTGGAGTGGCAATCGCTGGTAGATTGGGACTTCGTTGACGAACACGCCAAAAGACCTTCTCAAGTATTCCCAAGTCCTTGCTTGTCCAATCCGTGGGGATGCTTTCATAACAATTAACAAAGGAAAATAAATTATATGTTGCACCACCTTTGTGGATTTTAATTTTTCAACACATGAAATCAAGATTGGGATGAAAAAATCATCCCTATTTATAAGAGGTAGTGGCTGATTTTTCTTAGGAAAAGGGAGAGAAAATCTCTTTCTTGATCTCCAAGAAATCTTGAATATATATCCAATATATTCTTTTCTCCATAATTAAAAATATTCCATAAAATCCCTCTCTTATTGTTATGGAATTTGAAAAAATGAGGATAAAGATTCCAAGATTTGGATCTTCTTGAATTTATGAGATATACTTGTATTCGAATACATATCTTCCATAATATCTTTTTCAAGAAAATCAAAAAAATCTTTCTTTTCCTTCTTTTTTTTCTTTAATTTCGAAAAATCCCCATATAAATAACCAAGTGAGAGATTTCTTGAATTTAATGAGATAATCTTGTATTCGAAGAATACATATCTTCATTCCATAACAAAACTCGAAAGTTTTTCTCCCATTTTATTTATAATTTTTGAAAATTTTTGGAAAAATTTAAGCAACCATAATTTATTTTATTTTAAACACTTTTTAGGTTATTGGACATTATGTTTGGGCTACTTGAGGGCCTTTAGGAGAATTAAGATTGGACCTTCCAACGGATCTTGAATTTCAATATTGAGCCACAATATTATTCAAGCCCATAAATATTAATTAATCCCACTGTACATAATTAATATTGCACTATCCATCTTAACCCATATTGCATTAATATGGCTCGATTATTATTTCCGTGTTTAAGATTATCTAGCCCATTAATTAATTCAAGCGGTGAAATAGCCCATTAATTAATATCTTTTTTGTCATGGTCATTGAGCGATTCAACATTATTATCCATCATAGGAAACTAATTTCACTTGCAAGATTTGGTATGATAAATTTTATGAACCTCCCAAGGGCAACCGTCGACAATGATGCTTGCATTATGATTCTTACGTATTAAATCTTATCAATCGAGTATGACCAATAATATGCCCAAGATATAAAGTATTGAATCTCGTTGATTTCTGCATAGTGTAAGTCGTTAATAATTACTAACCAATACCCATCCTATTTAAGGGATGAAGATTAAGAAATAACAGAACCACCGAGGTCTAATTTATTCCTAGTTGATTTTTGAAGAATTTATCCTCCCTGTAGGTCCTATTAGGTCAAATCAGTCATACCTTTAGTGTAATCTCTTGGTCAAGACAAGTCAACTGAAGTCTTACCTTCAACCTTTCACGATGGATTGTTCGTTTCCATCTGGGTAAGTGAATCGGTTGTACTTTTAGTTCTGAGGAATTTGTTATTTAATCTTTTCGTGATCGGTATCACTAAATTAACTACAATGTAACACGTCTATTTATTGAACAATTATCTGCGAAAAATATATGCTTAACATTGATGATATTTGAAAGCATCGGTGATAAATAATTTATTTCAAAGAAATAAATGAAATTGGGTTTGGTTATACAAAGTAAAAAGCATATTTTTTCAAGATAACCCCAACAAAGGGAGGGAAGGTGCTTGGGGATCAAGTTAAGAGATTAAAACAAAATGTAACGACTAACCCTATTGTTGAGGACCTTGGATGCTCACATTGGTTTGATTCATGGAAGGTTTTTCCGCGGCGAAGATGCCCATTCCTTGAACGCCGATGTAATATCCGCCCGAGGTTTTTATTAAGTTGTTTGGTCTGGCAGAATGTGCAAGTCTTTGCCACTTAAATTTTCGTTGCCTTCAGCGTTTAATGAATGGATCTTTTTTCTTTCTCGGACTCATCTTAGGCTTTTCTTTATCTATTCTTTCAAATATTCATTTGTTTCTCATCATCACATTGAGGCCGTGTCCTCCATTGTTTCTCTTTATCTGTCGATGGCCGGTTAACAAAAAATATGGTGAATGATTCATTTATTTATAATGATCGACCAACTTCGCTTTTGAAGTTTTTGGCTTTGTTGACTTCAGGTAGGTACGCGACAGGGTTGTCTTATAGATGATATCTCGGCGAGGCCGAGCTTGAATGGGATATCTGATCGGCGCGGACTAGATAGGGTATCTTTATGTGATTATCTTGACATATTAGAACTTTGTCGCTTAGATAGGGTATCACGGCCAGAATTAGACTTAGATAGGCATCGACGAAGATTAGACTTAGATAGGTGTCTTGACGTGATTGCCTTGACATATTCTTGGCCTTGTAGACTTAGATAGGGTTGTCTCGCGACCGAGGAATTAGACTTAGATAGGGTATCTTGACGTGATTGCCTTGACATATTCTTGGCTTTGTTGACTTAAATTCTAATTTCTTTCCATTTAGAATCTCTACTTTGATCGAGCTACTTAAAGAGGTGAGGACCCGGCCCCCAAGTTCGTAAATGTGAAAGATTGAACACACCAAAAAGTTATGTAGGTTTTGAGATGATTTGTTTTGGTTTAAAATTTGTTCCACGTCTTTTTCATTCACGGATCTACTTTATGACCTAACTTCTGAGAGAGGTGGGGACCCCGATCCCCAAGTCCCGGAATGTAAAAGGTTGTATAAAATAATGGCAAAATTTCCAAACTCAAAAACGCGGCTTAGATAAATCTGAATTCATTCATGAAAACTTGGTAAAATTAAAATGAAAACATGATGTATGAAGATAGATAGTTCTTGGTAGAACTTTTTCAAGTAGGTCCGTTCCACGAGTACACATCAGGCGTACCATCCATCTCTTCGAGTTGATAAGCCCCATTTGGTAGACATTTGAGATTTTCATTGGGTCTTCCTGTCCGGGCCAAAACTCCTTTCCGGACCGAGAATTTTCTTTAAAACGCGAGTTCGCCAACCTTGAATCTTTGGATTTTTGATTTTGAGTTGTAGTATTTCTCCGATTTTGCTTTGTAGTTTCGTTTTTCGGGTTGGTTTCCATTCTTCTTTTCCTCGAGGAGGTCGGAAATTTGAGGATATGTCGTGATCATTGTCCTCTGTGATAACCGCGACGTCCCGATGACTTTGATGATGACCTCGGTGGTATGACCCGCTTCTGTTCCGAATGCCAATGCGAAAGGTGTCTCGCCCGTCGAGTTTCAGAATGTGGTCCTGTATGACCATAAGATGCTTGGAAGTTTAAAAGCCCATAGTCCTGTTGACTTCGATCAGTTGGGTTTTCAAAGTATGTGTTGTACCATCGAATAATCCTACTGGTGGAGAGATCGCAGAGTTAATTTCTAGGAGAATCTAAGGTTACAGTAGGCTTTAAAGATAAAAGATTAGATGCAATGACTTAGGGTCAAGGAGTTAAGTTTTACCTAGAAGGAATGAAGGTCGATTCGACCTTGGGAAAGACCACAAGTCGGATAATGACCTTAGGCGGCTATCACGGATAACGAAAGCGATATGGCGGGGCAAGCAAGGCAAGTGTATCTGGGCTTGAAAACCATCGGGGATTAACCGATAAAACCTTAGCTCAGCGGTGGGTGCTGTTCTAGCCCATTGAAGCTCACCGGGAGGTGTACCTTGAGTTCACGCTCTATAAATACAACTCAGATCGCTCTTGTGAGAAAATATAATAAAATACTCCTGGCAGAAGCCCCGGGCGTAGCCTCTTTTCTAAAGGCTTAACTAGGTAACCAAAAATGGCAGATATTTTCATATGTGTTAACATTTACTTAATCGATCCCATTCAATAATATCATCGCTGCCCTAGCGTAAAATCTAAAGTCACAACATTGGAGCCATCGCATGGGAAACACAACCCGTCGACATTTTGAAAAATGCATAAAAAAGACCCGATCTTACCAATGGTGATCAATCAAGGTAACACTACCCGAAAATGAGACAGACCATCGCGATGGTGTCGAGGCCTCCCGAGCTCACACACGATCTCAATTCCCATCATTCCGAATCACCCCCCCGGTGGAATCTCGTCAAACACCGGAGGACGCCGAAGGCCATCGGTCTGCAAGAAATGCCTTCGCGCTTTTGACGACGAGGAACAACCGGGTCTTAAGAAAAGTGACACCCAATCCAGAACTTAAGGCAAGAATGCCCTAGTCGAGAAAGCGGCTCCATAAGCCAACCGGGCGCATTTATCCAAAACACGTGATCATTCTAATCACAGTTCTGCACCAAAAGCAACGGGGTCGCAACGGTTTTGACCAGATTTGGAGACAAGATGCCCGGCCACCCAATAGCCATCAAAGACGCAGGCGAATCCAATACCGCCAAGGTCGACCCGGATGGAAGCGAGATCCGCCATAGCTCTAAACTACATCATGATGAACGGCCGGGGTGGGCGATTCGTCGGAGACAATCCACTTAACGACCTACCCACCCCAAGACCATCGCGACATCAAAATCGGCCACATAATAAGACGGTCCAACGACTTCCGAGCAAGTTGAAAACTACAGGTAGCCCGACAGGCGGACCATAACTTATCATTCGAAACTCCCCGGGACCACATTCACTTTTTGCACCTACCCAAATAAAAAATCAACACGGCGGCCTAGATCGCTCTAATTGGAAGCCACGGACCCAAGGGTCCGCACGTGGCCAAGTATAACTCCTACATGGCCTCCATGGCGTGACGGATGCCCGAAGTGCCATTTATTTTCCTAACTTTGAAACCGACGCCCGCCCAACGTTCCTTTTCGTTGCCACGCTTTCTCGGTGAAACTTTGAGCGACTCGCCCGGTTGTTTTCGATCCATTTCACGGCCTTGGCCCACGTGACCTATGACTAGACAACGACTTATGAACACCTAACAGTGACGATAACGAGTCCGATCAATCCTACATCGAAAGGATCGATAAGCTCGTACTCGAAGGATCTGTTCGGGATGAGGCCAAAGTGCTGGAACGATCTGGGTCTCAAGAAGGGAACCAAGGCAGTGGCGGCCCGGATGACCATGAATACTCGATCGATTATAACGACTTTTCGAGGCCGAGCTATGCGACCTCATCCACGCCCTCGAGCTTCCGAATCAAGACCAAAAGGTAAAGAAAATCGCCCACCAAAGAAAAGCTCGAAAAACCGGCCGATCATTACAAAGCGCACCGGCTTCAAACCCTTTGAAGAAAATATCGATCAAGTTGATGGAAGTGCTTGGCATGACCGCCCGAACTATACAATCGGATCGAGGACCGAGAGTTGCTTTCCCACTTCTACCGATCAAGAACAAGGGGAAGGCAAGCCCACAAATCTTGCCACTTCCACGATCAAACTGGCACTATACCAAATGAGTGCGGATCTACTCCCCGGCTTTGGAGGCTATCACGATGATGGATTCTTGGATCGGTTTGTCGTTTAATTCGGAAGAATCGAGATCGAGCTCGGAGGGTCACCAAGAAAAACCCGCAGGAAGAGCCCGACTCCGGGGATGCGGGGAACGCGACGATTACCACCCATGCCGTAGGGTAAAGAGGTCAGCGTGATACCTTGTCCCCACCGGGACCTGGTAGGGATTTTCATCAACCGAGCTCATCAAAAGGTGAATAGGCAGAGATAAGAGATAGAAAATGCCGAGAAGATGGTGCTACTGTCTTCACAATAGGAGAAGAGACTAAGACTATCGAAGTTCGGGAAGAAAGGACAAGGCGGGGTAGTCTGCCCAACTTGACCACTGGTGATCGAGCCAACATCATTGCTTTGGCCACCGTTATGCAGCTTTAGTGGATGAAGGGACTTTTCGCAACATACTCTTCAAGACCACTGGATCATTTCGGAGATTCTGGCCCGTACATCATTTCAAATGCGACCATGTCGAAGCGGATTTGGGCCGGTGATTAAACCGGCAGGAATGATCCGAGCTTATAGAATTAGTCTCCACTTCGAATGAAAAAATTTAGGGACACTTAGGCTTCTAGATTTTTTTGGTTATCGACCTCTGAGCTCTTATAATGGATTCGCCGGGAGGACATTTGAACATGAATTTGAGGCTGCGTCCTCGAACTTTTATTCATGTAAAGTTTCCGCCCAAGAGTGGGGTAGTAATCAAAGGTGACCAAGTTGATCTGAGGTTTTTGATTTATTCCTCATCTCGTTTAAATTCGCGCCCAATATCTAAAGAAACAAATACTTGTAATAGATAGTGAAAAAGATTAATGAAATTTTAAATAAAAAACGAGCAAGAAGAGAAATCGCGGCGACCTCGATCGAGATGGGGCGAACCCGGAAGAATTTATGCTTGAAGCGAAAATAGACAACCAGCGACAAAAATACCCCAATGGCCATCCGGGGAAGACCTCGAGAAAGTCAAAGTGGACCCACCCAGACCGGATCTTGGAAGAATCATAGGCTCGAAAATGTCGGACGACCACGAAAGGGGAAAGTCATCGACTTTCTCAAAAAGAACAGATGTCTTCGCTTGGTCGCACAAGGATATATGGTGGGGATCGACCGGGAAGCGTGCCGTAAGCTATTCATAGACCCAAAACCGAGCCGATGGCTCGAGAAGAAAATTTGGCCCCAAAAAAGACGCGAAGACTAGCTAGGAGGTAAAAAAGTTCTTGGACAACGATTTGATCCGCAAGCCGATCAACCCGATTAAGGTGTGGCCAACGCCGTGTTAGTGAAAAAAATCGATGGGACTTGGCGGTTGTGCATCAACTTCCGCTGATCTCAACGGCTTATCGAAAGATTTCTTTCCGATGCCCACATCGACCACACTTGATAGCAACGCGGAGGACCGAGATAATGTCGCTTCATGGATCTTTGCGTTTTATCACCAAATAGCCATGTATGAATCGGCCGTAGCATACCTCGTTCTTAATGAAAAGAACATCTATTGTTGGAAGAGGATGCCTTCGGCAGAAAAACGCAGGCAACATACCGTAGGTCGGTCAATCGCGTGTTCCACCGACCTCGTTGGGAAGTCGGTGGAAGTTCACGTAGATGACATAGTCGTCAAAGTCTGAAGTCGGAGGACCACGACCTGCTGGCCCGGACTTTTCGACATCTGAGGAAGTTCAACATGCGATTGAACCCCAAGAAATGTAATTTGAGTCGAATGAGGAAAATTCTGGGGCACCTATTGAGTAGTTTCTGGAATGAGGTGAACCCCGGCCAGTCAAAACCATATTAGACATGGGAGCGCCTCAAAATGTAAAAAGTACAAAAACTCACGGGATGCCTAGCGTTAGATGTTTCATCTCGAATGGGACAAATGTAAGCGCTTATTGACACCATCCTAAAAAAAGTCGAGTTCGAATGGACACCGTAAAGCCGGAAGCTTTAGATAAAATCAAGGCTTACTTGGCGGATGTAAGCTGTCTGTCAAAACGGTTTGGGGGAAAAACTCTTCCAATACCTCGCGGCTTAGGCGGCTTTGAAAGTCGCGGTACTCATCGAAGTGGAGGATAAGGCGATTTCCCGATCTTACGTCGGTAGACATTGAATGAGGCCAGAACAATGATATCCCGCCCCGAAAACTGCATATATCTTAGTCATGGCGTAAAAAACTAAAATACGCACTTCTGCCCCATCAAGTCTGGTCCTTACCTCCACCCCGGCGAACATCTTACATCGACCCGGATCGTCGGTGATGCCTCGAATCGGGCGTCGAGGTTAGATAATCACGGGGGTATCTTCTGGCGCTACGACACCCAATCAATGCCCGGTTGTTAATTCATTCATCGTGGAACTTACCTTCCCGTCCGAGGTTCGGTGTTCAAACGGTCCACCTAAGAGTTGTTCTTTTGTGGATCGGCGACCTCCCCACAAGTCGGGGCGGTATAGTTTGACCCGGCCGGGAAGGACCTTGTTCCAAAAATATCACTTTCGACTTCCCCAAAAAATAACGAAATTTTGAATATGAAGCTACATCGCTGGTCTAGAAATGTCAACAAATGATGGGACTCAAGAGATTGAAGTTCACCTGATTCCCCAAACGTAGCCTTCCTCCGTCTCGGGGAATATGAGGCAGAGATGACCGAATGGCGAACTTACCAAGATGTGGTAAAAATATTATGTCATAAATTCGACCAAATCCATGTCAAGTTGATCCCAAAGGAACAAAACTTCATGAGCGACGATTAGCTCGACTAAAACTTTCGAGATCACCAGAGATGAAAGATGTCACCATCACGACATTAACCTACCCACTCCACCTCACACCGAAGGTCGCAAAACTAGAAGCCCCAACCTTTGTGGATGACACCCATCGCCGAATATTTGACAGCGAACCTCGCCTCTGCCAGACGAAGTCTAAGCTCGGCGGCTACAATTCTGAAGACAAGATACACAATGATCCAAATGAAGCCGTCTGGCGTGGTTTTAAATCCTGCGCTTCGGTTGTGTCACTGCGAGCAAGGACAAGTGATTATGCCTTGAAATACATGAAGGGGTATCACGGAAACCACACCGGGGAAATCACACGGCCCAAGACCCAAAGCAAAGTCTTTTGGCCTACATTAAAACTGGCGCCATCATCTTAAGCATGCCAATTACCCTGAGTGTCAAATCTATGCCCGGCCATCAAGGCGCCGGGAAGAACTCACAAAGTATCCTCGGCCCACTGGCCATTTGAAAAGTGGGGGATAAACATCATTGACCCCTCCCAACAAGTTGGTCCGTCATACGGTAGCGGTAGATTACTTCAAAATGGGCGGCGGGTGGGCCAGCGACCATAGATCAAAACCGGTCATCAAGTTTATATGGCGATTATCATATGCAGTTAACTTACTACAAGCAATCATATCGCACAATGGTAACAATTGACGACCTCCTGGGTTAAGCATTCTTCTTCAAGAAATGGAAAATCACCAAGCTCTTCCTGGATTTATCATCATCAATAAAACGGCCAAAGTCGAGGTCAGAAAAAACAAGATCATTAAACACACCTCAAAGCCAAGATTGAGTGAGCCAAGGGGAAGGGGCTATGAGCTCCTGATATTTTGTGGGCCTATAAAATGACACTGCGGAAATTCAACAAAGAGAAACCCCACTCACTAAATTTCCCGACCGGGGTTATGAGTTCCAGCAGAAACCGACTTCCCGGTCTCCTCGACAAGCCAGTCAGCCGACCAAAATGACGAGGTCTAACTTAAACCTCGATCCGCCGAGGAAAAAGCTAGATTGACGCCAAAAACCTAAGAAACACAAACAAACAGTTGAGAAGATTTATAACTCCAAAGTACTACTGACGCCAGAGAAGGAGACACGGTGCTCAAGAAGATACTTCCGGCGACCGAAGGAACCTCGCCCGGAATTGGGAGGGCCATTCAAGATCTCAAAAATCTTACCTAATGGATGCCAGACTGTTTCGAACAACCCGGGATGGTACCAAGGCTCAATAACTATGGAATCTGATACACTTGAGGAAATATTATCGCGAAAAATTACATTCTTGTAATCGGTTATTTAGTAATTATTTATCAATAACAATGTCTTTTCCTTTATCTCAAAAATTACCGTAAAACCCAAAGGGATTATGTAAAAGAAAACATAAGTCACCCTAGTACGACTTTCAACATACCGAGGGGAGGATCGACACCCCGTGAGGGGGCAGCCTCCCTCGACTTTATAAGAAGACCGGAAAAAATGAAGTCCAAACAATAAAATTCAAGATATGGATAAGACGACATGGACAAATAGACAACAAGTCGCAAGGAAATCAAGTCAACACATTGTAATAAAAGAAAAGGAAATTTCATTTACATTGATAGAGTTAGTGGGGGCGACGCGCCAGCAAGCCCAAGGCAGAAGACAACAAAAATGATAAACAAAAAGGTAAACCGCCCGGGGCACCGCCGCTCGGGCCTGCCAAATCACCAACCGACCCCTCCACATTCCCTTCCGCGACCTCTGGCTGGGACCTCGGGAGCCGACCGGCACTCAGGTGGCGACCTCAGATTGGGGAACTGGCGCCTGTCCGAGGGTTGGCCCGAAGAAAGAGAGGTCGACACCCATGTCTTCCAAGTCCTTAATCTCCAGGAAGGACGGTGAACACGGGACAACAGAACATAGTCGGACAACTCGGCAACAAAAGGAGGGAGGTCGTAGGTCGGATTCTGCAAACAACTATCTTATGGCCCTCGTGACGCCTATCACATAAAGTTGGCATTAAGCTCTCTCTGTCCTCAAGTCATTCCTTCAGGATGTCAATTCCCCACTGGGCTTCAAATTGCCTTCACTGTCACCACTTTCATCTTCAAATGCCCCCACTCCAGAGAGCCGCGAAGAGTCAGTCGATAATCTAACCTCTTCGAGACCGCCATGACCAACATCTTAGTCTCGATCGCAACCCGGCCTATGACTTGCCCTCCAACTAGCCTCCACTGTTAATCGTCTTCTGTAGAAGACCGCCTCGAGCAAGTAAGGGCCGAGTACGACACCACACTACCGGGCGGGCGCTTGCTGCGGGTCCGCTTGCATCCATCCCCTGTTAGATTTTTGTAGTCCCTCCGAGATAAAGGGCTCGCTTCGCGGACCTCAAAGAGGGATATCGCGGACTCGACTCACAAGAAGCTTAGTGGGCCTCGTGGGTCAATCATGGAGTAAGTCTCGCCGCAAAAGAGATCCCAGGTCATTAATAATGAAAATAAAATGTGTGAAGGGAAGACTCAGAAGTCGAGAACTTACTCTTCGACACGACACGGTGCCCCTCGGCCAACCAGAGTCATTCTCCAGACGCCGTCCTCGAGGAACGGAGGCTGGTTAAGGTTGGCGGATCATGCGGCCTCCGGCCTCTGGGTGACCTCTTCCCTCGCCCGCTTTTCCTAGCGGACTTCGGGGAGGGCTCTCATGCTTTCCTCTTGCCCCTATCGTGGCGGAGGTGCGGATGGAGCAGATCATGAGGGACGCGCAGGTCGCGAGATGTTTTATCCGCCCAACACCAATTAATTTCGCCTTGAGGCCGTGATGATCATGGAGAGGGGCCAAGGATGAGACGGGGATGTCGAGATCTTGCACCAAAGATGTGGAGATAATAAAAAATATAGAAAAGAAGAAAGAGGTACTCCTGAGGATGTTCAGAAAGCGGATAAGTGTAAAGCCCAAATTTTTAATCGGAGCTCGTAGTTGAGGGGTATTGAAGACATCGCAGAGGCTCAAGGTAAAGGTCACGGAAGGTCCCGAATCCTCTTGAAAATCCCATCAGTCGAGGTCGAGGGCGAACATCGCAAAGAAAAGAGAATTAGGGGATCAATCACGACCTCGTAAGATGAAGATAAAGTTTTACCATGTTTCGACTCGCGCCCATAGTCCGTGGGAACCCTGATGAGCAATGTACTTTCGAAGGTCCGATTGACTCCCAGCGCCCAACGAACCACCACTTTCGATGCGGTTTGTGACTTTGTTCGAAATCCCACCGCAATATCTGCAATATCCGAAGTGGAACCCGGATACTCGTGTAGCGTTTAACATATCTGCTTTACTTGCGTGGTATTGCAATAACCATTTACTTATCGTAAGCATTGCAATATCTCGCCACTTACGTAGCATTGCAAATAATTGCTACTTCATTAACATCGCCCGATTATTGATGAGGATCTCCTCTCACTAAGTTCTTGGGATCGGTTTGAACCCGAACAAACATGATTAGTGGATCTCGTATCAACCACCGAATGAACGAGTATATGCCGCTAAACAAGTTTCAACAACTAGTGCGTGAGAATTACCTTTCTTTTCCGTCCCTTTTGGGGTTGGAGCAGAAAACCTCCATTGTCCTCTCTTACCACGGCTTAAAATGACTCCTCGTTGGATTTTCCTTGACACCACAAGCATTCGCCATCTTACCGTTTCCTTGGAAACAGGTTGAGTTTTATTCTTTATGGCTTTTGGTCCTCTTTTTTCTTGCCTTCCTTGGTTTAGAAAATGAAGACTTACCACTTGAATTAAAGCTTCAGTTTGGTGCCTCATCAATATCTCTACTTGAGACCAAAGCTTGCAACAAATCATTAACGAGGCCAAAACTTCGAAACTTTTGGGCGAGAGTGAAATACCAAATTCATCCGAGTTCCAGATTATAATCTGCGCTCGAAATCTCAAGTTTGTTCGGATGGGCCATCTATTTTTGAGGACGAATCCTCACGGGCCGGGTTTGCCACCATTTTCGGCGATGACATCTCTCTAGGTGATCCCGACGAGTCCGCGTTTTTTGACTCGTCGGTTGGCTCATCCGATTTTGGTGTGTCAAGAATCCACTTGCATTTGTCTTGATTAGAATGATTATAATTTTTTCGTTTCAATCAATATAGTTTCCATACATATTGTATTGACTTTAAGTATATTAACAATGGATTAAAAGGTTACGACATCTTTGAATCAAATAAATAACTATATCATAAAGCACAAGTATATCACAAGGTTCGATCACATGCATCATATTTAAAATCTCAAAAAAAAATATAAACATGCATCGGTGACATCTCAAAAATGAGTTTAAATAAGCCCGTGGGGTGGGTCATTATTTAAACACATTCAAGAAAGTTACAAACAAGAATAGTTACAAACCTTTAATATCCAGATTAATAGTTGGCTCACCGACCAATATAAAATTGACCAGGGGACTTCGGGAAGTATATGCATATCAATTTTATACCTAAGTAATAACCATGATTAAATATAGGATTATTATTTCGTATTGAACGAGCCTCGTGGGGAGGGTCATTCCATTTGGAATTTATTCATGTGAAAGCTAACTTTTGACCGTCCCGTGGGGGGAATTTCTCCAAAAAGAACTCACAAGTAAATAAATCATGGAGGTCAAAATTAATTCAATTTTTATTATCCCAATAAAATTGTCAATTAATTATTAAACATACTTAGTAATTTTTGAAGGTGAGATTTTTTCATTGGGCAACTCTCATGCAAAACACATTTAAACAAATTAAATAAAGCATAAGATAACCGCAACAATAAATCAAACAAAGCGAAAAATAAACATATTGACCACAAATTATCCAATTGTCATGTTTTGATTTTTCTTGGCTTGATCTTAAAGAAATACCGTCTTGAATTTCTCCCACTCGATCGTCTCGAAAAGAACTCCACTTCCGAAACGCACGCCAAGTAGCTTCGCGGCGGATCTGGCGCCATCCCGACGGCCACTCGGCGAAGTCAACCTCGGCGACCACCACTTTGTCCACCCAGACGCGACGGCGAGGTCCTCTACCTCTTCCTCTGACGGCAGACGTACCGTCTGCTTGCGCATTCTATGTATTTGCTTTGTTGCCTCGCCCACGGAACGCCGGCGCGTCCGTCGTCCCCAACGCGCTTCGTCCCTTCCCACAAGCATGGTGTCGCGTGCAGATACGTAAAGCGTGCTTCCCCGCTCGATCTCACCTTGCGCTTCGGCCCTCGGCCTCGCGCCCCCGTCGCGTGCTGCCAAGATCCGCGTGTATGGCGATTACTCGCAACGCGTTTAATTTGCCTTGCCTACTCCCTGGGTTACGGATTTTATCGGCACAATTTTTGTCTCGTCTTCGTTTCCAATGCGGTTTACAATTTATTTACAAAAAAATAAATAAACCTGATCTAGACTAGTCTATTACATTGATCAAATCAAACAAATCCTAATCTACTTAAGTGGATTTTCTCACGAGTAAAACGAATCGAACGAATCAATTAAAACCCACAATTTATATGCATGCATAAAATAAACACATTAAATTCCATGACAATTGGATACTGCAAAAAGATCTAGCAATTCTACTATCTAATTTCAAATTTAATAACAATCTAATTAAATTACAATTTAAAAAATTCAGAGTCCGAAACCGTGGGTCGATACGATGTTGTCGAATAAGTTGCACAGATCTATTCGGGTGAATATTTAAATAAAAATTTAATTCTTATAATTATTACTAAAGATGAATTAATCCTATATTAATTCAAATAATAATCCAACAACAAATCATGATATAATTAATTCACGAAATCCTACGTGATGCGAAATTTTACGAAGTTTACTTGAACGTCTTTTCTTGGGGCGGCGGTGATCTGGTGATTAACCTAACCAAAAGAACTTCCCAAGTATTCCCCTTAATCCTTGTTAAATTATCCGGTGGTAGGACACATGTGAACAATTAACAAAAGGAAAATAAATTATGTTGCACCACCTTATGGATTTCTTAATTTTTTCAAAGACATGGAATTATCTTTGGGAATGAAAAGAGTCATCCCTATTTATAGAGCATAGGTGGTCGAAATTTTGGGTAGAAAATAATGTGGAAAAATCTTTTCTTGATCTCCAAGAAATCTTGAATATATCTCCTATATTCTTTTTCTCATAATTATAATATTCCACAAAATCCCACCTACTTTTGTTATGGGATATTTTTGAAAATAATAGGCAAGATTCCAAGATTTGGATCTTTTGAATTTATGAGATATTCTTGTATTTCAAGAAATACATATCTTCCATAATATATTTTCAACAAAATCAAGAATATCTTTCTTGCCTTTATATTTCAAAAATTTGAAATTATCTTCTTCAATAACCAAGTGGGAGATTTCTTGAATTTAATGAGATAATCTTGTATTCCAAGAATACATATCTTCATTCCATAACAAAATTAAAAAGAAAATCTTTCTCCCTTTTTTTTCAATAAATTTGAAAAATAATGAGGAAAAAATAAGCAACAATATTTATTTTATTTTAAACACCTTTTTTTATTATTGGGACTATATGTTGGGCTACTCGGGGGCCTTTAGGAGAATTAAAGATTGGACCTTCCAATGGATCTTGAATTATCAATATTGAGGCACAATATTATTCAGCCTCATAAATATTAATTAATCCCACTACATAATTAATATTGCACTATCCATCTTAACCCATATTACAGTCAATATGGCTCCCGATTATTATTTCTCGTGTTTAAGATTATCTAGCCCATTAATTAATTCAAGCCACTGAAATAGCTTTCCGTTAATTAATATCTTTTGTCCTTGGTCAAGGAACGGTTCAACATTATTATCCATACCGGAAACTAATTCCACTTGCAAGATTTGGTATGATAATACTTATGAACCTCCCAAGGGGGCAAATCGAACAAGCGTGCTTGCGCGATTCTCGTTATTAAATCTTAGCAATCACATGTGACCAATAATATTGCCCAAGATAAAAAGTATTGAATATCGTTGATTCTCTACCCATGATAAGTCAAAGCAATAATTACCAACCACAAGTGATCCTATTTAAGGAACGAAGATTAAGAAATAACGAACCGAGGTCTAATTCTTCCCTTGTTGATTCAAAGAATTTGTCCTCTCAGAGGGTCTATTTAGTGCATCGATTATGCACTAGTGTAATCTCTTGGTCAAGACAAATCAATCGAGTCTTACACTTCAACCTTTTTCACGATGGATTGTTAATTTCCATCTAGGTCGTGAATGGTGTACTTTTAATTACAATGGATTTATTAATTTAATCTTACGTGATCCGTATCACTAAATTAACTACAATGTAACACATACTATTTAATGAAACAAGTTATGCAAGAAATATATGTAATATTGAATGATATTTAAAAGCATCGGTGATAAACAATTTATTTCAGTAAATAAGTCCAAAATTCAGTTTTGATTATACAAAGTAAAAAGCATATTTTCCAGTATAATCCCAACAACAAAGTTCCACGGGATGTACATTTTTATGCACCAACCGATTGAAGTGCGTCTTAGATCAGTATCCCTGGGGCATGATTGTTGTGAATCGGCCGACCATGGATGTAGGGATTCGTTTCCCGCTTAATCCGGCTATCTCATATCTGCTGGCCGCCTGGAACCTGAGCCTTACTCAAATCACTCCAAACGGTTGGAGCTACATCATTTCGACTATGATCGTATTGGGACTGGCCGGCCTGAAAATGATGCCTACCCCGGGGGAGATTGACTATGTGATGTCGCCTATTGCTCAAGCCGGGGGATATCACTCCGTCTTCGCAAGGGCAAAGAGCTTGTTAGTGGTATCCCCAACAAAGTTGATGGATGGCAGCGTGAAGTGGTGGTTTGTTGGAGGGCACGGGAATCAGTTCCAACCCGGTAGACGTTACCAATTCGAGTCCCATGATTATGCCATCCGTGTGGAGAATGGTATATTTTTTGTGCTTTTCTTTTTCCACTCGTCTTGATCTAATTCTCTTCTTGTCTTGCAGTGTTTACTCCCCGGACATTCGACCTTTTCTGGGATTTCAATGAGGCTTTCAAAGGCATTTCGAGGTATCCATGAAATTTGGTGTGAAGTCGAGTCGTTGAACTATCGAGCTCAATCGGTTGTCGTTTGGTTATCAGACATACCCCCACCATCTATGTATCCCCGTGAAGTTTAGGGACCATCTTACGTGGCGATTATCTTCGTGAGGTTATGTTACAATTTTTTAATATGATTGCTCTTTGTAGATCCCGAGCTCCCCGATCTCTGGTCGCTGACCCTCCTGCTTCTTGAGATGGCATCCGGGTCAAAATCGGTTCTCAAATGATGAGATGCCAACAAAGTTTAGTCCCTCCAATCGCTCTCGAGTCCAGACCCCGATCCCGCCGCCGAGGGAAGGGAAAGAAAGTCATCGAATACGCTTGCGTCGATTGCAGGATCACCCCATAAGCGGGTTCGAGAGGACCCCAAGCTCCCCACGGCCTCCACGGGAGGCGAAGGTCGACCACAATCTCCACCTCCCCTGCATTGACTATGCACGAGGTCGGCATCTTGATGACGATTATCTGCTTGGATGGGGCGAGTCGGTGAAGAAGTAAGTTCAGACCGGTTCAGGTAATATGTTTGTGTTTATAATTAAAACATTTTCGCTGATTGTCGAGTTGACCCACCACAAATTCTCGGTGGAAGTATTGAGCTTCCGAGGTCTCCGCTTCTTCTTTGAAGGTATTCGGATGATTGGCCCACTCTACGCCGAGGACAATCAACAATGTCCTCGAGCGTGGACGGGATCTCCAATCTTCCGCCACGCCCTTGAAGTCACGCAGAATTTGTACTCGCCGCTCGTGGCATACGAGGAGGGGCCCTATTTGGAGAAGGCACATGCTCAATCCGAGCCGGAGCTCGTAAATTAGAAAGGCTTTCAGACGATGATATCGACCCGAGCGAGGACCATTATGGGTCTTTCACGAAGCAATAAAAGAAAACTGAGGTCTAAAAGTCCGATCGCGGCGAGAGGGTTCAGGAGCTCGGGAAGTGGTGAAGGGTGCCGAGGGAACGCGTTGACGGAGAGGAGATTGTGGCCCGGCTCCCGGAGGATCCGAAGTGGCAAAAGATTCGAGATCGTGGATAAAGCCGCCGCCGGCGAGCGCCTAACAGATCAAGAGCAAAACGCTAATTTTGCTTTTATCTCGAATGGCGGGGCCATCGTGGCTGCTTCATAGAAGAACCACCTCAAGCCAATTTCTCCGACATCATCTCCGAACTGCCGACTATGTCGAGCATTCCCGCTGATCCCCGACGCCGTGCTTGAAATCAAGGATTTTGAGGACTTGGCATCGACGCATCCCTTTTTCCTAACCGTAGGGATCGCAGCTCCCACTCCCGATCCCGCAAGAAACCTTGGTGACTTCAACGGTCCCCGAACCCCAGACCCAGAGGTCGATCCTCTGCAGAGGCCCCTCGAGACGCCGGGTGGAGGCTCCTCCCGCACAATAGAGGTGTTTACGAAAAAAAATCCATGAGACGGCCGAGGCTTATCGGTGTTATTCAAGCTGAATTAGGTGGGCAACTTTTGAACATAGTTAGTGGTCTTTGTGATGAGATTTTTACGGTCCTGAAGAATGATAACTTCAAGAATCGGATAAGAAAAAAATGAGATTGAGAAGTTGTTGAACCCCATCGCCAACAATCCGCCGACCCATTACCCATGTATCTCAAAGTTGGCTTCTCACGTAATACTTTGGCATTGGTGAACTCCTTGTGATCGATTTTCGGTCAATGTTATCTTTTATTTCCGATGTAATCGACCTCCTGCTCCTTCATGTAATTGATTTGACTTCGATGTAACGACCATCGGCCTTTTTTATTAATGAATATTGTTTTCATCTCGATGTGCGATTTGATTTCCTTGCGACTTTAATTATTTGTGAGCATTATCATTCTTAAGTTTCATTTATAAAAATGATATAGTGAACTCGGTTTAGTCGTCTTACAAAGTTAAGGGAGGTGGCACCCGGTTAAAGATCGACCTCACCGTGTGTATGTCGAAAATCGTTCTAGGGGGAGGTCGATGTTTGTATTCATGCGACTTCCTAGGTTTAACACGAAATGAGATAACATTATTGTAAATAGGTATGGAAAGAAATCGTTACATGGAATAAATCGACCTCTACTTATTGATAATACTTCTTCAAGTGTGAAGCATTCGGGGGGTATTGAAATTTGGAAAGGCCATCCGGGATGTTTCTAGTTCATAAACTCTATTAGCCAACACAGATGTGATTTTGTAGGGCCCTCCCAATTTGGACCGAAAACTCCTTTGGATATCCCCTAATGTCTTTTTAACACAAAGTCGCCGACTTTTGAACTGCCGGACTCAAACTTTGGGTTGTAATACTTTCCTAAGATCCGCTTGTGTCTAAGCGTTTCTCAAGTTAGCCTAATCTTCTTTCCTCCGGAAGATCTGGGTTCCCGGCTAGGGCTCATCGTTATAGTCGATTCCGACTTTACAGGTCCGGAGTGTTTGAACTTCAACATCCAGGGGATTACCACTCTTTGCTCCGTCCAGTATAGGGGGTTTCCCCGTCGAAATTCACCCAGTCGTCCGATCGACCACAACATGTTTAAGCGGCTTCGGCCCATTTCATTTTTTTTGTCTTCGATCTTAGTTTTCAATGTGTGTTTGATGATCTTATTAACAACCGACTTGTCCATTGGATTGAGGATGATATGGGGTGGAGAATAGTTTGGTGATCTTCCATTTTCTCGAAGAAACCATCAATTTTGGACCCATCGAACGCTTTCCATTATCCGATATGATAATTTGGGGTGGCGAATCGGGAAATGATATTTTGCGGATGAATTTGATGACACGCTCTTGATCTATGGTCGCTAATGCTTGACCTCGCCCATTTTGTGAAGTAATCCACAGCGACAAAAGACTTGGCCGGATTTCGATTTGTCGGAAGGGGTCCGATGATATCAATCCCCTACTTCAAAAGGCCGTGGATCGAGAATTCGCCATGGATTTGAAATTCTAGAGGTCCTCGGGGGTGACTTTGATTGCAAGTTCATGGATTTAACATTTGTGACATTTTCTTACAAATACTAACGCGCGGCCCGTAGAAAGGGCGAAAAATACCCCTTGTCGTATCACCTTGTGAGCGAGTGGCCCCTTGGTAGTGGTTTCGCATACTCCGTCATGTATCTCACGCGTAATAGTATGACCTTGTTCGGTGTGATCGTCGGATGAGGGTATCTTTGAAGCCCCACATTGTAGAGATCGTTGTTTATAAAGAGTATAAACGAGCCGCGCTGGTGTAGTTGTTTTGCGGGATCACATCCTCTTGTAATATCCCGTCGTCAAGTAGTCGATGATTGGTGTCATCGAGTTCACAATTTGGGGTATCAAGGGTAGCGACATGTGTGTGTGTAGTGGAAGGGTGGGAAGAGCTTAGTGATGGTGACATCATTCATCTCTATTGCCCTCTGAGGTTTCTTCATCGTCTTTAGAAAGCATCGGTATCGAGTTCGCGTCTCTCTGCCTTAGCTTGATGTGTATTTGTTCAAACTTTAGGCATAATGTCTTGACGACTCCCCATAGCGGACATTCGCTCATCTCTCGCTTATACTCCCCCGACAACGCGTCTTTACAAGTTGAGAGTCGGTGTATACACAGTGTAGTCTTTTAATGCCCATGGTATGGACATCTCGAAACCACTGATCAATGCCGTTTCCATTCGCTTCATTGTTGGTAGTCGAAATTCAAAGGTGATAGCGTTAAAAGCGATGCCCGTTAATTTATCCAAACTACTACCTGCCTGCGATTTGTTTGTCAGAAATGGATCCATCCACATACATCTCTAAGGGACACCGTTGCTCGGTAGGCTGGTGGGAAGAGTTAGCTTCGATGATGAAATCGGCGAGCTTGTCTTTTATACGGGTCGTGGTGCGTAAGTTACACCATCTTGCCCGAAACGATTGCCCATTTGAGGCAATGCCCGGTGTCGGTCGGTCTGCGAGAATGTTGCGAGGGGTAATGAGGGTGAGAACTTCGACAAAATATATGAGGATGATTGACCTTCGCGACGAGAACAACACTAAGAGTTTTCGAGTACGCCAAAGTACAAGAAAAGTTTTTCCTCCGGACCGGTTTAGGTAAGATCCCGCATCGCCGTAGAGCCTTGATTTTATCGAAGGCTTCTGCCTTTCCGCGATCCATTCAAATTTAGACCTCCCGGGATCGTTATCAAACATGGGCTTGCATTTATCCCATCGGAGATGAACCTATTCAACGCGGCAGAGGCATCCCATCAACTTTTGGACTTTCGATTTATCGTGGGCGCCTATGTCTAAAATTGCTTGTATCTTGGTTTGGTTGACCTCGATCCTCGTTTGCTAACCAAATGACCCGTAAAATTTTTCTCGACTCAACCCCAAAATTACACTTTTTCGGATTGAGTTTCATGTTAAATTTCGAGCACCTCGAAGGTTTTACAGACGATCATCGAAGCGATCCTCCTTTCCTGAAGATTTTGACGACGATGTCATCCACATATACTTCCAATGACTTGCCAATTTGATCGGCAAACATGTGATTGACCAGTCTTTGGTATGTTGCCCAAAGATTCTTCAAGCGAAATGGCATTCTTTTCCAACAATACATATTCTTTTTGTTAAGAAATATGTATGTTGTCGATCGGGTTCATCATGGCTATCGATGATATCCGACAAAGCGTCCATGAACGCGACGTCATTTAAGTGGCCCTTGTGTTGTCAATTAAATGGTCAATGTGTGGCATTAGGGAAGAAATCTTTCGGACGTGCCTCATTGAGGTCGGTGAAGTCGATACAAATTCGCCAAGTACCGTTTGTTGACTTCTTCTGAGCATGACATTAGGCTACCAATCGGGGTTAATGCGCTTGCATGATCAAGTCGTTATCTAACGACTTCTTTACTTCTTCCGATGAGGGCGTACTTTTCGGGCGAACTTCCTTCTTTTTTGGGCTATGGTTAACTTTGTCGGGTCCTATATGTGGAGTCGGTGGCATCGCGATCTACCGGATCAATTCCCACCATATCCTTGTGTGACCAAAAGTCGAAAACGTCAAGATTCTTTCGAAATCAATCACATCCAACCTAAGGTCATTTAGGGATCTGGACCCGATAATGACCTCGGCTTCGGGCTTGAGTTGGATCTACTTAGATCCTTTCGAGCTCTTCCCCGGATCGGCTTCGGGGTCCTTCAAACTCTTGGATCATCTATCTCCTCTTGGGCACAAATTCCTCCTGCTCGGTCCTAACCTTGGGTCAAAATCCTCGCTAACTTCCTCTTGGTTGCCTTTACAAATGGTTAATTTATCATTGCATTCTTCATTATCCAACATCATTACTTCTTCTTGATTCGGTTGCATCGTTTAATTGAAATAAGACACGCAGAGTAAAGCAAACATCCTCTAAGATCAACTTGGTCACCCTTTTACGGTTATAATACCCCACTTTTTGTGGGAAATTTTACATGTAGTAGTAGTGGAGGTCGCACCTCAAATTCATGCTCAAAAGGCCTTCCGAGAAAGCTATTATAGGTTACTGGAGGTCGACAAAAAAATTTAGAAGCCCCGGTGTTCCTAACCTTTTTTCATCAATGGTGGACACCAGCTCCACCGACAAACGAACGATCATTCCTAGAAATTTGAATAGTTTGCATTCCCAAAACCACTTCCTTTGTGTGGTCGCGAGGGTTATGTATGCCTCGTAGTCACCGAGTTGATCCAAGGTCTTTTTTAGCAGAATGTTGCAAAAAAGCCCCACCATCGACTAACGGTGACAATCGTAGTCCCGTGATATTTTTAGTGATGACAAGTGGGTCGGCGTTGGGATAGTATCTTGAGCATGTCGACCTCCCCGAACTCAATCTTGTTGGTCTCTTCACTTCGACAACAAGCATGGGAAGGACCCATCTTTAAATGCGTTCTCCATTTCTCGACTTCGCCTTCATGCGCCCGTTTTGATGGTGTTCTTTGGGGAAACCCTATTGTAATATAGGTGATATGGCATGGATGACTCGACCTCCAAAGACCTTCGGTATTGAGGTATCGAGCTCGCCATCGAGCTCCTCCATGCAAGGTCCCCCTGACTAGTTCCCTTGTTGGTGATTCGGAGGTCGCATCTGACCGTTTGGGCGGGTTTTTGACAAACTCATTCAGGCGTCCATCCTCATAAAGCTTCCACAATTGCTTTAAAAGGTCTCTGCATTCACTAGTATAATGCCCATTCTGGGCGTGATAGTGACAAAATTTGTGGGGATTCTGCTTACTTTTCTCTTTCATTGGGCGAGGAGCGTGCAACATGTCCCTTCCCTGGATCTGGGCGAATATATGGCCGGGAGTCATACTCAACATTTTCATGAGCTTTAACGGAATGGACTCTTCAAATGGCTTGAAGCTCCCATGTGCCTTGTAATGGCCCTCGGTTTTCTTGGAACCTTTCTTCGGTTCAACGACCTCCTTGGTCTCTGAAAGCCTCGATTCTAGGAGTTCCATGGTATGGATGATATCGCTAGTCGACTCGATTTTCAGGTAGGCGCAATGGAAAGTCGGTAGTCATGAGCCTCCACAACTTAGTTCCTTCGGAGGCTGTGGATGCCACTACCCATTATTTTGGCCTCGTCCCGGCGTGTTCGCCTTCCATAATGACTTGACGACCCTCTCGACATAGGACCCGATCGATTCAACCTCATCTTGACGGAGATTCACGAGGGCGTTGCAGTCGTCATGAACCCGGCGCCCGTGGCGATGTAATGGGTCGAGGAATAACCCATAGTGCTCAAAAGTGTCGAATGAAAAAAGCGGGCAAATAAGTTGCACCATTTATGGGCATGGTTGCTTAGGAGTCAGGAGAATAACCGCACTTCATTCGTCGTCTGCGCCCCCGGAGCCATATCTTAATTTTATTTGGCCACATGGACCTTGGGATCGGTTCCCACATTGTAATGGTTCAGGCAAGCGATGCTGATTTTTCTCTCGGTAGGTGCCGAGTAACCATCGTTCCGTCAGAATCGATAGCGAGGTCATCTCTCTTTTGGCGAACCATTTTGGTTCCCCACCTTTCCAACAATTGTTGGGCGATTACAGCTAAAGGTCACGACCGACGGCGTCTCGTGATGTCCTATCATCGTCCTTGGCAGCGATGGATCATTGAACCATCACGGATGTTGTCATGATGTAGGCTCAAAGCCATGCTTGAGATCTGTTCATTTGTTCCCGCGTTCTGCTATTTGAAGTGAACCTCATCACCATCCTCACTTGCATTATCCGGGCTGACTCTGCCTAAACGGTGAACCGTTGTTCGATTATCGCGGCGCGCTTTCGTGCGGATGAGTCCTGGATGATGGTATGCTTTGCATGCCCGATTGCCGTGGATCGTCGCTTTTTGAGGTCATGACTGCCTTGCCCTTGATGGCCCGACATCGTGAAGCGATCTTTTTGGGCGGGGTTGTTCCCCTCGCCTTCCATGAATATCTTTCTTGTTAAGAAGCGGTCGCCCCCCACCTTGGCGTCCTCCGAGTCTGGACCAAATTCCACCATTAGGTGAGCCCACCGGGCGAATGATGAGTGTGGTGGGAACTTCTGCGATCTTCAACACCATCGCGTCGTCCGTTTCATTGAACAATGGAGTGTTTCCTTGGTTGATTGCCATTCTTTCTTTTCGTTTAGAAAAAGGGGTGGGCTTTTCTCGAGTGGATTAATTTCTCAAGAAAAAGATTGGTTTTCCCACGGCGACACCAATTGTTTAGACTAGATAAAATTGACTAGTTAAACAATGAATTTGTGAATAATTGGGTTAAAATCTTGAATGTGAAAAATAAGGAAAACACGAAGAATTGGTGACCCGGTTCGTCTTTTTTGAATCGACCTTCGTCCGGGGTCTCCAAGCCGGTATGGATGTATATTATTTATGCTAGAATGCTAAGATGTTCAGCGTTTTTCATGTGACATCCTAGGTCTATTTATATTCTTGCTATTCACATGCTTGCGGACCATATTTTTACATAAGAAAACTACATTCTTCACGCCCTCAATCTATAATGAAGTCGCCCATCCCCTACGGCTTGATTGAAGATCGCTCTTTAATGGGAGCGGATTGGGGAAAGGAATTTCAGTGACCTATCGAACTTATCGGATGACATTCTTGATTTAGCTTTTTAAGTGTCTTTAATACCATTCAAGTGGTGTTCAGACCTAAAAAGGTATTGGCTTGTCGCCGATGTGCGGCTTAGATCTCTAAATAAGGTCATCATTAAAATTTCTCTTCTTCTGCGACTTGGGGGTCTTTATTCCAAAGATCATCTCTTTTGATTTGTGCATTAGTGTAGGCGGCTCCTTTCTTCCGTACTTATGGAATACGATGGAAGTGGTTTATTTCATTACCTAACGATTGTCGACAACACTCTTGAAAATTAGCCCGTAAAAATGCGTCGCGGGCACTTTGTACAACCGTGGCGGAGGGAGCGTGCCCGTCTGGGCGAATCGACTTATCTCTTAAGGTGGTCGGAGCCGTATACTCGAGACGGCGAATAAGAGGCCGCTCAGATTCGACATAGGGGGCCTCCGAATAAGTGTAGTAGTCAAAAAGCTTCATTTCGTATGCCCGTAGTCGGGTCGGGGCAGTGCCGGCTGTTCTTCCCTTCCCGGCGTGTGGCGGGCGAAAATGTGCGAATGTCTAACGGAGGAGATGGGGTGATGTCGCCAATTCTTGAAGAAAGCTTTCGTCCGTTACCTGGTGTCACAGACAACGTGCAGTTCCGTGGGCGGACTTTCGCCCTCGCGGTAAATTGGCGAGCAGGACGCGGTGTGCCATAGTTGGGCTATCGCCACATGTCCTCCGGCGAGGAAGAGGCCGGTGGGACGAGGCGCTGGTGCTGTAAGAACTGGAAGCCATAGAGAAAAGGGAAAAGAGGGGTTAATTTAATGAATCCTCGCTTCGAGTCTCCTGCGAGAGGTAGAAGTTTAGGTTCGAAGAAAAAATGAGTCAAGCAAGGAGAAGAAGAATCGGTGTGTAGCCCTAGCTCTTTTTATAGAAGTAATGGTAAAAATGCAATTAAGACATAAGCTCGGACGAGCCTCAAAGAACGGAATCGCCTTGGTCGTAGACGTAACCTACACGGCGCTCAACGATTGGAGGTTTCGACACGCGATGACCTCATTCACCGCCAATATCATCATGGAAAATCCATCGAATCTCGCCTGGTCGGTAACACGATCCTTTCCCACGACAACGAGCTCGGGAGTCTTCCCGAGGTCAATCTCCCAAGTCAATCAAACTCTACGATCAAGCCTAGATCCCGATGCAAACCGCAGCGACCTCGACTTGAGGGCAATCAAGGTACCATGGAAATAATCCCACTCAATTAGGGGATCGGGCAGAAAGACTTCGGTAGGAATCGGGGAGGAATTCGAAATGACTTCAAAGAAGATAAAGTTAAATTCGCCGCAACAACTTAAAGTCACGGAATTCGCAGGCGACCTGAAGGATGCTAAGGTCGATTCAACCTCGGGGAAAGACCACACCGAGGCGACCTCGGCATTTACTATTTATAGCGAAAGATACTGATAACTCGAAAGCGGATATATGGCGGAAGCAAAGCAAGTATCTGGGCGCTAAACCACTTGGATTAACCGATAAAACCCTAGCTCTGGCAAAAATGGGTGCTTAGCAAGCCCATTGAAGGAAGCCCACGGATGAGTGTACCTAATTTATGCTCTATAAATACAACTTGTATCACTATCAGTTATTGAGATGAAATCTTAGTACTCTTAAGCCGAAAATATAATAAAATACTTTCCTACGAAACGTTTTTCCCAGCACGTAACCTTCATCTAAAGGTGAACTGGGTAACCAACATCATTACGCTTGGGTACTGGAATGCTTTTCGCTCCGCTCCGCGAGGTTCTATACTTGTAGAGAATTTGGTTTGGACTCTCTCAACTATTTTCGTGTCAACACGACTCTCGCTGCATATACGCCTACAACAAGTAAATGGTCAATCGAATTTAGAAACGGAGTGAGTATCATTAAAGTTAAATTATTCTGAATTGTTATTATTTAATTTAAAATTACTAAATCGAATTAAAATGACTTCTTATTACTCTTTGTTTATTTTCATTTTACACCCGTGTTACTTCCAATCAAAGGGCTCTGAATTTAAGGGTTAGAATTACTTTCAATTAGTGTTGACTTCGTGATGTATTTAACATCATTAACTTTCAACTTTAACAAAATTATTATTTTTTTCGAATATGCGACACAGCGACAGTTTATGCATGTTACTATTTTCTGAGTGCAAATTACATAATAAACTTGATTTGCGATAGTGTAAGGTCTGATTCGCACAGTTTGTAATAATGCTTGTCTCTAAATCTGAAAAAGATTATACAGTATTTTCATTTTCTAACGTCATGCATTTAAAAATGTATGTCAATTTCATTAAATTCTAAATTGTTCTGATAAAATGACCACATCAATAAATTTGTTATTTTATATCTAGGATTATATCTACTAGAATAATTTACATGTGCTTAATGTCCGGCATAAGAGATAATATACATTACTTAATTCAATATATAAGACTAGATCGTAATTCAAAGGAGTAAAAATTATAAAATAGAAGAATAATTCAAAACAAAATCCAAAAGCAGTGAAACGAGATTTGCATCGGTAGATAAGAGTGTGGATTGAGTCAAAGAGAGAGCGCGTGTAGTAAGAAATATAGGGTCGAGGAAAGGAACAAGAAAGCACGTGGGGTAGGAGCGCGTCTGCGAGTACCCGTGAAGATTAAAGATATATGTATGTATATGTATGTATAGAGCGGCGACGTGTCGTAGAGAGCAACCGAAATTGGTTGCGCCGCCTGGGCAGGCAAAGGTCGGCACGTGGGGACCACCACTCAAAACTGCTAAGAAACTGCGTAATTATTCGCCACGTCTCACGTGCGTCGCAGCCATGCCGTCATCCCACTCTCCTAAAGGGGCGGCTGCCACCTCCACTTTATTAATTATTCTTTTTCAAAATATTGTCATTTTTTGTTATATTTTTAATGGTTAGGTCGTGAGTGCACCCCATAAAATATTTTAAAAAGATAAAAATTATAAGAGGCGAGATCTGTTACTAAACACAAATTACACTCACTTTTTTTTAAAGTTTTAAAATATTAAAGCGTCGATCTTTCGATTTATATTTAATACCGTTATTACAGACCATGCCATGTAAGTGTATAATGCCGTTTTTTAAAAAAAGGCGGCTTTGGCGAAAATGTCTCATGGTGAACGAAGATAATCTTAGACATTCTGCGACTTTAACACTTTAAGAAAGAGTGAATGTGATTTGTGTTAAATTATACATCGCCTGCGTCGTTTGGCATCGCTCATATTAAATTTTGTCATTTAAAAAATATACTCCTCCGTCCCATAACTTTTGCATATCTTTTAGGTGCTTTAATTAAAGAATAATAATAATAAAAAAGATAGTTTTGAGTATTGAAAGAGATAAAAAAGGTATATAGAGTAAAGAGTGAAATAGTAAGTGACATTTTTTATAATATTTTGTGAAAAATGACGATTAAAATTATGAATAGTAAAATTACTTTTTTTTATTTTTGAAAAACTTATTATAAAATGGATAAAAAATAAAAATGAAAAATTTATAATAAAACAGAAAAAGTATAATTTATTATATTAAAATTTATAATCTTTTACATTAAAACATGCCATTAAATAGTGCATTAAAACATGCACAAGAAATTACTCATTTCTAATGCCTACATGCGATTAATTGCTCACGGAATGTTGACTTGGCCTGACCCTGCCCACCGTATGAAAAGTGGATAATTTGTTATAATTATACGATAATTTTTCTCTGCTTTTCTTCGGTGTACATATTTTAAATGGAATAAATGAAAATTTAGAAGATAATTTTTTGTTGAAATATGAAAAGAAAAATGCATAGTAATAACAATGTGGAATAGTATGTAGTTGCTCTGTCTTTATTAATGTTTTATTTTTCAAAATTTGACTAATTTGATTGGATTTAATTAACACATGATTATATATATATATATATATATATATATATATATATATATATTTCAATTTTATATGGTGAATTTAAATTATATCATTTTATATCTATTTTTAATTTAATTTTTATATAGCATATTTTTTATATTCCAACTCAAAGTATATAAATTCGCTAGAGGACAAAGCTTGCCAACTAATTCCAAATATTCAAGGTTGATAAATATGGTTTTCTAATTAACTAATGTTTGTTGTTTCGAAAAAAAAAAAATTAACTAATGTTTGTGCGCTCAAAAAAATAAAAAATAAAATAATAATAACTAATGTTTGTACAATGTGAAACTTGTTAATTTAGTGAACATTTCATGCAATCATGGTCCCGTCTAGTTGATTTTCAAGAAAAAGAATTAAAAGGTCTAGTTAACAAAATGTCTTCTTAAAAAATCGGTCAACGTCTTTTAGTATTGTTCACATCCAACAATATGTTTTGTTGTTTTTAATACATGATAGTATTATAATAATATAAGTCCATAAAACCATCATTAAAGTTACATGTCATATTTTAAAAAGTAATGAAATATAAAATAAACTATCAAAATAGAATATGTGATCTAAAATGGTTTCCTATCTTTGCCACCCTATATATATTTTTCCGAAGTGTACTTAGAACATCCCATTACTCTCAATTGATTTAGAAATTTAATATTAGCTAGCTAGATAGATACATATAACCAATTATGAAATTATCTGCAAACATAATTATGTACAAGGCTCCATGCGAAGGCCTACATTAATTCATTGAACATATCATATAGTTTGATTGCATGGAAGTTTAATGTCATTTTTCGCAAGACAATATTCATAACTAGGTGGGGTTAACTAAGTGACCAAAAAAGTGAAAAAAATTAAATAAAAATTTGGAACTTCCATGTATT
Organism: Stenogyne calaminthoides; assembly: GCA_037126765.1. Lineage (NCBI taxonomy): Eukaryota > Viridiplantae > Streptophyta > Magnoliopsida > Lamiales > Lamiaceae > Stenogyne > Stenogyne calaminthoides. The sequence continues at coordinate 8,941,705 of JBBCBC010000036.1, read as the reverse complement.
CATGAATCTTGTCCATTATGGCCTAATCAAGTATTGCCAAATATATACATTCCCACTTTTCTATCACAATCTCACACCATAATCCATAAACCTATATACACGTATAAATATCTATTACGACATTCTTGAGTATAATTGCATGAATTATTAGCCAAAATTTTTGAACTTCAAATTAATTAGATCGCAGTCTTATGGTAATATAATGATTTGGTTGATGCCTTACGGCATCTAAGTCTAAGCCATCAATTACATACCAAATTTTGTATAATTATCACTACCCAATTAACTCAATATCTATTAAGATTTAATTAGAAATAAATTGTACATTAAAATTTGAATTTACTTATTTTAAAATGCTTTGAAGGTGAGTATTACATAAAATTATCATAAGCCATATGCCCACAGTTGCTGGGTATTTTCATGCAATGATAAAATTGTTATAAATTCTGATATCTTTATTGTATTTAGTATCATTATAATTGACGCCATAATAATTCAATTTGTAGTGGTCAATTTTGAATAATGATGCTTTCAATTGATTGCTTGTAACCGAAATCTTTAGTTAGCTTGTAGTTTCCTAACCTGAGACCTAGCTAGCGACGATCCTACGTTTAATGGCATGTGTTTGTTTTTGCTTTGGGTTAGGTTTCTCTTGTGTTATTAATATAATATAGATATAGATGCATATTTCATGAATTCATGTTGAGAAGGTATAAAAGTCGAGGTCATAATTAATAATAATAATAATAATAATAAAAATTAATAATCGCCATCATAATGTTTGAAAGAGTTTATATGCAGTTATGTACACTGTACACATCAATTATGTAAAGCATGTCCAAAATAAATTTAATAGGTAAAAATTTGTATGCAATATTTATATATAAATAATATATATCAATTGAGTTTTTTTTTTTTTTGTCAACGGAGCGGGGGTTAAAGCAGATTGTTGGTGGGCCAAATTGAAACCTTATCATCTTCTTATATCTCAGCGTCTTGTGACACGGGTCGATTTTTTTTCTTTCTTCTCTTCCCCGGATCTCAGAGGTTGTATTCTTCCTCGTTCGTGCCCTAATTTTCTTTTTCGCTCCGATCATTGGATGAAATAAGATTGTTCAATTTGAATTTTGGTGTGGACTCTGCGAGAAGAAGAGAGAATATGTGTGTGTTGTTTGGATACCCCTCAATACAAAAGTGTGATAAAATTGAGATCCTTCCGCACTCTTTTCTCGTTGTTACGAAATCTGTAATTTTGAATTTGAAAGTTTTTTTTTCAAGCGTTTATCTTGATTTTTGTTCATGTAGTAATACTCTTTTGCTCATATGGTAACACTATTTTTATTCATGTAATAACACATCAAGTTGTTCTTTAAATCTGTAATTTTGGACTGGAGATTTCTTTTCGAGCTTATACTGATTTTGTTAATATGGTAACACGTTTTTCTTCATAGGGTAACACTTTTTGTTCATGTAGTAACACATGGTTTTTAAGTAATGTGTAACATTGTTCATATATCGTCGTAATACTATGTAAATACTCATGTGTTACCATATAAACAATATTGTGTTACCTTGTAACCCATGTTACCTTATGAATATTTATGTGTTACGATATGTTTTATTACGTGTTACGTAAGATATAAAGTTTTTTGAATATAATATTGTAGTAACACTTATACATAGATGTATTAACACACAAAAATTTGACCAAAAAAATTATGTGTTGATTAGAATCGAACACTTATTAAAATTAAATTCATTAACAACAAACCTAAACCACTAGACCAGTGTTGTAATCGGGTTGAACCGGCTGGTTCAACCGGTTGGACCGGGAACCGGCCAGTAAACCGGTCAAAAAAGAGGCCTAAAATCGCTTTTAAGGTTGGACCGGTTTGAACTGGTCAATAACCGGTTCAACTGGAAAAAACCGGTTTTTAAAAAAAAAAAATTAAACTTTTTTTTCAAAAAATTTTAAACTATTAATTATTTAGGTAAAAAAATTATTATTTTTAATACCAATCAAATTTTCACTAATTTTCTTGTGAGCAAGGATCTAGACCCCCCACCCCTTTTATATTACTCAATTTTACTTCTTTTTTTTTTTGTACTTATTCAATGTGAGATAGGAGGCTTAGAGTTTAGATTCACTTCTACTCCCTTTTATATTTCTCCATCTCATATCTTTAGTAATACTTATTCAATGTGGGATGGAAGATCCATAAAGTCCACCTCCTCTCCCTTTTATATTACTCTATCGTTTTTAATATTTATTCGATGTGGGATAGGAGATCCTCCCTTTTATATTACTTCATTTTATATTTTTTTAATACTTATTCGATGTGGGACAAATTTTTACCCTTTTTTATATTATTTTTCTCACATTTCATATAATACTTATTCAATGTGGGACAAAATTTCTTTATCAAGAAAATCTACACGTTTATATTATTATTATGCCTCAAGTTTGATTAATTAAATTTAAATATTAATATTACAAGTCAATTGATAAATTAGTTATTTTTAAAAAAAATAAAACATAAAAAATATTTAAAAAATAGACATAAATCATTTAAACGGTTGAACCGGTCCAACCGGTTGAACCACTGATTGATGGTCTGTCCGGTTCGATCACCGGTTCGGTTATGAAAACACTGCACTAGACTACAACACATATTTGATAAAAATATCCTTCTATAAATACATATTTGCCTGCGCCGACCTGAAGCCCACAACCCACAATCCGTGCTCTGCCCGCTCCCGATCCCGACCCGCCTGCCCACGCCCGATCTGCAAAATTTGGACCATTTTTGCTTTATTTATATTGTATTATACATAACACTAGTGTGCAATATTTCACACAAGACCTTCTCAATTTAAAATTGCAGAAAATAAGAGGACAACATTGCAATTAATTAGGATGGAGTACTAAACTATAGCTCCTAGAGAAAATGTAGTGAAGAGAGAAGATGGAAGTAGTACTAATCAAATTATGGAACGAATGTTGTTGGGTTAGCTTAGTAATTATTTGATTTTGACATTAGTGAGTTAGTTGAACCTAGCAACCATATGAAGTTTCCAGTCTCCATTAACAATTACCAAATGAATAATTAATTTTGAACAAAAAATTACCAAAAGTATAGTTGCTCAAAAAAAAAATATATATACAAATCAATAATTTATTGAATAGATTATGTGGTGCAGTGATCCGAAAACTGCAAATATGCATTGGTTTATTTTGTATATCTATTATTGGGCCTTCAAAGTTCAGATAGCACACTTGGTGTCCAATGCAAGCCCACTTTAAAAATAAATACTGGGCTTATATAGGCTTCTAGTAGAATAACTACTGGACTAAACTTGTCTTCCAATGGGCTAATATATCTATGTCCAGACAGTCTATTTGTAAGCAGATTTTATTTAATATGGCGAGTCTTGCTATAGGATTTAAACACTTGGAAGTCTAAAACGGGAATACGCTATTGTGACACCAGATAAGGCCCAACTATCTCCGAATTGTTAATAATTTTCTATATCAAAGTATTTAAGCTTTCCATAAATTAGGCTTATAGAAATCATAGTGCGAAAAATAGGGTTAAGAGAGAGTAAATGCATTGTTTTTATTCATTCTGAAAACTCAACTCAGAAAAGGAATTTGTTCTCCTATATACAACATGTTTCGGCTATAACCGCCTAGAACTTATTAGTTAATACGACACAGTTTTGCTATAGCTAAAAAGGAATAGAAAGTGCTATACACTTCTATTAGTGAAAAGCGTTTTATGTTCTTGTGTATTCTTCATCTCTGCATCACAAAGTCTTCAAGTGTACCTTTCCTTAGTTGATACTGTTCAAGTGTGACACTAATACTCTTCACCCCCCCGTCAAGTTTGAGAAGGGTGATAAACATCACGCATTCCCAACTTGAAACACATATTTTGAAACTGAGTGCCCGTCAAAACCTTGGTAAATGAATCAGCAAGTTGTTGACCTGAAGGAACATAAGAAGGAGAAACGAAGCCATCCTTATACTTGTCGTGAACATAATGACAATCAATCTCTAAGTGCTTTGTCCGTTCATGAAACACGGGGTTAGTTGTGATATGCATCGCCGCACGATTGTCACACCACAAAGGAATAGGGAGGGTAAAGACAATTCCAAAGTCTGTTGCAAGGTATGCAAGCCATTCATTGCAAATCGCATCTGGAGGTACTTAATGCACGCAGTATTCGCCTCAAATTGATGAATAGACACTGATGAAGCTTTTTACTCTTCCAAGAAACAAGCGAGCCCCCAAAAAACACGCAAAAACCTGTTATAGACAAAAGTAGTATCCTTGCAAAGTTCTGCCTAATCAAAGATCACTATAGGCTTGGAAATCAATAGAACCAAAGTGAGGGATAATACAAACCAAGAGAAAAGTTCCTTCAAATATTTTAATACATGAAAAAGCACATCCAAATGCCCCGAATAAGGATCGTTCTAAATCGAAAAGAGATGTTGCACAACATACGTGACATCGGTACGTGTCATATTAAGATATAATAGACGACCAATCAATCCTTAGTAAATATCGGGTTGTCTGAGAGGTGTGCCATCCTTTTTCTTTGCAAGTCTGCGACCAGGGTGGCAAAGGACTAGAGGTAGACTTACAAGTCTCAAGACCAAAGATCTTTTTACAATGTCGTTAATGTACTTATTTTGGCATAAGTATGTACCTCGAGATGTCATGAGCTATTTCTACACCAAGGAAGAACTTTGCCAAACCCAAATCTTTAATTGTGAATTGCTTGTCCAAAAAAACTTTCAACTCATGAATTAATAAGGGGCTTGAACCGGTGATTAATACGTCATCCACATAAACCAAAGATCGCCAAAAAAAATCGATCTCATAGTCATTGTAAACAAACAATGGTCATGCTTAGATCAAGTAAGCCAAAAAGACAAGCTTAGAGCATAGCTCCAAATTCCATTCCCTAGAAGCTTGCTTCAAACCATAAAGACTCTTTACAAGTCTACAAACCTGTGTAGAATCCCCTTTATTATAACCTTGAGGCAGCTTCATGTAAACCTCCCGTGAAAGATTCCCATGCAAAAATGCATTATTAACGTCGTTTGATGTAATTCTCAAATTTAAGTGTGGCAAGAGAAATAAAAACCTCACGGTTACCAACTTTTGCAAGCCGGACTAAAACAATCAAAGTAGTCAACACCATGAACTTGAGTGTACCCTTTGCAACTAAACGTGCCTTGTACCGCTCAATAGATCCATTAGGTCGTCTTTTAATTTTGTAGACCCAAGCCCTTGGGAAGAGAAGTAAGTTCCCATGTGTTGTTCAACTCTAAGGCATCAAGCTCCCGTTGCATAGCTTCTTGCCAAACCAAATGTTTACTAGCTTCATGATAGTGAGCAGGCTCTTTCTGATCAGCAATCTTTGCCATAAAAGCCAAAAAAGATTGAGACATTGACCCGTAAGCAGGATCACAGACATAGTCCTGTAGATATGAAGGCTGGACAGAATGTCTGGTGCTCCTTCTAACAAGATCATGAGACTGAATAGGAGGCAAAGCATCAGTTTGTATGACCTTTGTAGGAAGAGAATCAGTAAGATCAGTACATGGATCAACAATATCAGCAGAGAGATCCTTCCTTGAAAAAGAAACACATCTTCAAAAAAGACAACATCTCTTGAAATAAGAATCTTTTTTCACTTCAATATCAAAAAGTTGATAACCTTTTTTACGTAAACATAACCCCAAAAAAAATGCACTTAGCGACTCTTGGTGCAAATTTGGATTTATGGGGTAAGATATTAGCGAAGATACGCATGAACAACCAAATGGTTTCATCCTAGAATAATCGGGCACCTTTTTATACAAAATCTCATAAGGACTTCTCCATTGTAACACTCTTGTAGGAAACCTGTTTATAATAAAAGCAGCAGCAAGAACTGAAAAGGATCAGAAATGGATAGGCAAACCAGCTTGAAAAAGAATGGCTCTAGCGATTTCAAGCAAATGTCTGTGCTCTCTCCACCACCCCATTTTCCTGAGGGGTATAAACACAAGATTTCTCATGAATTACCCCTTGTGTACTAAACAATGATTGACAATCTTGGCCCAAAAACTCAAGGCCATTATCACTTCTCACTTCTCACTTTCTTAATTTTTCTGTCAAATTGTCTCTCAACAAGCAGAAAAAAATTCTTCAAGAGAAAATAAACTTCAGACTTATGTTTCATAAGGAACACCCAAGTAGCACGACTATAGTCATCAACTATAGTGAGAAAATAAGAAGAATTAGTGAGAGAAGATTCCTTACAAGGGCCCCATACATCAAGATGAATCAAATCAAAACAATTCTCTGAATGCATCTCACTACTACCAAAAGGCAACCTATGTTGCTTAGCTTTGAAACAAATCTCACAAGATTTAATAGAGCTAAGTGTACTCTCAGTACAAGATTTATTTAAAAAATTCAAATGCTTCATGGTCGATAAGGAAGCATGCCCAAGTGTCTAGTGCCATGAGTCCAGAGAAATGTTGCAAAAGTGAGTCTGCTTATTTTGAATTTGGGAAGGCCTCAAAACATACAAGTTACCAATTAAATCCCCAACCCCAAGGCACCTATCAGTCTGAAGTGCTTGTATATAGCAGCAATGTGATGAGAATGTGCATCTGACATCATTTGTGTAACATAGCTGCCTAACAGATAAAAGATTGTACTTAAAAGATGGAATATATAAAACATCTTCCAGGACAATATCTGAATTTAAAATAACCTCCCCGGAAAATTCAACATGCTTAAAACTTCCATCTGGTAGACAAACTTGAACATCACTCTTTAGGGTTGTCAAATTCCGCATAAGATTTAAATTGGTACACATATGTCTGCTAGCGCCAATATCAATTATCCAATGATCATTACTCAAATCAGTAAGGAATGAAAAAGCAGTAGAAACAAGGTTCGCAGTAGAACCTTCGTCATTTTCGGCCGGCGAGGCCGACCATGGATTTCCAGTGGTACAGCAAGATGCCATAGCAATATAGGTATCAATCGAAAGCTAGAGAGAAGAAAAATCGAGTAATCGGAACGAAATCCCCAAGATTCCAACCATTTCTGATACCATATAGAAATCAGAGTGCGAAAAATAGGGTTAAAGAGAGAGTAAATGCATTGTTTTTATTCATTCTGAAAACTCAACTCATAAAAGGAATTTGTTCTCCTATATACAACATGTTTCGGCTATAACCGCCTAGAACTTATTAGTTAGTACGACACAGTTTTGCTACAGCTAAAAAGGAATAGAAAGTGCTATACGCTTCTATTAGTGAAAAGCGTTTTATGTTCTTGTGTATTCTTCATCTCTGCATCACAAAGTCTTCAAGTGTGCCTTTCCTTGGTTGATATTGTTCAAGTGTGACACTAATACTCTTCAAGGCTTAATTGCACATAAAGTCAAAATATTGTAGTCGGAATCTAATCTAAAATTTTGAATTTTGGTACACAATTTGGATAAATTCACTCCTACTCAAAATGAAGATTATCGTTGTCCTCCAAATAAATAACATGTTAATATAATTAGTTATTCACTTTCTTGTAGGTGACAAGTTATTTTTGCCAAAAACGAATTTACCAGTTGGTTTGAATTGGAGAAAAATTTTAAAATTGAGATTTTATTTAACGAATCATAAAATTTTAGATTAGATTGGAATATAAGAGAATATTACGGGTCAAGCAATAAATTATAATTAACTTTCATATAATTTTATTACTTTTTGAATGCATATTCGCATGCGCTATCACGCTAGAGTACATGTATAATAGAAATAAATTTTGGTAACAGTAGTTTAATATTATATCATCATTGAGTCTACTGTACAAATTTGTATAAATACAAATCAATCAATTTAGGAAGGATCAACGGGTCAGATGGTCAAAAAGGGGTCAAAACGGGTCAATGGTGGGTTGAGTAAAATGAAATTGAGTCTCAATTGAAATTTGTACGTATACAAATTTGTATCCTAGACTTTGTCATCATCATTTACTAACCAAAAAAAGAAGTTATTTGAGCGGCGGTATTTTTTCACCGCCATTTCTTCAAGGAAGAAAGTTAAAAAATTACTGTAAAACTCATTCATAATATGAAATTTATATTGTTATATTTATTATTAATTAATATTATTATATTTCAAAATTAATATTACATTCTCTCTTTTTTGTAATAAGTGATATTTTAGTTTTTATTAGTAAAATTAAGAGGGGTATGTATTGACAAATTTACTCTTAGTAAGTGTCCTTAATAAAGGTAAATTAGAAATGAAGAGTATTTTCTAAGGTTAAAATAAGGATAAAATTAAAAGAAATGGTGAAAAAAAAGACTAAAATATCATTTAATATTGTACAAACTAAAAAAAATTAAAAGACCATTTATTACAAAACGAAAGCAGTTTCATATAATGATATAATATTAATTTTTAAATATAATAATATTAATTTTATACTATAAATAAATTTTAAAGGAGAGAGTGTAAAATAATTTACGTTAACATTTTTTATTTTTTATTGTGGGAACCATAATTACTATAAGCGCATAAACAATAGACATAATTTTGAACCCACAATTTTTGATGATTTGTTCCGGTTCAATTTTCCTGTTTAACTTTTCGTATTTTATTGATATTTTATTCTATTGAATTTTTAATATATAGACCCAGAATATGATGATTTGTAGAATTTTTATTTTTTTATGTGTCATTCATTCATAATATTATAAAATATAAAATGAAACGTTGATCCTCCATTATCGACACTTTATTACTTTGTTTTGCATAGACAATAATATGCCAGAAAAGGAAATAAAGTTGTGAATCTCCGAAAGTGTTAGTAGATCTACGGTGCAATATAGTCTTGCGCACTCATGAGTTGTCAACCACACCCTACCCAGCAAGTATGGGCTCTTGTCTCATGCACCCCAACATTCAATTCTTTTATTCTCAACTTTCATAAATCATTTATTCAATATATCTATATAAAATATTTATAAATTTAATTCACATAAGTTTTAAAACGAACTCGCTAATACTATTTAATACGTGAAGTAATACTATTAGTGATTTTGAGAAAAAAAATACTCACTCCGTCCTGATTTTGATTATCCGCTTTCCATAAATATCGCCATAATTTTGTTTATCCATTTCCAAATAAGGCATAAAACAACATTCAATACTGTTTAATACTATTATTTCTCTTCACCAAACCCACTTTACACCATTTAATAATATTATTTTTCTCTATCAAACCCACTTTACACCATTTAATACTATCATCTCCTACATTTTCTCAATCTCCGTGTCTACAGTAAATGGATAATAAAAAATAGGACGGAGGCAGTAACACATAAAATAATATCTATACTTATCTAATAACAAAATCTTCGTCTATTTTTGGAAAATTTTGGTGGCTGCAGAAATTGCTTTCTAAATTTGTATTTCATAATTGTACAATGTACACCACATACTAATAAACATCATTTAACTCTACGAAAAGTATTAACCTGTTAACCTTTCCACTTCCCCTAATCAACCTTTAATAACTGACGAATAAAAGAATTATCTTAATTGCTCAATAAATTCTAGAACCATTCTCTGAATATTGGCACAAAACAGAATTACACATACAAAATATATATATACACTTACGACTTTTCGATGTTACGATTGTGATTGAATTTATATTTACAAAATGAAAACCTGGCTTCGACTTTCACCATATAAAAGTAAAATTTTAAACGGACTATTCATTTTACAGGTTGTTATTGATTTTTCACCATTTTCCACTTTCACCATATAGTTGTTGCTCTTGCACAGATTTTTTGTCGTTTATACCTTTTATGCTTTCATGTTAAATAACATGATATTTTTTACCATCTTTTTTACAGGATCAAATCTGGAAATGAAAATCTACTTGCTTTGAAGATGTGTCCGGCTCAAGCCTATCAACCAGCAAATATAATCAAAGAATTGTGTAGAGTTATAATGTGTATCACTGTATTCGTATTCCATGATTTTCTAGGTAAAAAAGTTCGTTCACTGCATATATCGTTGAATATATATATTAGCATATTTGATTTAGAATGACATGAGTCATGACTGCACCGGCCATACTATATAACAGAGTCCTTTATTGTTTGTGGCGAACTTACATAACAAATCTGATCAATACTTTTTCCCTCGCTATGCAGATCATGTTGGATGAGCGGTCAATTAATCCAGTTAATTAGGATAGATGAAAATGGATTTAAAAAAATTTAGCAAAATAAGTGCATAAAAAACATAAAATTATGCCTAAATAGCACTAGCAGACCTCGAGTAACTGCTAACTCAGCATTTCTATGCCTATTTAAAAGATGCTTTAGTTCTGTGCTTTTATATGACCACATTGAAAGCTTCTTAGCTTGGGCCTCAATCATTTTATTTTAATTTGCTGGGTTTGTATTTTCATTTGGCATGAGATACTTTTGGACCAGTTTAATCTTTCATTTTCTCATTTATAATTTCATTTTATTCATATATAAATCTCGATCATATTCAACATTAATATATATTAGTTCATTATATTGAATTTTACTAATGCTACTCTCTCTCAATATTTAATTTACAATAGGATAATACTATTGTATTTGATTAATGTTCAAAAATATTTTGCAAAAATGACAAAATTGAGCTAACATATTTTAAATTAATTGTACTTGTGAATACCAATCTATTAACAACAGTGTAATATTAATTATAAATTAATTAAATTTTTAATTGTGCATCGCACGGATGAAATACTAAAATTTTTAAGGCAAAAACTTATGTAACTCTTTTTTTTGTATACGAAGTTTCACTGTTATCTATATTCACTATCAATATTACGCATATGAAAGTTTGTGTGAAATGATCAAATGTACATAGACTAGTTTACATACATCCAAACACAAAACAATTCAATCAAAGAAAAGGTTGAAATGTGAATATGGGTAGATAGATGATGGGCATGAGTGAGTGAGTTGGATATAGAATTGTGGGGGACCTCAATTGAAGGTAATTAGTTCCCTTTATAAGGGGGGTTGGTTCTTGAAGACCTTAGTCATAAAGCAATATACTTGTAAATTAGGGCAAGAATTCACCTAACCCTAACATCCCCCAAAACCCTACAGGCCTCTTGGATCATTCTCCACTGACTAGTCTTTATGGTCTCCTACCCTACTTCCCTTGCTTTGAGTTCCCTTCCTAGGAAACACACCTACATTAATGCACATCAAATTATTGACTTCCATTATTCTATATCTTGTCCATTACTCATTATCATTAATTTCTTCTCAACAACTTCAAAATCATATCATTATACCATTCTCCTTACTATTAGGCTCTATTTAGATTAGTGAGAATTTGAAATGAATGGATTTAAAAACTAATATATGTAAGAATGCATATATTTCAAATAACGAATTGTCAAGAGATGAGAAAGATTGGAAGAGAGTGAAGGGGGGAGAGAGAGGGAAGGGGTAAAGAGGAGAAGATTTCAAATGATTAGATTTTGATGAGAATTTGAAATCCCTCTATTTTTAACTAAATTCTTTCGAAATTTAAGTATTTGTAAATTTATTGAAAAGTGGTGATTTATGTGTGAAATCCATGGATTTCAAATCCACCTATCCAAATGGAGCTTTAGAGTGTATTTGATTATATATGACCCGAAAATTAATTTTGCGTACGTTTTGACAATAGTTTTAATAACACATGATTTTCTTTTCTTTTTTTTTGAAAGAATAACACATGATATTTTAATGTGTAGAATGTCAAAGATCTGTACATTTATATGTTTTTTTTTAAACTGACTGCACAGTGCACACCAACTTTTTTTTTAAAAAAAAAGGAGCTTATCTTTTTATTATATATATATATATTATATAATTTAGAAATTAATTAAGAACTTTTAATTACTTTTATTATCGAAAAATTGGTCCCATTTATCAACGTGGTTTTTTTTAAATAAAACATGTTATATATATATAATTTAAATAGCTAGGATAAGATCAAACACTAATGATCTGTCCTTTATATATGTAGAACTCCCAAGCTTAAATATTTGTCGATCGGAGCTCATTAAATTGGCAACAACCGGTCATAAGTTATATATGTACAACCTTATGCAATAATGAGAGCACCACCCACATATATAATAGAGCTGTTAAATACTCAATTAAGTTCAAGGACAAAAGATCTGGTTGTGCTGCCAAATTCCAATCGATGGCTATATCTCTATTCTAGATAGGAGTATTAATTTTCTTTAGAAATCTCCAGCATACGTTATACATATATATATAAATATAAACTGAGTTTTAATGTTAGTTTGGAAAAATAGTATTCCAACATTACTGTGTGCTTAATTTTTATGATTTTATCTTAAGCAGCCATCTGGATTTGGAATTATAGAGAATATCCAGCAAATTAAAATCCAATTAATACAACGGCCTTCAGAAAAGGATGGATATACGAATATTAGGAAGTTTTAATAAATATTTTTTTTAATAATAAATATTATTAATACCTTACTATATATAAGAAAGATTTCTTTAATTTTCTTATCAAAATCTCAGTCTCATTATTTTTTAATGTTACACTTCCTCTCAGTTTAGCTACTGTATTACACGACTACACGTGCGTTGCACCTATACAATAGTACAGGATATTAAAAGAGTTTATGAATAAGGAAATATATAAAATAAAATAATATAAAAAAACCCGAAAAGGTCGTCCTAATCCAGAACCCAACACCTGGCATGTTTGCATGCTGGCCAGCTTTCATGTATTCACATGGCATTTGCCATTTAAGTGCGTTATCTTCTTCCGCCACATGCCATTTTTATTGGCAACAAATACCCACTCTGTCGCACGGATTTAGGCCAAACCTTCTATCACTCTATGTTTTAGGAATAATGCACTGTTTATCCAACTGCACCTTAAAGTTCCACCTTAATATACTTAATTGTTTTTAAAATATGAATGAATATGGTCATAAAGTCATAAATTATTTCAAATAATGTGTGAATCTGCGGTGAATTTCATTGTGTATTTATAAATATATATACAATTTATATATTATGTTAAAATATTCAATTTATTTATATTGAAATGTACCATCTATCTTTGTGACATTTCAGTATAAATAAATAGTATGTTTCCAACCAACAAATCGTATTGTGGAGTGAGTCAATATAAGACCTAACCACAAATAACATATATGATAAAACACATCACATGTACGAAGCCCTGTTATTGTATTGTTTGTTAATATCACTTCTGGTCACAAAATTAATCGTCATTATGTGTTAATGTTAACCAATAAAGAGCGAGAAAAGATTATGCCCGAATTAAAAGCTCTCACGATAAAAGGTAGAAAATGTTAATTAGCCTGTAAATTTGTGATTCGTATAAATTGTGTAGAATCATAAAAGAGTTGGTGGACCGTGCATGAGGACAAATTTCTTTGAAAGTTCCAAGTATTTAAAACATCACTTCAGCTAATTGAATCGTGCATTTAAAACAAATTTATGTCCACGTCGGTAGGCAAAGTGTGGATAATCCCTACTACTTAAACTATTTAAGAGACTGTAGTATTATTTTTATTGTAATTTTTTGTAATTAATTCTTTAGTTTTTGGTATTTTCTCGAGTTTCCAGCTAAAATATTTGATATATGTTTCTAATAAAAATAAAGTCTGACTTCTAAGAAATTATATAAAAATCCACACACATTTCATTTTATACTAGCTAGAACTTTTAATTGGGGAATCTGATCAGCGAATCTGATCTGCCAACATACTAATCGAACCCCCTTGCTATTTGCATGCCACATTCAATCGATCGACAATTAATTTCCATTTGCTGTTTCAATATAACTCACACATAAACCGAATTCCCTATTCTATTCTATTTTATTTCACCGATGGGATGTATTAATTTTTTTGAGTTGATCTCTCATAAATCAAATTTATAACTTAAATTATTTAATTCATTTTATTTATTTTTAATTAATATATTAATAACTAAGGGTCCGTTTAGTTAGGGGTAATGAAAGTAGGTAATGGGAATAACTTCTATTGATATTGTTTGATAGTTTTGATATACAAGTAATGAGAATAGAAATAAGCAATTGATTACGAGTTTGAATCACAAATGGTCCCATAATTTTAACCACAAATAGATTTAGTCTCATAAGTTTTTTTATCGTCGATTTAGTCCCAATAATTTTGATAATGTCCAATTTTAGTTTCAAATTGGTCGAAACAACGTCGTTTTGCCGTTTTTATTTGGGACTTTTGGGCAGATGTTATGTCTTGACTGTCATGTGTACTGTCACATTTATTTTCAAGTGTGTTTGGTTAATTCTTGCCGTAAATTCTGTTTTAATTTTAAGTTTAAAATTTTAATTATATGCCTAAAATTCGAGTTGTTAAAAAATAAATTACACGTGGCATTCCGGTCAGAACATCCGCCAAAAAATCCCAAATAAAAATGGCAAAATGACATTGTTCAGACCGAATCGGGGCTAAAATTGAACATTTTCAAAGTTATTGGAATTGAATCGACGATAAAAAAATTTATGGGACTAATTTATTTTAGATCAAAGTTATGAGATCATTTGTGATTCAAATTAAACTCATTGATTACCTTCACTCACTTTTTTTTTTATCGGACAAAGTTAGTTGTTAGATGTTAGTAGTTAGTACACCAAGTACTCAAACACTCCACAAATTCACCAAGCCACCTTATAACTCACATACTCCAATTCGTTCCCAAAGGGAATCGAATCTGGGTCTCCCACTCAATTGAGGAGCCCAGTGGCCAGGTGGACTAAGCCACCTAGTTACCTTCACTCACTTAACTCATTCATTGTTCATGTTCTAACAAAGCAATAACAATATTGCAATCAATAATCCTTAATGATTGACCCCTCAATGATACTAATCATTACCATTTCATAATCATACATGTTGATGTTGCACGTATGTTGTTCCAGATGTTGGACAACATTCTGCACAACATCTTAAATTTGTCCTTTCTCCTAACACTGACTCCGTTTTATTAGATGAGTTTTTCTATGTTTCCTACATTGCTGGTTGAAGACAATTTTGGATATTGTCAAGTGGTTGCACTGATGGAGTAAGAATAGAAAGATCATGGGTGGTTACACCAAGATTATGGAGATAGTGGAGGAGATCTTCAAGGCTGACCACACCAAGTGGATAAGACAATGCAGTTGGTCTGAATGTCTATAAATAGGACCGCATTGGTTACATTCAAGTTTGAGTTAAAGTGAAATCCCATTTGCTCTTACTCCAAACTTAAAGAGAGTAGCGTCCAGAGACACAACAGTGAGTGGAGTGTGAGGGTCGATGTTATGCCTATTTGTACTGGTCGAGTGTATCCCAACATTTCCCATCAGTATTGTGTTTGTCTTAGTAGATCAAGTTTTAGGTTGAATAAGATCAATAGTTACTTATTCGAATAGATTGATTTTTGGTGTGTGGTTTTTCACTACACCTTTTAGGATCTTGTAAAAAGGTTAGGTGTGTGTATCTCACTACTTGTTATAGTGATGTTTTTTTAACCATGAGGTTCGTATAGTCTTATTATAGACTATACACAATATTGAAAATCATTTGCCTTTGCGTTTTTTATATTACTGTTTGTCATATGTTGTTTGATATGTTTCACAACATTTTCAACAACACTCTGAAAAAATACACGCACACACTTTTCGGTTGGCGCCAGAGCCATAAACTTGATACACTAAGTTAAAGGTCCTATGTTTAAAGTGTGTTTTTTGTAATGGATTATCCAATTTTTCATTCTTTAAAACCTCCAATTTTGAATGTATCAAATTACCCATACCGAAACCTAAAATGTGCATGTATATTAAGTCTATAGATGAAGAGCATGGTGTAGTGTGTTTATGCAGTTGGAATCCACCAAAGCCGATTGGTGATAATGA
The DNA here is from genome assembly GCA_037126765.1 of Stenogyne calaminthoides. Taxonomy (NCBI): domain Eukaryota; kingdom Viridiplantae; phylum Streptophyta; class Magnoliopsida; order Lamiales; family Lamiaceae; genus Stenogyne; species Stenogyne calaminthoides. The sequence continues at coordinate 8,925,663 of JBBCBC010000036.1, read as the reverse complement.
TGGTGATTCACAAGTCAAAAAGGGAGATTGATTGGTCGATGATGAATGCACAATCGGCCAATTTCAATTCTAAAGCCCTCAATGCGATTTTTCTTTGCTCTCGATATTTCTATGTTTAAACCGATATCTAACCGTGTTTCTTCTAAGGATGCATGTGATATATTGCGGGAACATTGTGAAGGATCGAGAAAGTGTTAGAAGAACTAGACTCAAAAATATGTGCAATAGAAGAGGCTAAGAACACCGATTTATTGAGTCAAAATTAGTTGATAAGTATTTTGAAAACTTATGAGATTAACTCAAATATGTTAGATGATGATAAACATGAGAAAGATAAAGACAAGAAAGTACTTGCTTTTAAAAGGTGAAACTTCCGATAATGTTGGTAAACATCCTTATGTGGTGAAGTTGATTACGATGATGATGTTTACGATATATGTGATGAAAATCTTTACAACAATTTGCTCTTATCACTAAGTAATTCAAATCTTTTCTAAAAAGGAAAGTTCGAAGACCAAATGGTCAATTTCAATCAAAGGATAAGTTTAACCAAAACTTTTCTCCGTCGATAAAAAAGCTTGTTCAAGTCGGTCTTCCGATTTCAATCAACCTAAACAATTCAATAAGGATAACAAGTTCAAATATGATCCCAGTACGGAAAAAAAGGTTAAATGTGATGCATGTTCGATATGGTCATTATGCTAATGAATGTGCTAATACTATGCTTAGGAAGAAAATGAACTTTAATGCTACCTTAAGTGATGATTCCGATGATGGGCGATTACGGTAAATGTGAGCTAAGTGTTATATGCTGCTAGAATAGTTTATGATGATATATTTGATGATGATCTCGATGATTATTGGTTCGAAGGATTAGGATGTTCATACAACATCTGAAACAACATTCATCCAATATAACTCTTTTAACTGCTTTCTTTGAACTATTCGAATCTTTGAAACATCAAAATCTGTTGATTGTGACTCTGAATATCTGAAGTTTAAAACTGATTTAGAAACTCAAAAACAAGTGTTGAGTTCCTTATCTTTAGAAAATTCGGATTTAAAAGAAAATCTTTTGAAGATTGAAGTTCTTTTAACTAGAAAAGATGTGGAAATTTCTTCTTTAAAAGATGAACTTAAGTCACTTTACTCTAAGTTTTAAAAAGTTTTCTGCAAGCACTACTGAATTGAATGAGACATTAATGATTGGTAGATCTGATAATGCTGGACTTGGCTTTGTGAAAACTTCTGAAAATACTCTTTTATCCTGTGAACCTATTTCTTTTGTAAAAGCTGGAACTTCTTTGCCTAAATATTTGAAAGGTAAACAAAAGAAATATGATGGTTTGTTTAAAAGAGTGTTTGTTTTTTTTATTGTCTTTGGAGTAGGTCATATTAAGTCCATATTGTTCTAAGTTAAGAAGAGATTTAAAAGCTGAAATTGTTTTACCTGATAAAATTGAACACCCTATGAAACAGGTTAACAACACTAAAAAGTCGACTCATAAGAACATGTCTTGTAAAGTTGTGTACACATCCTTGAAAACATGTGTTCCTAGATCTTGGTACTTTGATAGTGGTTGTTATAGACACATGACTGGTCAACTTAATTATTTATCTGATTATACACCATGTAATGGTGGTCATGTTACATATGGAGGTGGTTCAAAAGGTAAAGTTGTTGGTAAAGGAACCTTGAATGTTCCTGGATTTCCAAAGTTGAAAAATGTATTGCATGTAAAAGGTTTACTTGTTAATCTGATTAGCATTAGTCAGTTATGTGATGATGATTTACATGTAAAGTTTGACAAGAATTCATGCTATGTGTTTGATAAAAATGATGATTGCTTAATGACTGGCAAAAGATCTACTGATAATTGCTATTTGATTGGTTCAAATCATGCTTGTAAAAGTGCTAAAGCAGATGATATTATTTTGTGGCATCAAAAACTTGGTCATGCTAATTACAGAAGCATTCAAAAATTGCATAGACTAGGTGTTGTTGTTGGTTTACCTGATCTTAACTTTGAAAAAGGAAAAATCTGTGGACCATGCCAGAAAGGTAAGTAAGTGAGGACAACGCATTAAATGTTGTCAGCATGTACAACAAACTGGTGTTGTGAATTGATTCATATGGATCTAATGGGTCCTATGGAAACTGAAAATTTAGGTGGAAAGAGGTATTCATATGTTCTTGTAGATGATTTTTCTAGATATACTTGGGTTATCTTTCTAAAAGAAAAATCAGATACCTTTTCTGAGTTCAAAATTCTTTACAAAAGGTTTAAAACTGTTTTATGTTTAAAGATTAGTAGGATAAGGTCTGATCATGGAAGAGAATTTGAAAACAATTTGTTTACTAATTTTTGTGAAAAGAAAGGTATTTTGCAAGAGTTTTCTTCACCTAAAACTCCTCAACAAAATGGAATTGCTGAAAGAAATAATAGAACTTTGCAAGAAATGGCAAGAGTTATGCTAACCTCAAAAAGTCTTTCTAAGAAATTCTGGACAGAAGCTTTAAATATTGTTTGTCACATTGTGAATAGAGTCTATATTCGTTCTGGTAGTAATTGTACTCCCTATGAGATTCTGAATAACAAGAAACCAAATTTGAAATACTTGCATGTGTTTGGTTGTGTTTGTTACATTTTGAATGATAGAGATCAGTTGCACAAGTTTGATTCTAAGAGCGATAAAGGATTTTTCTTAGGATATTCTAAGAATAGCAAGGCATATAGAATCTATAACTTGAGAACTGATACAATGCAAGAATCTGTAAATGTGGTATTTGATGAACTTGCAAGTCTTGCAGGTAAAAGTGTTGAAGATAATGTATCAGATTTTATAGAAGTATCCAGAAATACTGATGACACTGAAGATAGTAAAAATGTTGATCAGAATCAGAATGTTCCTTCAACATCTGATGCAACTTTACCCAAAAGTTCAAATACTGAAAATCTGTCACAAGATTCACAGTATCCAAAACATTTGGTTCCTTCAACAAAGATAATGAAAAGTCATCCATCAGATCAGATCACTGGAGAAACTACCACTGGTGTACAAACTAGAAGAAGAATGGGTATTCATATCAATAACCTTGTAAGATCAGTTTGCATGTCTACTATATGCAATCAGGTAACCTTTGAGTGTTATCATTCTGAAATTGAGCCTAAAAATGTAAAATAAGCTCTTGATGATGAAAATTGGATAAATGATATGCATGAAGAGCTTAATCAGTTTGAAAGAAATGATGTTTGGACATTTGTACCTAGACCTAATTCTGATATTAATGTCATAGGAACAAAGTGGATTTTCAAGAATAAAACTGATGAATCTGGTAATATTGTGAGAAATAAGGCTAGATTGGTTGCTCAAGGATATACTCAGATTGAGGGAATAGACTTTGATGAAACATTTGCTCCTGTTACTAGAATTGAATATATTAGATTACTTCTTGCTATTGCATGTTTCATTAACATTAACTTACATCAAATGGATGTTAAAGCTGCCTTCTTAAATGGTATTCTGGATGATGAAGCTTATGTTGAACAGCCTAAAGGTTTTGAAAATCGAATTTTCTGCTCATGTTTTTACAAGTTAAAGAAAGCTTTGTATGGTCTAAAACAAGCACCTAGAGCTTGGTATGGTAGATTCTTGATTTCTTACTTGAATTTGGATTTTTGAGAGGTGAAAGTGATAGAACCTTGTTCATTAAAAAATTTCTGAGAATGATATCATGGTTGCTCAAATATATGTTGATGATATTGTATTTGGTTCAACCAGTAATGACATGCTTGAGAGTTTTGTTAAAGAAATGACATGTACTTTTGAAATGTCCATGGTTGGAGAACTGAATTTTTTTTTTAGGTCTTCAAATCAAACAAGTTAAAGATGGTATTTTCTTTTCTCAAAACAAATATGCTAAGAATTTGGTGAAAAGGTTTGGTCTTGAAAGCTGCTAAAACTATGAAAACCCCCTATGGGTTCAACTCAAAAAGTTGAGTAAAGACTTGATTGGAAAAGATGTTGATCCTACTTTGTATAGATCAATGATTGGAAGTCTTTTGTACTTAACTTCTAGTAGGCTGATATTATGTATATGTTGGGATTATCTGGAAAGTATGCTTTTACTTTGTATAATCAAAACTGAATTTCGGACTTATTTACTGAAATAAATTGTTTATCACTGATGCTTTAAATATCATCGAATGTTACATATATTTATTGCATAACTTTGTTCATTAAATAGTCGTGTTACATTGTAGTTAATTTAGTGATACCGGATCACGAAGATTAAATTAACAATCCTTGTAACTAAAAAGTACACCATTCACGACCTAGATGGAAATGAACAATCCATCGTGAAAGGTTGAAGTGTAAAAAGGCTCGGATTGGCTTGTCTTGACCAAGAGATTACACTAGTACATGGTGATCTGATTGAATAGGACCTACGGAGGACAAATTCTTGAATCCCGAACAAGGAAGAATTAGACCTCGAAGGTTCGTTATTTCTTAATCTTTGTTCCTTAAATAGGATCACGTGTGGTTGGTAACTATTGCTTTGACTTATCATGGGTAGAGAATCAACGAGATTCAATACTTTTTACCTTGGGCAATATTATTGGTCACATGTGATTGCTAAGATTTAATCTGGAGAATCGGTGTGCAAGACGCTTTGTTCGATTTGCCCTTTGGGAGGTTCATAAGCTTTATCATACCAAATTTTGCAAGTGGAACTAGTTTACGTATGGATAATAATGTTGAACCGTTCTTGACCAAGGACAAAAGATATTAATTAACGGAAAGCTATTTGGTGGCTTGAATTAATTAATGGGCTAGATAATCTTAAACACGGGAAATAATAACCGGAGCCATATTGATTTAATATGGGTTAAGATGGATAGTCTGATATTAATTATGTAGTGGGATTAATTAATATCTATGGGCTTGAATAATATTGTGGCTCAATATTGATAATTCAAGATCCATTGGAAGGTCCAATCTTAATTCTCCTAAAGGCCCTCTAAGTAGCCCAACATATAGTCCAATAACTTAAAAAGGTGTTTAAAATAAAATAAATATTGTTGCCTTATTTTTCCATGAAATTCAAAAATTTATGGATAAAAATGGGAGAAAAAGATTTTCTTTGAATTTTGTTATGGAATGAAGATATGTATTCTTGGAATACAAGATTATCTCATTAAAATCAAGAAATCTCCCACTTGATTATCCATAGGGAAATTTTCGAAAATTTTGATAATTAAGGGAAAGAAAAATTTTCTTGATTTTCTTGAAAAGATATTATGGAAGATATGTATTTCTTGAAATACAAGAATATCTCATAAATTCAAGAAGATCCAAATCTTGGATTCTTGCCCTATAATTTTTAAATTAATCCATAACAAAAAGAGTAGGTGGGATTTTGTGGAATATTATAATTATGGAAAAAAAAAAAGAATATAGGAGATATATTCAAGATTTCTTGGAGATCAAGAAAAGATTTTCCCATATTGTTTTTTTTTTCCTAAAAATTCACCACCTCCACTCTATAAATAGGGGATGATTCTTTCATTCCCAAGTACAATTCCATGTCTTTGGAAAAATTAGCAAATCCACAAAAGGTGGTGCAACAAAATTTATTTTCCTTTTGTTAATTGTTCGCAAGCGTCCTACCACCGGGATTGTCGAAAGCAAGGATTAAGGGGAATACTTGGGAAGGTTCTTTTTTGGTGTGTTTAATCAACGAGACCATTACCATTCCAAGAGGTACGTTCACGTGAACTCGTAGAAATTACTGCATCGTAGGATTTACGTGAATTGATTATATGCATGATTTGTTGTTGGATTATTATTTGAATTAATATAGGATTAATTCATGCTAGTAATAATTATAAGAATTAAATTTGTATTTAAATATTCATCCCGAATAGATCTGTGCAACTTATTCCCCAACAATATAGTGTTCTGTCTTTTTGCTTAGATATCAAGCTAATCTGAGAATCACATCTTAATTATGTGAAAAGAATTATAAGATATGTAGTTGGAACATGTGATCTGGGTATCCGGTACTCAAAAGATATCGTGTTGCTCTTTAGTTGGCTATAGTGATCACAGTTAGGCGGTGATTATGATGACGAGAAAAAATACTAGTGGGGATGTTTCTACATGGGAAACAACATTATATCCCGCGCATGAAAAATGAGATTGTGTTTCACGATCTACAACTTGAATCTGAATATGTTCTTTCTTTGGAAGTTCTTTGACTCAACTACTTTGGCTTAAAAATATGTTTGATGATTATTGGTTGGAAAGTGGTATTTTGACTATTTATTGTGATAATACTAGCGTTATCAATATTTCCAAGAATCATGTGCAACATTCATTGACTAAGCATATAAGTATAAGACATCACTTTATAAGAGATCTTGTAGAGAAAGAAATTGTGAAGTTAGAATACATTTCTACTGAAAAACAACTTGCTGATATTTTTACAAAAGCCCTTGATAATGAGAGGTTTTCTTCACTTAGAAAATCTCTTGGTCTTTGATATATCTGAACATAAACACTAGATGTTGTAACAAATATTTCACAACATTTGAAGCAACATTGTGTTTCTGATAATGTGTATGTCTGTTGTTTTACTTATAATTGAACTTTAAATGATAGTGTTATGATCTTATAGTTGAATCATGGTTTAGATACAGAGTCCTGGACATATATCTCTTAAATGCATTGAAAAATAAAGCACAACTTAGATGTGTAATCACTGAGTAACTATGGGACACGGAACTCGCTACTATGATGTTCTCTTTTCAAAAGGTGATTAAATATACATCCATGTTTGTTCACAATCCATTGAGTAACTATGGGGCACGGAGCTCGTGACTACGGTGTTCTCTCTTGAAAAGGTGGATCAATGTGAACATGTGTTCAAAAGAAAATTTTCAAAATATGCAACACTTTGATGATGAATTTCATGCAAAATTAAGTGTTGAGATATATGTGTGCCGACATTTTGTGAAACCTTAAATGATTCAAACTTTATCTATCATACATGATTTGTTTAAATTTCTTCTTAAGTTGAAATTGTGGTCAAACATGTTATTTAATCTAAATTGTGTTTATTTAAGTTGGATATGGTTTCTTTTGTTTTCAAAATTGCTTTTGGCGGCTGATTACACATCACACGTTCACTCAAACTTAGTGGGTGGTTATTTTACTCCACTATGTTTCGATTTTGTGGTGGTTTTTGTGTAATAACTTCTCTCTCTTCTCTATTTATTTCAATTATTTTGTGTTGTTGTCCATTGTATGCTGAAAACATTTTGAGTTGCACATAGGAATCGAGGTTTGTTGATTTTACTTATGTTATTACTTTAATTCGGTCACTTATCTTCCTTTCCCTCCTATTTTTCTCATTGCATTATTTTAATTATCTTTGCTTTAATCTGATTGACGTAAAAAAAAAAAAAAGTGGGATGGCTGATAAACCAAACCCTTCGGACTTCCCTGATCATTCATCCAAACACTCAAACCCTTCCTCTGCAGAAAACCCTCATTTCACTCATTCCTCTCCTGAAAACTCGAACCCTCTGAACTTACTAGCAAAAATGGCCGCACAAAACACAGATTATGATTCCACTAATGTTGGTGGATCATCATCTTCTTCCGCATAAAAAACCTATCCCATACAAATTTCCCTTGGAAATCTCTCAAATCACGATTAAACTGATCATCGAGCAAATGCTAGAGAAAACCTTCCTGTTCTTCCCGATGTTTTTGTTGGGAATAAACTTATCAACATTAATGACTTTGTTGATCTCTCTCGCTAAACCCCTAGCCAAGAACACCGCTTCCAAAATTCCTTCAAAACCTCTGTTTAACCCGGCAAGAAAAACTCCTAACCCATCTCAACCCGCAGATGTTGAGATGAAAGCTTTCGATTCTCCGATTCAGATAGAATGGGGAGAAATTAAAGAACATCCGCTGAGAAAGAAGCAAACTGCTCCCAAGAGAGGTGTTGGAAAATGGGAAAAATCGGAGAATGTCTCAAAGAAATCTTGGAAAGAAGGTTGATTATACTGGTAAACGACCAAAAAGGACAGATGGTGGTGCTGATGACCCTATTGTTGTTGAAGATTCTGATGAAGAAATGGCTGACCCAGTTGAGCCTGTTGCTGAACCAAAAGATTCGGATGATGATCTTACTATGGAGGAGTTAATGGCCAAAAAGGAAAGGAGAAACAAAGAGGAGAAATGATCCTCCCGCGTATTGCTTGGATGTTCTTTTAATCATCATCGATTCGAGAGAAAAAGAAGTAGAATCACAAAAGGATTCTGAGGAAAATTGTTGGGATTATACTGGAAAGTATGCTTTTACTTTGTATAATCGAAACTGAATTTTCAGACTTATTTACTGAAATAAATTGTTTATCACTTATGCTTTAAATATTATCGAATGTTACATATATTTACTGCATAACTGTTCAATAAGTCGTACGTGTTACATTGTAGTTAATTTAGTGATACCAGATCACAGAAGATTAAATTAACAGTCCCTTGTAACTAAAAGTACACCATTCATGACCTAGATGAAAATGAACAACCCATAGTGAAAGGTTGAAGTGTAAGGCTCAGATTGGCTTGTCTTGACCAAGAGATTACACTAGTGCATGACTGATGCACTTAATAGGACCTACAGGAGGATAAATTCTTCAGAACTGAACAAGGAAGAATTAGACCTCAGTGGTTCGTTATTTCTTAATCTTCATTCCTTAAATAGGATCACGTGGGATTGGTAATTATTTCTTTGACTTATCATGGGTAGCGAATCAGAGAGATTCAATACTTTTTATCTTGGGCAATATTATTAGTCACATGTGATTGCTAAGATTTAATACGAAGAATCGTGTGCAAGTACGCTTGTTCGATTTACCCCCTTGGGAGGTTCATAAGCTTTATCATACCAAATCTTGCAAGTGGAATTAGTTTCCGGTATGGATAATAATGTTGAATCGTTCCTTGACCAAGGATAAAAGATATTAATTAACGGAAAGCTATTTCAGTGGCTTGAATTAATTAATGGGCTAGATAATCTTAAACACGGGAAATAATAACCAGGAGCCATATTAACTGTAATATGGGTTAAGATGGATAGTACAATATTAATTATGTAGTGGGATTAATTAATATTTATTGGCTTGAATTATATTGTGGCTCAATATTAGATATTCAAGGTCCATTAGAAGGTCCAATCTTAATTCTCCTAAAGGCCCCCTGAGTAGCCCAACATATAGTCCATTAACTGAAAAGGTAATTAAAATAAAATAAATATTGTTGCTTATTTTTCCCAAGAGAATTTCGAAATTTATAGATATAATGGGAGAAAGATTTTCTTTGAATTTTGTTATGGAATGAAGATATGTATTCTTGGAATACAAGATTATCTCATTAAATTCAAGAAATCTCCCACTTGGTCATCTATAGTGTGATTTTCGAAATATTAAAAAATAAAGGGCAAGAAAGATTTTCTTGAAAAGATATTATGGAAGATATGTATTTCTTGAAATACAAGAATATCTCATAAATTCAAGAAGATCCAAATCTTGGATTCTTGAACCTCATTATTTTCGAAAACCATAGCATATAGAGTAGGTGGGATTTTTGTGGAATATTATAATTATGGGAAAAGAATATAGGAGATATATTCAAGATTTCTTGGAGATCAAGAAAAGATTTTCCCACATTGTTTTTATCACAAAATTTAATTACACCCTAGTCTCTATAAATAGGGGATGATTCTTTCATTCCCAAGTACAATTCCATGTGCTGGAAAAATTAGTAAATCCACAAAGGTGGTGCAACATATTTTATTTTCCTTTTGTTAAATCGTTCACAAGAATCCTTCCACCGGATAGTCGAACGAGGGCTAAGGGAATACTTGGGAAGTCCTTACGGTTAGTCTATTCAGCTACACCGTTGCCATCCCAAGAGGTACGTTCACGTAAACTCGTTGAATTCCGCATGCGTAGGTTTTACGTGAATTATTATATGCATGATATGTTGTTGGATTATTATTTGAATTAATATAGGATTAATTCATGCTAGTAATAATTAAATAATTAAATTTTTATTTAAATATTCACCCCAAATAGATCTGTGTAACTTATTCCCCAACAAAAATATGGTAAGTGATGGGATGGAACCTGAAGAAGAACCTGAGGAAGATCCTGAAGAAGGAGATGTACCTGCTGGAAACCAAACTGATGATGAATGGGATCAATTGTTTGATGAGGTACTGGAATCTGATTCTGACTCTGATGATAAGGTTGAGTATGGTAGAAAATCTGTTGTTGTTAGATCTATGCTATAAAGGGTGATTATTGATGAAAGAATCATAAAAATACCTGACTTTGAGGCTAACAATCTAATAGGTTTTCTTAAGAGTATGTCTTTATTGCATGCTCTTCAATATGTCAAACCTTATTATGTGTCATGGGTTGCCGAATTTTATGCTAATCTAAAGAAAAGTTGTGGAAATATGCAATCTGCAAACTATGGGAAAGTCATATTCAGGTACAATGTTGTCACTATTTTCCCTAGGCTAATTAACATTTTTCTAAAGACTAGAAACATGGAGGATGAGTCTGGTGAACTAGATATTGAGAAAGTAATGTCTGTGATAACTGGTGGGAGATATACTGAATGGACTCTTCAATTTTCTGCTGCAAAACTGACTTCTTTGTACTCTGTGATGCATAAATTGTTGGTTTCAAACTGGTTGCCTTCCAAAAATTCCACTGTGTTAACCAAAGAGCAAGCATTCTTGTTGTACAAGATTGTACACTTGAATAAATTCAACATGATTCAGATTATCTTTGATAATCTTGTGTCATATGCTGGTAAACACACTGAAGGAACCATTCATCCATATCCAAGCCTGATTGTCAGATGTTGGATAAATTAGAGTTTGAAAGACCAAGGGGTGAGAGAATCAACAGCTATGTTCCTAGTTTTGGTATATCTTATGTTCTGAAAGGTGGTAACCGGGTAGTTGATTTGCCTCTGAAAGATAATGAACAACAAATCGAAAATGTTGCCCATTCTGTTGGCAACATTCCCTACACAGTAACCAGATGTGATGGTATCCCTTCTGTTACTTTTTCAAATTCATTCATTTCTGATCAAATTCAATTCATCCAGTAAAGTATAGATGCTCTGATCATACAGAGAACCTTCTGGAGAAACCTGCTTTCTACTCCAACAGGGGGTGGTTCACCTGATGATGATGGTGATGATGGTGGTGATGGAGCTGGTCCATCTGGCCATGCAGGAGAGAAGGATGATAAGATGTTGTTGTTGATGATGATGGTGCGGATGCACAAGATGATCGTAATAATGGTTCTATGTCTTGATGATAGAGGTGAATGATGTTGTCAATAGAGTCATCCAATGAAGTTGTGGATGATGTTGTGGAAAATGTTCTTGATGGTGAAACGAATAATGTTCTTTCTTTTGAACAAGTTGTTCTTGACCTGCACTAATTGATTGACAACCGATGATAATATACTCATGAAGATCTCGAGAAAGACTCCAGACGGGGAGAGTATGTCCCCAAAGAGTGTTCTTATCATTGATCGGTATATGGAGTGATAAATCGGTGAAACATTCAAGACAGGGGAGTTTTTTATGTATGGGGAGCATTTGCAGATTATGGAGATGCAGTCATTCCAATGGCCCAGTCCTTCCCTATACTTCACTATAAAAATTCATTTTTGTATTGCAATCTTTTATTTACTGCTCTTTACTTTATGAACTTTGTTAATGGACAATTAGTTGATAGGTTTATGTTTCTGTCATTTAATTTATGTTGGATACTTTGGCCTAAATACACTGCTGATGTACTTAGTGCTTGTGTTGGTTGTTTGTTTTTTAAATTATGATTTGGTTGAATAGTAGTTGTTCTATGAATGACTATTATTTGTTTCTTTCCTGACACAAGTTCGGATGTTGTTTTTAACATCAGGTGTGTTGTAGTAGAAAGGCCAAATTGGGGAAGTTTGTTGATGTTGCACGTATGTTGTTCCAGATGTTGGATAACATTCTGCCCAACATCTTAAATTTGTCCTTTCTCCTAACACTTACTCCATTTTATTTGATGTGTATTTCTATGTTTCCTACATTGCAGGTTGAAGACAATTTCGGATATTGTCAAGCGGTTGCACTGATGGAGTAAGAATAGAAAGATCATGGGTGGTTACACCAAGATCATGGAGATAGTGGAGGAGATCTTCAAGGTTGTCCACACCAAGTGGATAGACAAATGCAATTGGTCCGAATATCTATAAATAGATCGCATTGGTTACATTCAAGTTTGAGATAAAGTGAAATCCCATTTGCTCTACTCCAAACTTAAGAGAGTAGCATCCGAGACACAACCGTGAGTGGAGTGTGAGGGTCGATGCTATGCCTATTTGTACCGGTCGAGTGTATCCCAACATTTCCCATCAGTATTGTGTTTTTCTTAGTAGATCAAGTTTTAGGTTCAATAAGATCACTAGTTACTTGTTTGAATAGATTGATTTTTGGTGTGTTCACTACTACACATTTGAGCTTGGAGAGCTCCACTTGGACAACCCTTTTTTCGAATAGCTCTCCCAAGTGGTCCCTTGAGAAGCGGTTCTATTAAAAAAAAAACAAAGAGTTCATAAACGCCGTCAGAAGTACTTGGAGAGAGCGGTTTTGAACCCCATCTCGAAAAAAGCTTGGAGAGCGGTTCATAACCGCTCCAAGTGAATTTTTTTTTTTTTTTTTAAAAGCTTGTATTTTTATTTTATTTTTTTTTTTTGTAAATTCTTTTTATGTAAAATTCAAATATTTTATTCTTTAAATTTTCGTATTATTTATTTTTTAATATTCGTCTTATATAATGAGATTAACACAAACCCTTATGTAAAACTTGTTCATAATATTAAATTCATAATATTACACTTACGAACTTGTATCACTATTAATTCTTATAAATTAATACCTATAATATTTAATATTCTTATAAATTAATTCAATTTTGTCTAAGTATTACTTATTTAGATAGAAAAGTACTATTACTTGTTTAAATAGAAAAGTATTACTTGTTTAAATAGAAAAGTATTACTTGTTTAGATAGAAAGGTATAACTTGTTTAAAGAAAAGTATTACTTGTTTAGATGAAAAAGTATTACTTGTTTAAAGAAAAATATTACTTATTTAGATAGAAAAGTATTGCTTGTTTAAATAGAAAAGTATTATTTGTTTAGATAGAAAAGTATTACTTGTTTAAATAGAAAAGTATTACTTGTTTAGATAGAAAGGTATAACTTGTTTAAAGAAAAGTATTACTTTGTTTAGATGAAAAAGTATTACTTGTTTAAAGAAAAATATTATTTATTTTGATAGAAAAGTATTAATTGTTTTGAAGGAAAAGTATTACAAGTTTAAAAGAAAGGTAGTTAAAAAAAAGTACAAGTAAAAAATATAATTTTAATTTAATTTAATTTAATTTAAATTTAAATTTATATAAAAAAAATATTATATAAAAATGTGATTGAATTAATAAATAAGATAATTGAAATAAAGAATTTTAAAAAAAATTGTAAGAAAAAACGATTTTTAGAACATATAGAATTGATTTCATTAAGTAAACGTAAGAAAGCAAGTGCCCGAGCGGAATTGATCCCTGCTCAGGCGCCCAAGGTCCCGTGTTCGATCCCCCATGGGAGCGAATAATTGCCTCAATTAATTGGGAGACTTGGTGGTTTATATATGAGATGCTTGGTGGGTTCTTGGACAACGGTTTTTTATCAGCTGTCCAAGACAGCAGTTCAAAACCGCTCTCCAAGTGCGATTTCTTGGACAGCGGTTTTTTATCAGTTGTTCAAGCTTGGACAGCTGTTACTTGGAGAGTGGTTATAACAGCTCTCCAAGGTCATTTTTCACAGTTGTCCAAGCCCAAATGTGTATTAGTGGTGGTTTTTCACTACACCTTTTAGGATCTTGTAAAAGGTTCGTGTGTATCTCACTACTAGTTATAGTGATGTTTTTAACTATGAGGTTCGTATAGCCTTATTATAGACTATACACAATTTTGAAAAATTCTTTGCACTACGTTTTTATACTTTCGCTGTCATATGTTGTTTTATATGTTTCACAACATTTTCAACAACACTCTGAAAATACACGCACACACACTTTCAATACCAAGTGGGCCCTAAGCATGATCCTGTATAAGGTCAAATGTCATTAATTAAAAATAAAGTTCATGACATGAATCAGCTCTATACAAATTTTTGTTTATTTTTTTTTTAATAGGACAAAAAAAGGATTTTATATCACTAGCTGCCGAATTCCCTATTCTATTTATTTCACCTGTGGGCAACTCTTCATGTATTAAATTTTTTAATCGAGCAATTTTTTTTTATTCAGTAGATCATGAAGATGCAAAATTTTCCTTAGAGCATTTTTTACACAAGATACTTGTATAAAGTCGGATCAACGTGCTAATTAAATGAGTCAAGGATTACTACAGTAGTAAGAAATTGATCGCAGTTTTTAATTGATTAAAATTGATCGCAGTTTTTAATCACCGTGGACCGTTGGATTTATTTTGAAATTAAAATTATGAGATCATTTATAATTTAATTAAATTCTAATTTTTCATGTTAAGGGTGGATAGTTCAAATGGTTAGAGCTACATTACTTGAGACTCCAGGATCTTGGGTCAAGAAATTATTGCAATTGATTCTTAGGGGGTGTTTGGTTCACGTGACTGGATTGATTAGGTGTGATAGGATTGAGTGAGATTGAGTAAGATTGAATTGACTGAATTGAATTTATAATTTGAATCAAGATATGTGTTTGATTGTAAGATTAGATTAAGGGATAAGATGTGATACCTATTGAAATGTCATAAATATACATATTGTAGGATTAAAATAATCACACTTCACTTTTGTGAATCTATTCAAACAATAGAAGGAGAATATTATATTATTGCATTTGATATATATATCCGGGTTTGAAGTATATCATGGACCCTCATCCTACAAACCAAACGATAGATTAGTTTAATCCTAATACTGACCTATTCTGATTAAATCAGCAAACCAAACGGCTGACTCTCTAACCCATTGCTACTGGCTCAATAAGAACTATCAATCGGCAAAGCAAAGGCTAGTTTTCAAACACCGTGGGAAGAGCGGATTCAATTAAAAATTCAGGTATATAAATAGCCCATCTAAAAGCACTAGGGCTTAGGACTATTTCGTCTTTATCCTCTCCTCTGGGGCAGGCGGGTTGCTTCCTCTGTCGTCGCCGGCGAGCTCTTGGTGAGGAGACCTTAGGAGAAGTTGCTAAAACAAAGGGGGGAGGGGAGGATCGACCCGTTCAGTAGAATTCCGAAGAAAGACTGTTGGCAGCAGGCTGAGACATTTTTGTGGCCCGGTCTTAAGGAACTATTGTAATTGATTACTTAAGGAAAAAAAAACCTCCACTTTTTATGTATATATTTTTTATAAAATTACGATCATCGTTAATGACACACTTTACTTTTCATGTATTAAAAAACCAATAAAACACAAAATAAAATGCCAAAACACGGATGATCTAATTAATTGCACTATATGCAATAAAACTAATGGGGAGCATGCCACCAAGCCTTATATATAGAACATTAATTACCACAACTGAATCTTGCAACAAATTGACCAAATTAATATCGGATAATAGAACCGGGTGAAGGAACATTAGTATTAGAAACAACCAGATTATTTAAAGACATTGGAAGGTATGAACCACAATAATAATAATAATAATTAATGATACATATAAATGAAAACCCACGTGTAGATTAATCGCGCACTATACTTATGTAGAGTAGCCAAGTATTTAATCCACACTACACTTTTATGTACTACACGTGATGTGTTCAATTGCGACCTCGAATAACAGTATTCGAATCATCACCTTGATTCTTTTCATCTCTTTTGTATTTCCATTTTACAGCAAATCATTATGTTAATTAACTACCATGATTAATTAAGTAACAAATCACGTGTATAAAAATAACAAGACTTGCATTATAACATACGAAACACGAGAATAAATTAAAACCTATATATACCTCCCTAATTAAGTAAGATTATCCAAACAAATTACATCTCCATCAAGATAATAAGAATAAATAACAAATTAAAAAACAAGAGCAATAACAAAAAAAAGCACGTCATTAATTGATGAAAATGAGATATACATAGTACACATACGAGATTAACGTACAACTTGGGAGTTGATCATTAACAAGAATTACGTACAGATCTCTTCAACAATCCGAGCTTACGGACTTAATTATTTAATAATAATAACACAAAATATAAATCCCCATAATTAACATAATACCTCATGCAAAAGAACAAGAAATTTAAAAAACAATCTTCACCAAAAATAATCACAACGTCCATCCATCCTTCATCATCCTCATCTACACACACACACCTTGATTGTGTGTATTTATACCGCCGGTGCAAGATCCTCATATATATACAAAAATCTTGATCATCTTAATTTTGTGGTCCACCACGCCATCTTCAATTTCATTTAAGTTAGCAGATCATTGACCCACCCCAGATCCGGCCCGCCCGAACCCGAGCTGCCCTCGCCGTTGTACCTGCCCTCCTCCATCAGATTCCTGCCTGAAAAATCTCCAGCGAAGAACTTCCTCTCGCTGGAGAAAAAATTGCCACGCCCGCCACGGCCCACTGCGGCCGGAGACGGTGTCGAGGGAGACAGAACGAACTGCGGCTGCTCCTCAACGCTGAAATTCACATCCAGCCACGGCAGGTTTCCGGCGGCCGCGGCCGCCGGAGACGGCATACTCATGGCTTCGAAGGAAGCCATGAGCTCAGTTAAATCCTCCTTGTAACTCACGCCGCCACCGCGGTTATTGTCCTGAAAATCAGCAAAATTACAAGAATCCACATTCCCGAAACGACTCGCGGAACCTCCGTACCTGTCGCCGCCGCCGTAGGCGGCGAAATCCGGCGAGCAAGGCGGCGACATGGGCGGAGAAGCGTGGGACATGCCGGTCATGAGAGTGGAAGTAGGCGAAGCGTGGCAGTAGACGCAGCAGTGGTGGGCGGTCAACAAATTGCGGCAACACTTGTTTTCCGGCGTCGGTGCCGTCGGAGAATTGAGAGGCGGCGGAGATGGGGGAGACTCCGGCACAATACGAAGCTGCCGGGTTGAGTGGGCGAAGAAACACACCTTCCTCTTACAGTTCTTCCCATCCTTGCACGCTTCCGTACGGTAGCGCGAAGGATGGAGCCAGCACTCGAAAACCCCGTGCGAGAACTCGCAATTATCCCCTTTCGGACAACTACCCTTGCGAAATTCGGAGCAGACTGTTCCAGAATAGCGGAACCTTCTGGGGTCCCTCCTGCGAGCCTTTTCGCCCGGGTGGGCAAAGGGGCACTCGGTCCAGTCGTGGCTGCGGCTGCGATTGCATTTGCGGACTTTGAACTCGTACATCCGGAAATGGTCGGAGGAGTAGGGGTCGGAGTCGTCGTCGTCGACGTTGTTGTATGGGAGGAACTTGGAGAAAACGGCGTCGTCCATTTTGGGGGAGTCGGGGCGGCGGCTGAGGAGCTTCCGCGGCGGGATGTCGATTTCGCGGAGGGATTTTTTGGTTAGGTAAGTGTTGAGTTGGTGGGAATGGTGGAACTTGTGTTGTTGTTCGGCGCAAACGCTGCCCATCATTTTTATTTATTTATTTTTGGTTCAGTGGGGGGACATGAGAGAGAGAGGGGGGGTTTGGGTTAGAGAGAGAAGAGAGAGAGGGTTAAATAGGGGAGGAGAGAGAGGGGGAGGAGGTGACGAGGATGGTGTGAGGGTATGGGGTGGAGGTGCGTGGCGGCATAGTATTTTAGGGCTGTTTGCATGCAAAGGTATATATGTGGCACCCTTTATATCAAACTACCGCATGCAAACACTCCCTCTCTCTATTATTTGGCTTTTTTGGTGAAATTTAAGTCTGCACTTCTTTTGTACTTTTCTTCTTGCTTACATAATATTTGTCACGCTTTTCTAGTTTTTTTTTTTTTTTTTTTTTTGAAATATGGTGAAATCCTATGTCATGAATTTGCTATATTTGAGAAAAAAATAGAGTATTTTGTTGTGTACTGATATTTACTGTTTATGTATTGTATCAGAGATATTGATTGCGCAGTATTTATGTATATAATCCTTTCTTGTCCTCGTAATTACCATAATGAAGGTGGAATTTGTGGTAATTTATTTACAGTTGAATGCTTCCAATACTCGTAATAAAAACACAGTAACCAATTAACAATAGAGTAGTAACTATCCGAACTCGTTCTATAGAATAAAATTCATTTTTTGTCCGCGGAACTTATTATTTTGGTCCCATAAAAAATTTTCCATATAATTTTAGTTCTTGCGTTACGGATAATCCGTTAAATTCAACTGCACTTTTGATTCCAAATCATATCCTATAATACCAAAACTACAACTGAGTTTAGTGAAAAACATAATGGTGAGACCAAAAATGTACGAAAAAATAATTTTGGGACTAAAGTGATGGGTATTAAAATCAAAATTATGAAGTACCGTGTCCTGTGGGACCAAAAATAAATTTTACTCTAATTTTATACATAATCTCTATTATTTTTATATGTAATAATAATAATTTTGTACGTATATAATACATAATTAAGATTACATAATTAAGATTTTTTTTTCATAATAGTAATATTAAAAAATAGAGGTAGTGGGTCCCACGGGCTTTTGTCTTAACCATGTCTAATTTTGAAATTTTTCCGAAAGTATATCATCTTTTATTCCAACAGTGAAAAATTCAACTTCATTCTTTAATCTTAGGGTGTTTTCAAAAACTTATAAATGATTATAGTTAATTAAAATTGTGTGTAAAAGTAATTTGGAGTGTTTTATTTATTTTTAGTAGCTTAAATAAGCTCTTATAAGCCATAAGCTATAAGCTTCAAAGAGAATTTGTTTAGTAGCTTATTAGTCTATTTTTATAACTTTTAACTTTTTTTACAAACACTGTTAATTTTTTTTTTAATTTTTTCTACAAACACTATCAACTTCTACTATTAATCACTTTTACCATAATCACTAATTTTAATCACTTCTTTTAAATAATAAGCTTTTGCAAACACCCCCTTAATTACGATTAGAATACAACAGGATCCCAAGACCTCAAAGTATAATTTTTTATTTTTATAGACCGACAAAAGTAAAATATCGTTCATCTAAAATATACATGCAAGTTGCAACTTGCAACAGGACACCAAGCCCTCGTGTGTGTGTGAGAGATTTTCGTAATTTCTATTTCTTGTATTGGGTTGAATATATTTAGAAATTGCTACATCTACACCGAATATGTGACATGTCAATTGACACGAATTAAAAGTTTGGGGTTATCGCAATCCACCAATTTTTAAGCGGCTGTAGCCCAATGGACCGAGACTACAATTGAAATTGGACAACGAGTATATCTTAATTCTACGCATATTCCAGATTAAAAATGAAAGTAAGCACAATCGGGAAGGATAGCATGGTAAATTCGATTTATTCTTTCACTCTTATTGAATTACTATTATTTAAGTTAATTACTCGTATAAAAGAAAAAGTATGGAGGCATGTGTGTAAATATCAAATTACTCTATAGATAGAGATAAAAACTTTTTCACCTTGATATGGGAATCCATCATTCCATAATCATACGTCTAAAAACGATTTACTTATATAATTAAATACTATAATAGTTTTATTTTTCAGCAATAAATACTAATATTGAAAATTAAAGAAATAATCAAAGGACGTGATATGGAAACAATCTTACTTAACTAATCAGTTATTGAGCCCAAAAGATCCAATAAATCAATCATTCCATCATAATTGATTATCTCCAGGATCCTCCATCAAATCTCACGAAATATGAGAAAGACAAAGTTTGAACTTTAAAATTTGATTACGATGCATAATTTGCATTTAATTTGGAGAACGTGAAATCGATCTAATCAGAATCAAATATCCATACTTGCGTACGTTTTAAGCTTTTTGAAGTGCGCAAACAAACATGAAATTGGCTTTTTGCAAACGGTAAATGTAAAAATTCCAACCATAAAAGATAACTAGCTCTTTCGATAGTCTAATTAAACATTTCACAATTGTTTTCTACAAGTTAAATTACAAATAATTCTACTAAAAACGAAAAGCCAACTGAATTTGTAGAAGCCAACAAGCTTATCATAGATTAAAATGACATTTATTTTGTAGATGTTGTATTTAAGTGTCATGTCCGTTTTCCATATCACACCATTAGGTAAATACAAATTATTTCACAAGATAGAAATTGGTAAAACAAAAAATAATAATATCACTGTTATTATGTATAAAAATTATTATTATTTAAATTTTAAAAAAAATATGTATAATATTGATAGAGTGTATGTATTTATTTAATTTACAGGAAAGTTATAAACCAAAAAATGTCAATATTAAGTAAATAGAGTGGTTAATATTCAATCCGTCTCAATCTTAACTGCAATATTTCCCTTTTTGGCGTCTCAATCTTGACTACATATTTTCTTAAATGAAAATACTTATTTTATCACTTTATCACTTTATCATATAAAATAATAATAAACAATTATTTCTACCCTCAATTACCCATCATTTTATTATTTTATCACATAAAATATTACTCCCTCAATCCCAATTTTAAGGGAAGTCTTATTGTTCATAAGGATTTTGTGAAATAATGATAAAGGATTTAACGGCCCACGCTTACATTGATGAAAATAAGATCACAATGGGCTTTAACGTTATGGCCATTGGGCCACATTGGTAATATTTTAATCAAAGATCCAGTCATTTTTTCCACAAATTTAATTCAAGTTTAATACACATATAATACGTATCTATAATGATTAAGAATATAATTGTATTGAAATACTTATATAAATATTAAACTTTTGGTCATAATACTTTTTTTTTCCACAATATTTGGAGTATCCAGCTAGCGCCGACCATCGGCCTAATACTCTTTCTCCCATTGCATAAATGCGGAATAATAGATAAAGAAAGTCAATATATGAACATTTTAATTAAGTAAAAATATACCCCATATACTATCATTTGAGTCTGCATATTACTTTACAATATACCTTTCAGATTATCAATATTTTATTTTAAAATTTAAAATATCTTGAATAAATAAAATACTCTCAAATATCTTTCGTGAAATAGAAATCCTCATTAAATTTATACACCATGCACCAGACGTTGCTTACCAGCATAGATAATATTGTTGCCCACTTTTATTAGGAAGAAATGCACATTTTGTTCCATATATATCCATTTCAATTTCTACATTCATTTCTCAGACATTATATTTGTAATTTTAATCTACAATCCTTATATATATATATATATATATATTTTCAATTTCCAAACTCAAGGTATAACAATCAATTTTTTTGCCCTTTTGGACTCAATAATCAAATGTGTTAATTGTAGTAATATTTAGGTGGATCAATATTCCTTGAGGCTTACGTGACAATTGACACTCTGTAATTGGGCAAACCAGTCAAATATTGGCAGCTTATTATTGAAGAGAATCGGGTTAATTGGATTACTGCAACAAAACGTGTCTAACAAACGCGATTTCATTTCCTTCTGTTATGAACGCTGCCGACCGACTTCCGCCTTATAATTTACCTCTGAGAGTATCATCACATATTCACATTCGTTTCATAATAATAATTCTGTCTCGTTTCGAATCAATCCACGTCTATATAATATTTTAATTCAATATTGACCTAATATATTAGTTAGTTGTTTTCAAAATAAAAATTAGTTGGTTATTTATTTTTCTTTTTACCTATATAATGGTTATTAAATCGTACCGACCAGTCCTATTTGTTAAGGAAAAGTTGAAGCCTCCAAAAAATACAATTTAATTTAATTAGTTCAATTTGCCTCCAAAATAAAACAATTGAGAATCAAGTTTTGACCAATTAGCCTGACAAACTCAGTCGGCCTACAACACAAATGATGAGAACATTATTATTTAAATAACTCGTATGATTTTATTTTTTGAAGCGTATCATATGAATTATTTTTATCAAATACTAACTCATATGACAAGTTTTTTACGGATCAGAATATTACCACATTGAAAATTGTATAACATGAGTTTGAGTCGCTCTAAAAGAATAAGATGGGGGATAAAAAGAAAATTAAAAAATTCAACCACACTAGATCAATTGAAATTGATTATTCATATCGTCAAATTTTTTATTTTTATAACTTAACTGTAATCAGATTAATCATACATTTTTTGAAGAACTTTTTCAAATTGAAATTTAAATATATGATTAAAGTCGTTCATAATTCCATTTTCATTAATTGATTGAAAAATCAAACTCTGGTATGAAAAATGCCTACTAAAAAGGGTTAAAGAGAAGACCCAGAATTAAAATAAAATAAGTTTATTTCCTAAACGGTGCAATATTGTCGAAATATACCACATGGAAACTAGCCGTTATCATCAAACAGTCACCAGCTCTTGGGCCCTTTTCGAAAATTTCGACCGTTATACAATATCCTAACGTTAATATCCCTCTCACTCCGCACTTCTCTCTCTAAAACACACAATCTATTCTTGCGCGATCAAAACACTGCGCTCTCCCCCCTTTTATTGATAAATCCCGCACAATTTCTCTTTCTTTTCCACCACCAGTCTTCAATTTCGCGAACATTTGTTTCCGTCTAATCAATTGAATGGCGGTACTCGATGATTCTTCGAGTAGTTTGTTCATGGTCGACGAAGCGTACGAGTTCTCGGCGCCCCGATTTTATGATTTCAAAATTGGGGAAACTGATGAGGATGTTCGGAAAGCAGAGCTCTGGTTCGAGAATGCCCGATCCTACCCCCACTCTCGTGCGTTTTCTTTCCCTTTTCTCTAACTGCCTTTTTTTTATTTTACTGTAGTCGTGATTGTCGATTCGGAATTTCTTGATTTGTAAGTCGATTGTTGGAAATTTTGAAAATTTCCTCTCTATTGTCCGTTTTGTATCGTGTTTTCTTGCTTTGTTTACGGTTAAAAATCTGGATGGTTTCTGAATTTCTTTGATTTTGTATAGTTAAAAATCTTGTGTTATTTGTATTTCTAGGGTTTACCTCAAACACTTCTTGTTCTGAATTTACCAATCCAGAACTTGGAACGTTACTGGTTCGGTTGATTTTGTAGAACTTAATTACTTTTAGGACTTTCTGATCTTGAAATCATGTTACTTTTCATAACCTGTTTCCCTTAAGAATGCGAAAAGAAAATTAGTTGTTGAATAGTAAAAGGATTCTTCGTCTTTAAAGATCCAATCACTATACGGCTAGTAATTGTATTACTGTATTGTTTTTTACTGGAAAATCTCAAATCATAAATTAGGATTTCATACATGTGAATGCGAATTGATTTAGAAGCTTGTTCATGATGTGAAGATTACTGCTGTCCCTTTTGTTTAGTGGTTGTATTATGTGTCCATTCGGTTGAAGTTGAGTAATTAAAGCTACATAAGTCTTTGTTTGCAGCTTTTATGCCTAGAATTAAGGGTAGCAGACAAGTTGAACAAATTCTCTGTAGTTTCAATGAGGAGCAACAAATCCACAAGGAGGTGAGTTTCTCTCCTATCCACTTTTGTGATTTCCCTTTTATCAATTTAATGAATTGTGGATGATGATATAAAGTGTTTTTCTACTCATGTAGGAATCGGAATCAGAGCTGAAACCACTGAACCAAACTATGTTAGTTTCTCGTATTTCATATTACTTGTAGAATTCTTTCTTTCTTGATGGCTTAAATCTATTCTTGGAAGAAGGTGACTTAATTACTTCTACACTTTACAGAAATCAAGCAGAGATCAGTTCATCTGACAAAATCAAAGAAGTTCAAACACATAAAAGCCCTGAAGCAGAGCTCTCTCAAGCTGAAACTAAGGAAAATGTTAGTATAGATAACCTTATACAAGACATGTTACTTCTTCCTATTGAGATGATGAAGAGTTTGCCTATAATCCCTCCTCCTGATGATACTTTATGATAAATGCAGGATCCTAAAACTGAGAAGACTTTGGGTAGAAACACATGCTCTCAAGAAAATGGAAGGTAAATTTATTTTTCTTGAATAATTTTCTCCAAAGAAAACAGTAATATGCTCTTGATATAATTTTGTCACATAATCTAACAAGCATTGATATCTTCTTTATATTGATTTTTACAGTCTTGAACGAGCTGATAAGGCAGCCTCTTCGGTTCCAAAGGAAGATGCTGTCCAAGGTTAGTCTGGTTACCTTTTTATGCCTGAATGTCAAAAAGTTGTGTTTCTTTTTCGAAATTGAATCTAAACCAAGTCCATGATATAGGGCCAGAAGTTTGCTGCACCCCAGCACCACAGAAGTTGAGAGAAAACAAGGTTCAAACAGCAAAAAAGATAGCTAGTATGCTTAGAAATCCTTCAGCGATGAATTCAAAGAAGCAGTTGCCAAAATCGCAAGCCAAAAGCACTAAACCAGTCATTGTTAGGAGGTTAGTTGCTTCCCCGTATGCCCGTCTCTTTTCCCTTAATTAGTTCATATGTCGTGTGCTAAGATTTTTTGTTTTCCCTCAGGGACCCGAATGCTAAGAACATTGTTGGAACTCCCATCTTTGCCCAAGAAAACCATGCCATCAAGAGGCAAAAACTTGAAGGAGGAAAATCAAAACAGGTAGACAACATTGTAATTTCACTAATGTTCATATCTTCTCCATAACTATATTATTTATGGACTCTGAATTTGCATTTCAGATTCTCACAGTGACCAAGCCTTCAAATCTTCCTCATAAAACAACAGTCATCATTAGCAACAAATCTAGCTTCTCCTATTCAGCTGCTAACACTAGTAAAGAAGATAGAAAGGTAGAATCCTATTTTCTTTTCTCATTTTTAGTTATGCTTATTATTTATTAAGATGCTCACTCGCTCGCTCATTCTCCATTGTGAAGATGTATGTTCGGGAACCAGCAGCACCATTCGTTTCGATGGCAGAAATGATGAGGAAGTTCCAATCAGGGACAAGAGAGGTGTCTTTGTCTCGTAGCAGCTGTTCTATTTCACAGGTAACTAACCAGTTGTACTTCCTCATAAAATGTTTGTACCTAGTTAGTTTATCATGTTGAATGCATACTTAAATAAATACATACATAAAAATGATCAGAGTGATGCTGGAGTAGTGAAGACGAAGCCTAAGCTTACGCTCACAAGGCCAAAAACGCCTGAATTTGAAACATCTCAACGTGTGCGTTCTGTTAAACTTAAGAGCTCTGCTGAAATAGAGGAAGAGATGATGGCTAAAGTTCCCAAGTTTAAGGCTCGCCCCCTCAACAAAAAGGTAACATTCGATAGACTTCTATTTCGATAAATTTAATGCATGCATGCAAATTCCTTCTTCTAACTTTTTTTTCTTGTCTTGTCACAAGATTTTTGAGGCTCCATCTTTAACACCTTTGCCAAGAAGTACACCTCATCTTCCAGAATTCAAGGTAAAAAACGGCGCTGTGCAAATTTGGAAAATAAGTTTTATTATTTATGGAGATGATAATAATATATATTGAATTGGGCAGGAATTCCATTTGGAGACAATGTCGAGGGCCAATCATAACGCAGAAGTATCTACTGTTGCCTCGACCGATTCCATAGAGGTAAAGAAGGTACTGTCGAACATTCGTCAGTTCTCAACCCAAATGGTTAAGGCATTCATTCACTAATTTATTAGTTTTACAAACAATAGAAAAACTCATGTATCTTGCAGAGCCATCAATGGAGACCTCATCTTACAGCCCCAAAATCACCTCTTCTGCAAACATCTCTTAGAGCACGTCCTCCCAAGATCAAAACCTTCGAGGAACTAGAAAAGGAGGAGCTTGAAAACATTCCACAGTTCAAGGCAAGACCATTAAATAGAAAGGTACTTAACTCCCACCACATTCTGCCAAAAATTCATACTTAGAATCTTGTTTTTACTTTAATGTTTTGATTGTGCAGATATTTGAAAGTAAAGGGGACATGGGTATATTCTCGAACATGAAGAAGCAGGTTACCATTCCTCAAGAATTTAACTTTGCTGTAGATAAGAGAATCCCTCCACCAACACAAGTCCTGGATCTCTTTGATAAGGTACTACATTTTGAAACAATGCATTACTTTTTTCCTAGTTCTCTGGTCTAATTTATTGTCTAACGAACAAAATACGTTTTTCTCGTACTTTCAGCTTTCAATATGCTCGGAATCTCATCATGAGAAGCCGCCTCTTCCTAGACTTACAACACCAAATCCATTCCACCTCCACACAGATGTATGGGCCATCTTAGATTTCTATATATTGATGGATCAATCCAGTTAGTTCAATATATTTATGTTCATGCTTTTTCATCTGTACTATCTATCAGGAAAGAGGGGCGGAGAAAGAGAAAAGGCTGGCCAAAGAACTCCTGCAGAAACAGTTGGAAGGGGAGAGGGCTAGGGTACCCGTTGCTCATCCTTATCCTTATACAACTGATTATCCAGTGGTATGCATGCATGCATCTTTTATATTTATCCTATTTCTAATTTAGTCTACTTGGATACTTGCATATTATACACTCTCTGGTGTGCAGGTTCCACCAAAGCCAGAGCCTAAGCCATGCACGAAACCTTCACCTTTTCAATTGGAAAGTTTGGTGAGGCATGAAGAGGAGATGCAGAGAGAAATGGAGGAGAGGAGGAGAAAGGAAATGGAAGAAGAGGATATGAGAAAATTCAGAGCCCAGCCTATTTTGAAAGAGTATGAACATACGTAATCCTTCATCTATATCGATCACACAACGCTTTTATCTGTATCTAGTTCTGGTTATACTTTGCAGTAACTCATACTCATACCTTGTTGATATATTATAGGGACCCTATTCCAGTTCCGGAGAAAGAGAGAATTCCCCTAACCGAAGTTCAGGAATTCAATCTGCATGTTATCAACCGGGCTGTAGATAGAGCAGAATTTGATAAGAAGGTATCTATCTGCTTCCATTTTTCAGCAGAACTTTGCGTGCACTTTTTTTTTCAACTTGGGAATTCAAAATTCTTACAAGAAAATATTTTCCCAGTTGAAGGAGAAAGAAATGGTTCACAAGAGATACAGAGAGGAGGCAGAGGCTGCAAAGATGGTAAGCACATATACAAAACAAACACCTCATTTATCGATCTTTTGCGTATATCCTTGATTTGACTGGGAGTCGTATTGCAGATGGAGGAGGAGAAGGCATTGAAACAGCTGCGAAGGACCTTAGTTCCTCATGCAAGGCCGGTGCCTAGTTTTGATCATCCTTTCTTACCACAAAAGTATGTCTTCCCTTCATCTTCCATCTTCCCTCATTTTTTCCTACATCTTTCTCTGGAATCATTTACTCATATTTTCTTTTTTGGAATGCGAACAGGTCTGGTAAAGAAATTACGAAAGCCAAGTCCCCAAAACTGCGTGTAAATCTCCGCAAGGAGAAGCAGAGGAGAATGGTTTGTCCGGCCAGCGGTGCAGCTGCATTTCATATGAGGTGATGCGCGGGGTGTATGTTCAAGTACCCTTGAACTCTTTATATTGCCATCATATAATTCTTCAACTCTCAAATTCATTGACTGAATGTTTTGTACAAGAATTATATTGTTCTCAACTACTATATCTCTGTAAGGCAGTTGAAGCAATAATCATACAAGTGTGTATTATGTATATAATAATATTTGTGCTGTTGATTTCACTATCTTTCCAAAAATAAAAATTGTGATTGGAAATCGAAGGATAAATTTACGCAATGTGCCACTAAAATGCGATTTTGAATTGCATTTGTGCAGTTGGTGCACCCAAGTAAATCGAGAGATTGAGATTTCACCATAACATTTATCATGGCCCTTGATGGGGTTTGCTTAATCATCTCTGCATTAGCTTCTGCAATTGTGGTTTTCACTAGTGGCAGAACCTAGATTTTGTAAATTAAATAATCGCAAATACAGCTTGCACTTAAACATTGATCAGACTCCCTCCACCACTTTGAAGAACAGAATTCACGTATGAAGCTAGCAAAGAGAACTCCAAACTATGTGTTAGTACTTACCTTAAAAAGGGGGAAAAATTGCATATTCTAAAAGTCTAGACTGATGTGAATAACTTTCGATCTACAAAAACCAATCAATCATTATATGCTTTCATTAGCATTGTGACTCTCAGCACTTTGATTATCGTCATCAGCGTCATACACGATGGAAAAATAGTGCCTTAAATCTCCAGAATTGAAACCTGGAAACCTATGGTAACTAGTTGGCTGATAATCAATTTGGACAAATGGCAATCCCATAGCTTGAGCAGCTTCACATTCTTCCCATCCATCCCCAATAACACAGAATCGAGTGTTTGGGCCTTTAAAACGCTCCTTAATCCACTTGAAGCACTGAAGCTTCCCCACTTCCAGTGAACTGTAGACTGCCAAACAACGTTCATTTAAGAGGAGCATTTCAAAGTGAAAGAAAAGAATGGAAGAATCGAAGAATTGACATACCATTATTGCAAGTAAACATATTATCGAGTCGAAAGAATAGGCATTTGACCGACATACCATTATTGCAAGTAAACATATTATCGAGTCGAAAGAATAGGCATTTGACGAAGCTGGGTACAAGAGGTCCAGATGTGACTAAGACATTAACATGCTCAAATTTAGTGTCTCCAGCATTATTTGAGTTTATAGAGGGGTCAATATCTATTTTCTGACCAGCACACTGCTCCAAACAGGACCTGGCTGTATCGAGTATAAATAATAATCAGGAACTATATTCTTGTATTTCAAAATGAGCTAAAAAGTGTCGTGAAACAAAATCACGTAGGATATTATTATTTCTTGAGGGTTAAAGGAAAGGCACTGCGCCAAAAACACACACCTATCCCAGGGAGTCCCAACATGGCATACAATAAGATTTGTCAATAAAAAAACAGACAAATAAATTGAACATTACATATCAACCAAGTCGAAATTCAGAACAATTTACCAGAAGAAAGCCATCTCTCTGTGTAAGTATCTGTCAAGTCGTAGAGACTATCCCACATCTTTACGAGATTTTGGTTTAAAATGTTGTGGAGCCCCTGCAAATATCATAGTTTTTCTCCTACATTAGAGCATGGTCTATTGAAACCCGCAGATAAAGCTAGGTTAGATAGTCTGAGGCCCATTAACTAGATTCCACTAGACTACTTCATGTCATTGGTTCAATAAAGCCACATTTTGTTATTATATTCTAGTTGATACATAAAATCAAGATAGTTATATATACTTATACCAAGGAAAATGCCCATACACAGAAAGAACTGTAATATCCTGTTACATTTCTCCTTAATCCATCTCAGCAGATGATAAGTGCATTGAATCAGCAATCAATCAATAACAATTATACCTAAATAAGTATAGAGGAAATGTACCTTTCGATACTTCTCAGCTATAACCCTGTGGCGGTAGGCCAATTTACATTTGTTGCAATCATCAAGTGGAGGACCAAAACCATCCTGACTAAAGTTGTAACCAGAGAGGTCTATGCCGTCATCATATTGGTTCAAGAAATCAAGATATGGCTGATTGAAACTTTCAACCTAAAAGATCATATATGTCAATTAATACTAACAAATAAGGGAAGGGGGTTGTGGGGTGTGGGTGGGGGGGGGGTGTGGGGTGAGGAAGAACATTCAATAAGAAAGTACTTGTTCGTAAAAGAAATGTTTGTCGCAGACTTGAAGGATATGATTCTCCCAAAGCTTGCCAATCTTTAAACCGTGTTCCACATCCTTTAGGCCATTGAAAGCCCCAGCATATGTCCCATTCAGTAAAGACTTAAGCAATATAAGTGTCTCATCCATGTCCCAAATGTAGACATCCATTTTCTTATCCATGTTTGCTCTTAGCAAAATGCGATCAATCATTCAGTTGAGACACCAGCAATTACCACAATATGCCCTAGAAGATAGAAATTCACAGTGAAAACATTCTTCAATTACCAATACAGCACGAACCTTAGCATACTAACAAAACTTGCTGACAGTAAATAATGCTTCCTTTGCTACATATTTAGATAAAGCATGCATTCTTTCCCATATAACCAAATACATATAATTCAAGCTTCACATAAGTGCATATTCATTTTGTTCACAATATGCTTCCGTCTGCATCTTTTTCTTTTTCCTCTTTTCATGTTACCGAGTTATGTTTTATTTCAATCCTTAATCGGATCATTTAGTGCACAGCAACTGCTCCACAAGACGACAACTAGTTACACATCCTTAGCTATCACCATATTTCAATAACCTCATCCTATATGTTATCTTTAGCATTTCATCATACATCCCAAACCCAATAGTTGTTGCAAACTTGTTACCAAATAAAGGTGACCCAGAAAACGCAGATTATTTTACCTTAAAATCATTTCATTAATCGTAACCCATCAATCAAAAGGCAAAGAGTTTAGCAAATATGCTTCTCCAATGAAGAATTCAAATTTTAATCCCAGTCCAATTCAATCACAAGCTACCAATTACCTATGGGTCAGCTAATTATTGCATATAACTCGAAACTGTCAGCCCAATCAACCAATATCGTTTCGTATAACTAAAATCACATGCTAAACCTTCACTCCAATTAAGAAAATTACATAAAAAATGCAGGAAACCTCTAAACAGGTCAAAACAGAGAACTTAATCCCCTTTGGACAATTAAGAAAAAAACGATCAGATAAAAAAGAGGGATTGCAGAATTACCAAGAGAGCTAATGACCTCAGCTGATACCAGAGGCCTCAGCTGTTGCTGCAATTTCTTCTCTTTTTTTCTTTTTTCGTCGTTTTATAGCTTTTGGTTGAGAAGAAATAACGTGTAATAGTGACTCACCGACTGTAATTTATATATGTTGCCCCATAAATTTAAATTTATTAATTTTAATTTACTTATTTTATTTGCTAATTTTTTTATTTTTGTAGGTAAATGGTTAATCTCATGAATGCCTGATGATAGACCACATTCCGTAACAAGGATTAATAAAAGAAACATTCTACCTGTCGCGAGTCGTTTTTTATGGAGAGTATTATGTGACTGATTTGATTACAACTCGCAAACAAAACTTATACGTGTAAAATAAACGGTAAATAAGATGAATTTGTTGGCCCAAATTAAATCGAAAATGAAATGACTACTCTGGGGGCATACCAAGCCGGGATATAGTATTTGAAACTTTACACGTCACGATTCTATCTGGCTTATGAAGATGAATCGATCTTTGATTGGTAAATGAGTTCTAGGGTTTTTTGTATATGTGGATGAACACTCTTCTTTTTTTGTTCCTCACCTCTCAAGGGATTTCCTATAGGCAATCTCTCTCTCTTTTTTTTCTCCCTCTTTCCCTTTTTTCCGGCCTCCTTTTTCCTTTCTCTCTCTCCTTCTATTTTCCCTACTTAGTTAAGCGTAAATTGGATTAAAAAAGCGTGTCTTTGGATTTTCCGGATCATGCAAGAACTCGGAGATGTCGCCACGTTTGATTTCATCTTCTAGATTCATCTTTGTATAAACATTGTCGATAAGAAGCTTTATTGACCGTCGAAATTAATCTTACGTTCGGGTTAGTACTTTATGTTACGCCGCTCTTGGGTTCCTCGGGAGAGTTGAGTTCAAGATCTTGACACGGTTATGTTTGTTCGATAGGCTAGCGAACAATTACGATGAGTCGGCGAACAAAAAGTAACTTATCCACCGGTGTGATTATTATATTCAATATTACATCGTGTCGCTCTTTGATGTTCGATTAATCCCGATTTATTATATCGAACACAACAATACCCCCGGTAGTTTGTATTCTATTCTACATTGGGCGTTTATTAAGATTGATTGGACCATGCTTGGAAACGCTCAATTCATGCTAAATTTCGAATTAATTAGTAACCGTGTCTATTTAAATCCCATTTCTCCACTTCAAAAATTTTCCTTTCTCTTCTTCTTTTTATCATCTTCTCGTGATTCGAAAGTCTCCTATGAAGGGTTCATCGTTCAAAAAATAAATTTACAGGTAATGTTGCATTTCTCTTCTATTTTATAATCATGGCCTCTTGCTCGAATTCCTCTGTTCAATCCGATCAATGTAGTTCCCTTCGCCTTCCCCATAAGTAGAATTCCCAGTAGTGGCGAAATTTATCTCGAGGCAAATGCTTGAATTTAGGATTCCGTTGGCAATTTAAACAACCATTTATGTTTTTTTCTTGATTCCGATGAAGCCCAAACGAGGTCGGATAGGGTTTGTCGCATAATGACTGGGTCGGATAATTGACCATGATTCTTTGCCCCAAATTCAAAATAGGTTTAGGCTTTTATTGATAATGTTGATGTAATTAGAAATGATATCTTGATATGAGGGGGAAATTTGATGGCTAATCGTGAATTTGGCGAATCGAACATAGGTATAGATAATGGGAAAACTCTCCTAACTTGGTATACTGTTGGTGTTCCTCATAGTCCAACATATAGCGAGTACAATACTTCGTATAATTTTGGCTTGCCTTAACAACCCCATAGGATTAGTGTAGAAAACGAGTACCAATGAGCAAAATGGCGAGCATAATTGATGTTGATATGCTGCGCCAGTTGCATAGGATTTATGAAACTCCTAAAGATGTTTTTTTTTCGCACCCGGTCCCGATGAATACTGATCAACCCCCCCGAGGGTTGTGTTGCCGTTAATCTAGATACGATGGAGGCTGGTCTCCGGTTTCCTCTCCATCCGGCAATTACCCGTTTGCTCGTGGAATGGAATATCACCATTACACAGCTTAAACCGAACGGATGGCATATGGTCATCAGTTTTTTGACATTGTTCGGCAAAATGAAGCCAAGGTATTATCCTTCGGCAGCAGAACTTGCTCGGTTAGTGCACTTGACACGTCCCGGGGGCGTGGGTGGTTGTTTATGCAAGCCAACGCCAAGTGCAAAATCATCGAGGATGTGCCGAATAAAATCAGTGACTGGAAAGAGAAGTTCTGGTTCGTAGGGGGCGATTGGAAAAGTCCGGCCTCTGGAAGCGAGCCAAATGCTCGTTTGGACATCCCCACTGACTTCGGAGTGTACCGAAGTAAGTGATTTTGTATTTTTCATTCTTCAATTTGAACTGATTTTAACTCACTTTTTATTTCAGGGATTCCAGCCGCGTCGGATAAGGAGACAAACGACGGTTATTTCAGCAGCGTTTGGCAGATTGATCTGGAACCTCGTTCAGAAAGATCTGTAATAACTTTGAATACCGCCGAACAGAGAAAGAAAGGAGGTTTGTTCGTGCCTCCTCATCATCTTGTTCTTTGTTGATCCTTCCGTAAGGATTATTTTTGTTTCTCTATATGTTTAGGCCCCTTTGTTTTGTCATCCGTTAATTCGATTACTTAATTTATAGCTTTTCTTCGCGGACCGCTTTGTGAGTACATCTCGAGCATACCGAGATGGCTCGAAAAAAGGCCACAGAACTTCGACGATTCAGCCGAATCAGGGAAGCTCAAAAACAGGTAGGAAACGAAAGTGTATGACGACTCTCATCGCCCCTGGAGAGAGTCGCCGAGCTCAAAAAGGCTCTTTGTTCGGTTGAGCATGGGGCGGGTCGAACAGACTCCACGCCAAAAAGACCAAGGGTGGAGTCACGGCGTAATCGCGGGGCAAAACAGAGCCGTCGAACATGGGTCGACCGAGCGAAGCCGGTCGAGCCGAAATCGAACAAACCGATCTTTGTCGGGGTGACTCGGACCCCAATCGCCGAAGCGTCGGGCGGCCGCCTCTGTTGTTGGTCCCATTTCGCAGTTGTCGAAATGGAAGTTAGTCTACTTCTCCCCCCCCAATTTGGGCCCCGATCATGGACTCGACGATCCCGAGCTCCGATCTCCGAAGACAAATCATTCCTAGGATGGGATCCGGCTCCGGCGTGGTGTACACTTTGTTAGATTACGTATGTTGCCTTGATTTTTTGGTTGACATCTCTACTCACTTGTCAAATGTGTTAATTATTGCGAGTTAGGCGGGGTTGTCGCCTTTAATGCCCAATCTAAAGAACTACTTACGCTCACCAAGTGTTCGCGAGTTCGAGCGTCTTTTAACATGTTCAAAAAGCTTGCCCGGACTCTCATTGAGCATGGACTCTTGACACGGAGGAGTCTACTCTTGGTCCCTTACTTGGAAACCATGCGTTTGGGGATGGTGCTTCAGGGTCAGTCTTTGGTCGCTCTGGAGAAAGCTTATGCTCAATCGGCCAACATCCAAGCCAACTATTTGGCTCTGATTAGGAACTTTGAAGATAAGGTGGTCGAGCTGAACAGGGTCCAGGATGAGTTGAAATTGGCTCAAGAACAAACTGTTTCGGCACAAGCTGGTGCCCAAAGGGCTCAAGAGGATGCTCGCCAATTTCAAGAGAATGCTCGCCTAGCTGAAGAGGATGCTCGTCATACAAGAGAGGCTCTAGATCAGTCTCAGGGGGAGGTAATCAATATCTGAAGGGCTCAAGATAAAATGATCGCCGAAACCGTAGACTCCTATCGAGGATGTTGAAAAAGGTGGAAAGTGAAGGACGAGCTCGCCAATGTACTTCGTTATCGCTGAAGAGACCAACACCCGTTTAGGGCTTGAAAATTCTAAGCTGCACGATGACGAGTATATTGACTCCATGTCTAATTTCTCGTACATTTGTGCTTTTGCTGATGCCATTCGATCTGTTCGCCACACACTCAACAGCGAGCAAATTGCCCCCCTCCTGTCCGACTTTCAGCAGTACTTGGTTGATAATCCTCCAGATCGTGACCTCCCAATGTCGGATTTGAATGGTCTGTGTGACTTTTCTGTTCTTCCCGAAGGGATCAAAATCGACGACCCAATTTTGGATGAAGAGGAGAACGCAGATGTTATTGCTACTGAGGTTGCCGACCAAACTCTTCAGACTGAATCTGGGACCAATCGATCATCGGCGAAAGCAAGAACCTCCCATGTGAATCGAAAGCAAAACGCGCTTCAAATGAGCATCCGATATCCGAACATTCTGGTGCTGTTGGAAGGACCGAACATAATGTGTTCGATATTTCCCTTCCTTCTACACCTAATTTTGACTTTATAGCTTGATGTCTTCTTTTTTCTTTGTAAGACTTGTGTAATTTCGTCTTCTTCACTTTTTTAATTCAACAATATATCTTTAATCTGCTTTTTGTTGATACTTTCTTCTTTGTCCCGAATATTTCTTGATTGAACAAATGGATTTCATATTGAGCTGTTTCCTCTAACTTTGTTTGTTGAGGATGAATGTTGATACTTGTGTTGCTGATATTTGCTTTGTTGCTTTGTGTTAAAACTTTATTCTTTCCGGTTTTTTACCTCTTTTCTTGAATGAATTCGAACATTAGGTTTATCTATGCCCGCTCGACTTCTTTTTTGTTTGATTGTCTTATTAGCGTTCTGTCGGTTGATCGTCTTATTTAGGTGCGACCCGGATGGGTTACTTTATGAACCCCTTTCTTGGTGCTGTGATCGTAAATTATTTAGGTCACGATCACTTGCGTTACTTTCGGGCCGTCTTATTTAGATCGACCACGTTTCGTCACCGCTTCGTTATCTGGGTATCTGTAAGTACTAGTCGGCTTATCATTTCTTGGCGTACCCATTACTTTTAATTTTTTTTTTGCGGGAATCGAAATCTGGTCGTTAAATCGGTGAACATAGACTGGGCTCGTTCGTCTTTGTTGTTCGGTCGTCCGGGCTTTAGGTGCGACCTCAAATAGGCTTCGAACTAGAAACTCTTCAAATAAACAAAAGTACATATATCATTCTTTTTTTTTGCAACACTTTGTATTCTATTACATCGTTCATACCGTTAAGACTATCTATTACACAACTATTATCATCGGGGTTTTTGGATTTAAAACACCGCTTGAGTAGACACTAACCGCCTCACCTTGCCTTGGAATTGATGTTGACAAGGATGTGGCACATCGGTATCTACCCTTTCTTTTTTTGTAACATGCTCAGCGTTAAGCGAAGATAAGCTTTTGTCCCTCCCGACAAGTTGCGGTTATCTTGGCGGCGCATGGCATGTGCAGCATTCCTCGCCTTTTAAAAATAGGTGCGAAAAAAAAATTTTTACCGCACCATTCTCGTTCCCTCCAAAGAGATGCCCTCGAAAGATCGGCATCTTATTTTTTCAGGTGGATTCTATGACATCCCTCCCTTCGAGAGGAGATTTTGGGGATGCATAGGGACTTCATGGCTTATTACTTGCATAAGCGGTGAGTAACGTGGAGTGGTAACCACGATTCTTCCAGCATCTTGAGTCCCAAGAACTGCCTCAACCTTGTGGTTTCAAGAAACGAATGTGAGGTAAAATACTGCGATCCGGACGGATGTTCGATTCAATAAATGATTCTTTGAATCGAGAATTTGGTCTTCTACGTCTCCGGGGCATACTAAAAGTCTTCCTTCCGAGAATTGTAGTATTTTTCCTTTTTTTCTTCTTCATCTTTTTTTTCTTTTCTTAACTATAAGTATGCCCCTATTTATAGAACCGCCCCAAGTAGTCTTTGCATAGATAATAGTGCTAGCTTACTTATTTCTGTCCGCTTTTTGTGACTCTTGCTTAAAAATTAAATTACCCTCGCATGGTCGCCACCACTTATCAACTTCGTAATGACACGTATCTTCTATTGACAAATTTTGTTGTGACCGTCTCACTTTTTATCAAAAATGTTTGTCCCAAAGATTTTTCTTGAAGATAAGTGTCGAAAAATAATATATTCTTCTTTTATGATCATCTTGCTCGTTTGAACCGAATGGTCGATTGTGTTCGGGTCAACATTATGCTCGCTTTTATTCGCGCGACATTATGCTCGCCTTTTATTGATAATATTTTTTCAAATTTGATGCATTCCACGAGTAAGACAATGGGACTCCATTCAGTCCTCCAAGTCATATGCCCCGCTTTGGTAAACGCCCGTGACTCGAAAGGACCTTCCCATGCTCGACAAGAACACACCACTGGGTACCCCCATCGATCGCTTTTAAAACCAAATCGCCACATTGAATCTCCGCGATTCGGACTTTGGAATTATAAAATTTTTTTCGATCTCTTTTTGTACATAGCATTCTTGAAATCACCGCCTCTTCCTTCTTTCTTCCAACAAGTCTGAACTCGGAGCGAAAGTGCACGGTCATTAATATGCTCTCCAAAAGTCATTGTTCGATGACTTGGAATTTTGATTCTATACTTGCGGGTATAACGAACCTTTCTCGCACCAAATGCTAAAGCAAAAGGGTCTCCGCCGTTGATGTTACGAAAGTTGTTAGGTAAGCCCACAATATTTCAGCAATTCTTGATTTATCCTCCGCCCTTGAATTATCAAGTCTAGCCTTGAGGGTATGCTTGATAATTTTATTAATCGGCCTCAACTTGACCATTCGACCGGGGATAATATGGAGTCGAGTAGTGCTTTTTAATTCCCCAATGAAAGCACAATTTTTGTGCGAATTCACTTCCATCGAATTGTTTGCCGTTATCCGTGACCAATGATTGGGGAAGCCCAAATCGACAGATAATGTTTTTCCAAACAAAGTTCCACATCCTTTGTTCGGTGATTTTAACAATGACCTCGAACCGCCCCATTTAGTATAATAATCAATCCCGCTACCACGGCATATCTAACTCCCGATGTGCGGTTGAAATGGGCGATTAAATCGATTCCCCATTTAGCAAATGGCCATGGACTATAAACCCGATACTAAATCTTGGTGGGCTATGAATGAGTGGAGCATGTACCGGCATTGATAGCGGTGCACGAAAGCATCTGACGCGAATCCTTTTTAAGGGTTGGCCAATAATAACCTTGCTCGATTATTTTATGAGCGGACAAGCCCACTTTATGATTTCCATAAACTCCATCATGGATTTGTTGCGTAAGACATGTCCTCTTCGAGTAATACACTTTAAAAGTGGAAGTGAGAAGCTTCTTTTGTACAAATGCTCGCCTATAATAGTATATCGAAGCGGTATGTCTGGCGAGTAAACTTGTGCTTTATTTTCGCGGAGAAGTCCCTTTGTAAATAACTCATTATTGAGTCATCCAAGTTTCTTGTTCGCTTGTTATTTGGGCAATCGTAACCACGGGAACGGATGGCGATAGTAAGCGACCGACCACAATGTCCGTCGTGTTCGCACTCCTTCTTGCTTTGCCAGGCGCAGTGCTTAAAGCGTCGTGAACGAATTACCCATTCGTGGTAATTGTTCAATGAAAACTTGGTCAAAATGCTCGAGCAACTCTTTTTGCTAGTTGTTGATATTGAGTCATTTGTTCGCCCTCGGCTTCATATTCGCACGTTATTTGATAAACAATTACCTGAGAATCACTGTAGATCATCAGCCTTTGAATTCCCATAGTCATTGCCATCTGTAATCCAGCGATCAAAGCTTCATATTCAGCTTCATTATTTGTTGCTGGAAAATCAAATCGGATGGTCATTGTAAACGTTTGCACGGTTCAAATTGATGAGAACTACGCCTGCTCCGGCTCTTAAACTTGTTGATGATCCATCAACATACATATGCCATGGTTGATCGACAATTTCGCCAGGAATTTGTGGATATGTCAATTCAACCATGAAATCGGCCATAGCTTGACCTTTCATTCTTTGTTAAGTGGAGCTTAAAGTAATGCCGAATTATCCTAATTCCACCGCCCATTTGAGCAATCTTGAAAAGTATCTGGGTCGGTGGAGGACTTGGCGCAATGGAAATGCGGTCAATACCTCAACCGAAAGTGGTCGAAAAAAGTATGGTCGCAATTTTCGACACTCATTATGAGGGCGATCTTAATTTTTCCAATGGAGAATACTGGGAGTTCGGCCTCTTTTAAGACTTGGCTAACATAATAAATGGGCAAATGTGTGGTTCCTTCGCCTGCATTTAGTCTGGCACTAATTGCATGTTCGGGATCATCGTGAAGATACGATAGAGTTGTTACGCTCGAACAAAGCTTAGAAGCGATCTCGAGTATCTGCGAGGTGTTCTTTTAATGATTCAAATGCATTACGGCAATGCTCGGTCCATCAAACTTCCCTTCTTTAATGCATCAAAGAAAGGTTTACATTTGTCCCCATTTCGTGATATGAACCAGAACTTACGGAAGCTAATCGTCCGGTTAACTTTTGGACCTCTTTCACATTTCTGGGGGCTTGCATATCGAGCACAGCTTGAATCTTTGATGGATTCGCTTCAATCCCCCGTTGACTAACCATATGTCCGAGAATTTGCACGAATGAATCCCAAAACCGCATTTCTTGGGATTTAACTTCATACTATATTTTCTTAGTATATCAAACGTTTGTGCGAGGTGAAATGATGTGGTCTTCCTTATGTTCGCTCTTTACCACAATATCATCGATATATACCTCAATTGTTAGGCCGATGTGTTAAATAACATTTTGTTCACCAAACGTTGATATGTTGCTCGGCATTCTTTTAATCCGAATGGCATCGCGTTGCCAACGATACATATTCTTTTCAATTGCGGAATCTTTGTATTCTTTTGATCGTCCGGATGCATTGGTATTTGGTGATAACCAGCGAACGCATCCATAAATGTCATAAGTTCATGGCCCGCTGTACTATCAACCAAATAATCAATGTGCGGCATTGGAAAATTATCTTTTGGACATGCCTTATTCAAATCGATGAAATCAATACCACGGTCTCCAAGATCCATTTGATTTGCGAATCGAGTCAGGGGTTCGCAAGCCATTTTGGGCATTTTACCTCTGGATCAATTTGTTGTCAAGGAGAGCTTTTTGATTTCACTATTCATCGCCGCATATTTTTCCTGACTAAATTTTTACTGCGTTTGAACAACCGGAGCTTGTGTTTGATCAAGGTTGAGGGAGTGGCGCATGCTCGGATCTATTCCAACCATATCTTCGTGTGACCATGCGAACACATCTAAATTTGCTCGAAGGTAAGTAATTACTTCGCTCGGATTGTTCGAGTAATTACAACCAATGAACACTTCTAACTTCAGTCCATTCGGGGTCGACATTGATTGGTTCCAATTGCTCAACGAGTCGCTTGCTTTTTTTTTTTCACCGAGGGTCTTGAATGGGTCCCCTGGGGTTCATCATCAACCTCCATAGGTTCAAAACCTATCAGGCTCTCTAGTCCCGATCGCTCGTTTGGGTGATCTATGTTCATTTGATCTGGGAGATCGGAGGAATCAATTGTTTTTCCACATTCTATGTTCGCGCCTTTTGTATTCGCATGATTGGTTATGCTGCGCCCGAACTCATGTTCGACGGAAGATGTTTAGACGATGTTTTTTTTACTCATTTGGCTTGACTCACTTAATCTCCTCATTGGTTCCATCATGTTAACCATATTTTGTTTTTTCGGTACACATGATAGCAAACAATCTCGAGCCTTCTTTTGATCTCCTTTTACACTCCCCTGCTCCATCTTGAGTGGAAATTTAACACAATAGTAATCGTGAAGCAGTAGCTTTTGAATTCTGAATAAGCGAGGCGACCTAGAAACCCGA
Organism: Stenogyne calaminthoides; assembly: GCA_037126765.1. NCBI lineage: Eukaryota > Viridiplantae > Streptophyta > Magnoliopsida > Lamiales > Lamiaceae > Stenogyne > Stenogyne calaminthoides. The sequence goes on along the minus strand of JBBCBC010000036.1, from coordinate 8,884,920 downwards.
TTATAAGTGGAACATCATCGATTACAAAAATCTAACATTCTAGTTAAGCCTAATGTTCGGATTCAAAGTTGATTCTAGTTCGACTCCTAACCTAATCATGCCATATGGTTGGGTCACGATTCCCAAAGCCCATTATAGTATGATTACATGGTTCAATATAACCGCTCAAATCCCCAACTTGTTTTTCCATCCGGTGAAGGGTACTAACGAATAAAATGTTTGCATAAGCCCCGTATCAACTAAGAGGATGTACCTTCAACCCGGGAGACGAAACTTAATCGATGGTTAGGGAGTCGTTGTGGGGAGTTATAATCCCGTCAAGATCGTCCTCCGAGAAAATGATTTGATGTGTAGGTGGGGAATTGGATGATGTGTTCGCCACCTTTATCTGATGGATGTTCTGCATGGCACGCATCTCCATCTTTTTGCGTCTGTTCGATAACGTTGGCGCCTGGTAACATCCACCCGCAGGACCATATTCGGGATTTAATCATTTGGATTTCTTGACTTTCTTGACCTCTTCCAACAGTGGAGGCCTCTTTTGGACGTTTGGTCTCTTGCGTGATTCTTCTTCGGATCATCACAAATATTTGTTCGCCTTTCGCTTTCCCTTGGTCTTCGTCTTTTTTACATTCGCGAATCCCTGTTCGCTGGCTTTTTTAAGAACTGGGAAAGACGATTTTCTTCATATAGCTTCCAAAGTTGACGGAGTAAATCGCGACAACTTTCTGTATTGTGCCCGATATACTCATGATAATTACAGTATTTGGAAGCGTTGAGTCGACGCTTATCCATTACAATTCTTCTTGGCCGGTCTAACATGTCCCGATCTTTGATTTGATTAAAGATGGTTTCTGCTGAAACGCCCAAAAGACTTCGGGGCATTTTACGCTCTTTGTTGAAAGGTTTGAAGGAAAGATTGGAGATCTGCACCCTTCATTCATCGTTTTCTTTTCAAAAGCTTTCCTAGCGATGGGCTCTCGTCTCAATTGTGATTGTCGCGAGCAAATCTTGCATAAATTATAATTTTAGTTTTTTTTCTCTAAACTCGAGTATGAGTTTGGCCAATCTTGATGCATGGCCTTCCACATATATAGTATTTAAAGTTAGGCCTCCGACCACCGCGAGGGATCTTAGCATCCTCCTCAATTTGGGCTCCATCATATAAACATTTATCAAATCTTTTATATGTATGATCGGTCGGACTCACCTTTTAGTTGAGAAAAAATCATGAACTTTGTTTTGTTTGGCGAGGCGAAACACATGGATGAGAAATGGGACAAAAATTGTCGTCGGTTGTAAAAAAGATGTGATGGACCTTGCGGGTAAAGTGGTAAACCACCTATGTGCTCGATCTCCCAAAGTCATGGGAATGATCGCCTTCGCGTCGCATCTCTATAATGCATCCAGCGATCATAAAGTCCGAAAATTTCTTTGAGATGGACATGAGGATCCGACTTCGGCGTCGAAAATAGAATTGGTGGTCGGGTCTTTGCGACTTTCTCTTGGACTTCGCCGCCATGATCGCTGGAGATAATGGCGAACAAAGATCTGTTGTGTTAGCTTCGGTAGCTCTTAGTCGCGGCCGGATCGGGCTTTGTAATTCCACGATAGCTTTTTGCATTTACGCAAATTTCAAGGGATCGATAGACTTAGATTGGGGCTGTTTTTCCCATCATGAGGATCTCGTGGATCATGCTCGTGATGGGGCGATCCCCTCTCAAGTTTGTCCTTGACTACCCAATCGGTGATGGATAGACAACTTTGTTCCCGCCGATATTTGTTGATTGTCTGGATGCTTTTGAAGATCTCGAATCTTGCGGCACCTCTATCGGATGTCTCTTTCACGGATCACCATGTTTATATTATTGGAGATTCGGTCTTTGGCGGAGAGCCTCAAACGATCCAAACGCCCGATGGTCTAGACCGCTTGGGGGCATTAGTCATCCGACATATCATCGGCTTTTTTACTAGTCGCTTGGCGATTTTCTTTTTTTAGCTTGCTTCTTTGTCGGTGTATGTGAGTGTTGCTCTTCCGCTTTTGAGCCTCTAACCGCCCGATTCTTTTTACGCCCTCTTTGCGTGCTTTCGCAACAAAAAAGTGATTGCTTTAATAGTGGCCGGGATCATTGGCTATATCCTCAAGATTAATAGTTTCTCTTGCTTGATCTTTATGAAATTTGTGTTGGGCCTCTTTTTGGTCATATAATTAAACGGCTTTGTTCCGACCTCTCTCTTTGGGGTGTTCCTAGATTGAGGCATTATATTTCTTTTTTTTCGCCTCGGCTTAACTAAGGGTTCGTGTATGGGTTGATTTTTCCTACCCTCCTTCTAGCGCCAATTGTCGCGAAGTCGTTTTTTATGGAGAGTATTATGTGGCTGATTTGATTACAACTCGCAAACAAAACTTATACGTGTAAAATAAACGGTAAATAAGATGAATTTGTTGACCCAGTTCGTCAAGAAAATGACTACTCTGGGGGCATACCAAGCCAGGATATAGTATTTCGAGCTTTACACGTACAGTTCCTGATACACCTTATGAAGATGAATCGATGCTGATTGGTAAATGAGTTCTAGGGTTTTTTGTATATGTGGATGAACACTCTTCTTTTTTGTTCCTCACCTCTCAAGGGATTTCCTATAGGCAATCTCTCTTTTTTTTCTCCCTCTTTCCCTTTTTTCCGGCCTCCTTTTTTTTTCTCTCTCTCCTTCTATTTTTCCTACTTCGTTAAGCATGAGCTGGATTGGTAAAGCATGTGCTGGATTTTCTGGATCATGCAAGAACTCCAGAGATGTCGCCACGTTTCAGATTTCATCTTCTAGATTCATCTTTGTATAAACATTGTCGATAGAAGTTTTATTGACCGTCGAAATTAATCTTCCGTTCGGTGCATTACTTTATGTTCGCCGCTCTTGGGTTCCTCGGGAGAGTTGAGTTCAAGATATTGACTTTGGTTATGTTTGTTCGATAAAATTTGCGAACAATTCTGATGAGTCGGCGAACAAAAAGTAACTTATCCACCGGGTGTGATTATTATATTCGAATATTACACGTGTCGCTCTTTGATGTTCGATTAATCCTGATTTATTATATCGAACACAACACTACCTATAATAAAAGAGCTAAATTCTTTTTATTATTATGTTAATTTTATATAGATTATTAGATACTACTCCCTCTGTCCCAAATTTGATTTCATGTATTCAGTTTTGGGCGTCTCATACTTGTTTTCATATTTTCTTAAATGGAAATTTATGTTTTATCACTTTATCACATAAAATACTAATAAATAACTCTTTTTAACCCCAACTACCCATCACTTTATCACTTTATTATATAAAATACTAATAAATAATTATTTATACCCAACACTTTATCATTTTTTTCTTAAAACCCGAGCACACAGTAAACAGGAATATAACTATGGGACGGAGGGAGTATTTGTTTCCAACCAAATGCAAAAAGTTCTTAAAGTAAGATTTTAAATTTATATAGAAATATTTCTCAAAATAGATTACTTAATTGTTAGAAACATTTTAAATAATTAAAAATGATCTAAGAAAGTTTATGTGAGGCAATTGTATGAAAGTAAACTCCATTTTAATATTCGTACATTTTGATTTAAAATATGGTTCAATACATGATGCGGAATATTTATGTCGTCTAATAAAGTGGCAACACTTAGTGTGGACTTTGAATATTGAGAGGGCCGGTTAGGTGGGCTAAAAATACTAGGAAAATGATCTGGGCCTGAGTATTGGGCCCAAGTATATGTCGATTAATTAAGCTAGGTAATGATTGAGTATAAGAATGGACTGAAAGGCTAACCGAGGTAAGGGCCCAAGGAAGACTTGGGGCCAGGTGAGTGAATCAAGCTCAGAGGTTGGCCCTGAAAGACGGTTCCATGAATTGGGGCCGAGAAGAGTTGAAGAAGTGGGAGGATTATTTGAAATAGGCTTCAGGATGAGTTGAACTGTCAAATGGAAAGGTCAATAGTGAGTATGCTTCAATTTGAGTGAAGATAGTCCACGACGTGAGAGAGAAAGAGAGTTAGTTCCGATCTTTGAGGAGCTGCTGGAGCAGGGAGGTTAGGCCTGAGATGGGCGCGACCGTTGGATGAGAGGATCAACGACTGAGAAGCCTCAATCAGGGTGAAACGAACTACGAGATAATGTACGCAGGGAGTTGGTTCCGAGGATTAGAGGGAAATGATGCATTTAGTGGAGTTAGTTGGAGAGTTGAGGGGGGAAGATTCATAACCGGTCTCTCACGGGTATAAATACTCCGACCAGATAACACAAAACACACGAACACTATCTGATATACATAGAACACTTGTGAGTTGAGTCATTCTTTATGATTAATCTGATTTAAGAGTGATAATTGACTTGAGCGTCAGAGAGTCCGCGCCGAAACCCCTTCCGCGAGTGTTTTTCAGGTGGTTGCGTGGCGCTGTTGAATATCTTACCGTCAAAGCTCGTTGATTCTTTGACGATTCAACGTACTTGGACTCGTTGAATTCCAGGTCAAACTACGGACAATTTTTTACGCATCAATTTAGGATCATAAGCCCACAATTATATGATATATGCATTTAACATGAATTTATCTAAATTTGAGGTACAGCGCATACGATGTTCATGACCAATTGGATCCTTGTGTGTTAAAAAGTAGTAAAATTTATTAGAATTCCATCAAGAATTAAAATGAAAAGATATATATGATTTTAATCATAATATTTTATTTAAAGAAATTAAATGAGTTCATTTTATACCCAAAAAAATTTAAGGCCACATTATTTAAATATATATCATACTCCTATTATAATTTTATTTATATTATTCCAACTTTCACCACGAGCATTATTAGTCCGTCTTCAAGTAAGGGCACAATTGGTAGACTATATTAACACCTAAAAGCACCCTTCTTTAAAAATAAAAAAATTATTTAGTAGTTGATACAAGATTTGTTTCGGTCCGAATGTTATCAGCTGGCCCGTCTTTACTTATTCCCCCAATCACTACTCTCGTTTATGAAAGTAATACCACCCCTTCCCCCTCATTTGAGTAAGCAGACTTCTACAATGTCTTTTAAGGGGTTAATAGGGTCTACCAATCAACATATATTATTATACCACTTTTAACTAGATCTACCAATCAACATATAATACTTAACACACCCTTTTCAATATAGCATTTTTAAGTTCCTTTTACCATCGGCATCGGGTACATGACACATCTTTTTGTCTCGCTATCAATTGGAACCGTAACCACACCGCAATGATAACATCACCACCACAAGAGGGACCACCATAAAAGGGAATACATTCTCTCAACGCGTCTCGAACCCAAGAACTCGGAGTCTCTTAAATAAAATCTAAGGGTATGTTTGTTTGGGGACTCACCCAGATGAACTTAGGATTTTGAAAACCACATCACATTATAGTTTGAGATTTAAAATTAGACTTCAAAATTCTCTCCTATAAAGTAACCCTACACCCATATTTTTCACAAAATTCAATACAATCACATCACTACTTTTCTCAGTCTCAACACAATATAATAATACTACTTCAATCATTATTAAACATTGATTTGACATAAAGTAAAATCTTACCCTATCAAAATCTCAAAACAAACACATATATTTTACTATTCATCAAGACTTTCAAATTCATAGGATTTCGAAGTCATGACTTCCCCCGTACACTTAAATCCCGAAACAAACAAACCCTAAACAATCCACATTTGACAGCAACCAATAATATTTTACCTTAATAACTTGAGTAACATTTACACGTATAATCAATAAGACTATTAATCAACATTCAAAAAAATAAATTAAGGTCACAATATTGTTTAATTTTGTTCATCCATTAATCCTCATTATCACAATTTGTTCCAGAAAAAAGTATCGCCATTTTAAATGCACGAACATATCACGAGTAGCTCACACTTTATTCAAAAAATATGAAATGTTCTTTAGAATAAAGTCAAGATACTTGAAAATTCAAGATTGATGCACAAGTTCTTGTAAGATAGCTAAAAGCAACATCCAATAATATTACTTTCAGAAAAAAAACCAAGTCTCCAAGATAATAATATTGTACATCAGAAGATGTTACAACAAATTAAGTAGCATGCCATAAGGGCAACTTATTAGCAACATACATAATGACGAGATGCTCGAAATCAAGTGAACACACACAAGAAGCCGGAGCTAGAAAATGCTCGATTTTTGGAATATGGGCAATGATGAAGAGGATGATGACAGAAGAGAGGGAGCCGAGGTTGGATTATCGGACGTGAAAGTGTTTGTAGCTCGAATTAGTTTCTTGGACGGTGATCTGAATCCTTCCTCTATCATCTACTTGTCCGCATACCATGTCTTTCAACTGACCATTCCCCTTGGTCCGGGTGCTTGTCGATCCTTCTGCATGAGAATTATCCGACGGGTTTTTCCTTCTCCTCTCGTTGTGACCCGCTAAACGCCTCCTGCAACTTCTTTTGGCATCATCAAACTCCGAAAGCTCATGAAATCTGCATCAACAAATCATGTACATTAATTAAGTTATGGAATACATATATAAGCTAGCTAGTTAAAGTTAATCAAATATGACGACCTAATCTTGAGGCTTGATTTCTCAAAATCTTGAAGTTTACAAGGTTTGATTTTCGTTGTGTTATGAGAATTCAAACTTTATTTTAACTTCAATTATATGCCACACTGTGGAACTACTATTTAATATTTACCCCTCAATATGTCACATGAATAAATTAGCCGTAGGATATAGGAAGCTAGTGATCACTACAACCAAGTTAGCAAATAATCTTACTATTTAATTATCGTTTATTTTTTTGGTTTTATAGGGAGTTGTTGACGTGGAAAACGATAATGTTGAATTAATTAAAGCACCCTGATCATTTTTAAATTTGTTGTGATATTTAAGATCGACTGAGACTAGTAAAAGGCGAGAGAGACATAGACCAAAGAAACCACAAACTTAATTAGCATGGAACTGTCTCAGTAAACACCAAGAACCAATTATAGAAAATGATAGTATCAGGTAATTAATAGACATCAATTAAGGCCAAGTTTGGTATCCAATTAGAAAATTGCAATACAAAATTGGTCTAATAAGGGGAAAGGGTCCCAACTACTGATTCTATAAATCAACAAAATTACTCCATCCGTCTCATACCAGTTTTCACAATTGATTTTTATACGTGTTTTTACGAGTGAATTTTGTACTAATAATTAAAATAATAAAGTGACTTTTGAGAAGGGATATGATAGATGAGTACCCTATCTATCCCATTCCTCCTTAAAAATAAATTTATCATTTCAATTACTAATACAAAACTCGCTCACAAAAATACGTGTAAAAGTCAACTGTGAAAACTGATCAACCCAATTAAATCAACGCCAAAGCCCATTATAATAGTAATTAAAAAAAAAAAACCTGCTGCATTGCTGGCAAAACCTCTGGCGGATTCCGGCGACGGCAACGACCTGTGCCTTAGCATGTAGCTCACAGACCTTGTGGCGGCGGTGGTAAGTCTTGGCGGCGGTGAGATGGGCGGAGCAGTTGTCAGCCTGGCAGGTCTTGATGGAGCTCCCATCACCCTTGTTCATCGCCACCCTCTTCACCTCCCCGCCGACCACCTCTTCGTCTTCCGAATCGGCGGTCTTCATCATGATCTTTTCTTTCTTATGCTTGGGGTCTCTGTTCATAGTGGCTTATTTAGTAGTAATTCCATAAGTCATGAATTAATAGGGTAGTGATGGAGCAAATTTAAGGGAAGGGAGAATGGAGATATTGTGGTGGGGTGATGGGAATTTTGAGAGGAAAGCTCAAAAGCGGAGGACCACAATTTGCATTGTCTGTTGCGACTTCCTTTTATATGTATATGTATAATGTATAATGTATAGGTGGGAACAAGGTATCTCTGTTTTTATTTGTGTATGTGGGGAAACGAATTAGCCAAGCTACCCAGTCCCAACACACACACACATCAACGAAAACGATCGTCAGATTTTGTAATCTACTATTATTATTACTTAATTATTTTACATGATTTCTATGAGAATTTTATATTTAATTTAAGTATATAGTGCATGCCATTCTTTCCTTGCGCATCTCGATTTATTAAAAAATTATTTTTTTTCACTTTACAGCTAGAATTAGAAAAATATAATTAGTGAATATTGTCGATTGTGAGTCAGGAATGTGATTGATAAACATTATCGCGGGTCCACGGGTTTAAACCCGCTTGCCCGATCGTGGAACCATTAACCATGAACTGTAATTGGATCCAAGTACGTTTTGTGGAACCCATAATTCTAGTAACCCGTCAGTTAAAAGTGTTGAGTTTTAATTATTTTATGTTACTTTTTGAAATATTTTTATTTGTTTATTAATAAATGTTTTTTCTCCTTTCCTGTTTGGTCCAAGGATTTCTTATTCCAATCGATATTTTATTTTGTGTTTTATTAAATTTAAAATACATCACATGTAATTGATGATATCATTTCATATATACGTTTTTCTCAATAATCCGTTATAACAGTTAAATAATCTTTGACTATTAATTGAATATTATTCTTTTTAAAAATTAACAACAAAAAAATCTAGCTACAATCGTAATCATAGCGTACCACCAATTAATATACGGTCCAACAACTTGAAGAGTGAATGTTATGTGCAAATTTGTTTACAATAGACAAACCAAAACTTGGGGCATCACGAGAAAACCTCAATTTTTAGCCCCTTCTTATTTAAAAAGTTTTTTTTTATTAAAGTTTTTTATTTTATTCTTTTAAAAAGTTTTTTTTATTAAAGTTTTTTATTTTATTCTTTTTTAACCAAGAGAATAATTTTTTAGGCAATTATACCCTTAATGAAGTCAACAAAAAATTTTAAAAAAATGGTGGTACAAGCTTCATTATATGGTGGTACGAAGTTAATATATTGTAGTACGAAATTAATAATTGTGGTACAAATTTAAAATTGATGGTACGAGTTGAAATGATGGTGGTACAATGTTAAAATAAAGGTGGTATGCGGTTAAAATAAGTGTGGTACGAGACTGATAGTAGTATGGAGTTAATAGAATGGTGGTACGGACTGAAACAATATTTACGGATTGAAGTAATAGTGGTACGGAGTTAATTGAAGGGTGGTACGGGCTGAGATAATGATGGTACGGGATGTATATATGGTGGTACGAACTTAAATAATGAAAGCATAAAAAATTGTAAAGTTTAAAAAAAATATATTCTCTTGGCTAAAAAAGAATAATTATAAATTCTGTGACAACTTTTATTTTTATGTTAGGCTATTTATAAACTCATCCCATTTTTAATTGGTGTTACTTTTACACAAACATTGAGTTGGGTGTGGGTTGATGATCACACATGGATCTGAAATTAATTCTTGCAAATTTGTAGAAAAGTGTGTGTGAAATCAGAAACTGTAAACTTCAAGCCCTTAAACATATTTAAACGTCGTGAAACTATTGGGATGATCTTAAACCGCCTTTGAATTGACTAAAAAGACATGCTAATACTTGAATCAAATTAATATATACTACAAAAATATATCTTCAATCAACAAACATCTAGCAGTCTCTCAACTTAAATTGATTCAAGACACAAACTCAAATGAAATCATAAGGTAATAAAATAAATTTCAAACTATATATTTAAAAAAAAAAGTCACACATACACACACAGATACGACACATAAGAACACACTCACATATATATATGCCATATGATGATAGGAACCAGTGTTTTCATAACCGAACCGGTGATCAAACCGGTCTAGGCATCGGTTGCCGGTCCAACCGGTTGGACCGGTTGAACCGACGGTTCAACCGTTAAATTGATTTATGCATATTTCTTTTATATTTTATATGTTAGATTAAAAAATAAATATTTATTTATAAAATATTAAAATTATACTAATTTATAACTTATAAATCTTATATTAAAATAAATACAATAAAGTTTGTAGATCAGAGATGATGACGTTGTGGATTAATTCCACACAATATGTGACGACGATAAAGAGATTAAATGAAATTAATGACTTGTGAATGAATTTATTTGAGAGAAAATGATATTGAGATAAAAACAATAACATTATATAGAGAGGTTTAGAAAAAAATAATAAAAAAATAAAAAAATGTGATTTAATAAATAATAAAAATAATAAAATCGAATTAACCATTTTTAAGGAGTAATTGGACCGGCGACAAGAGCGATTCACGGTTCGACCGGTTCAACCGGGCGATTCAACCGGTTTTTGAAAACACTGATAGGAACAAACAAGACCTATTAACGTCAAGCACGAGGGTACATGTCTCATCAAGAACTCATCCACAAATTAAAGTCACAAAAAAGAAACGCAAAAGAAAACAAAAGAGGGATCAAACTTCTCTCGTGAGTGGGGGTGGGCCCCCCTACACAGTAATAAAAAAATAAAAAAAATGTAAGGTGACACAAAATTAATCTTATAACAAAAACCCCAGAGCCTTTGTATGGGATGGGACGATTCTGTTCGGGTGGGGTTCTGATTTAATTTGTAGGACGTACGTAGCAAACGCCCTTTCTGATTGGTCCGTTTTTCTTACACCTCTATATATTTTCTTGAATCTCATATTTTGATCAATCAGAGATCGAAACGTGAGCGACTTCATTTGGGTTCTGTTACGTTTTTTGATATTTTCGGAATGATTGTAATATGTTTTGAGGTTTTCTGGAATAATAATGCAGATAATATAAATTGCCTCAGTTTCTAAGTTCAGCTTCTTTGGCTCAGGTGGATTCTGAGCCTCAGATTTCTCAATCAGGTTTCCTACTGACGAATGAAACCTTGATTTTAACTCTCTTTTTGTACCCATCTCTTTACTTTTCAAATTTCCCTCTGGTCTCGCAACATGTTCACATGTAGTGGGAAAAATGTTGTTTGTGACCTTTCAGAGGGGTAAGGTACAACTCTGATGCAGTGGTGGGGATGGAAATAGCACTGGGTTGTACTTTGTGAATTTCATGTGATGGTTGAAAATTAATTAAGTTCCTGGATCATGCATGCATGGGTCCAACAATGTGTACCTCTTCAAGAGTACAAAGCCTTCAATACTGCACATGGTGCTGCTTTGTTTTATTTAATGATACGGGGGCAAGCAAGTTAACTTCAAACACAAACTTTTTTTTTACAAGGAATAAACTTTAAATTTTGTAGATTAGGGAATTAATTCAGGATGAATATTGTTGATTGAATACTTTGACGTGAATCACCCTAAGTGAATATTTCTATTTTACCATTAATGAAATTTAACTTTTTTAATTTTGACTGGAATTTTATTAACGGTAAAACGGTCAAAACACTACCTAAGACATTAGCATTTTACCATTCACAATGTCTTTAATATAATGACAAGAGACAACATTTATAATAACAAGTAACTTGTATTAAAATTCATAATCCTAAATTAAATAAATAAAATCGGAGTAAACAATATAATCTTGTGTCGAAGCCCACAAATCATCATTGTGGTTTTCGTTTCACAAGATGTTTAAATCCTGTGTTTAAATGCCTTGGATTTACGCATTTCGTGTCTATGGGCCGGGTGAACCATTTACACCCTAAACACTAAATAATAAATCCTAAATCATGGTCAATTCGGGTCGGGTGAACCATGAACCACTTTCGGCGGGGTGGCCAGAACCGAAGTGGGCGGGAAATGGACACGTGGCGCAAATCCAAGGCATGAAACACGCATGTGAAATAGGCAATCCGAGCCGAATCATCAGTGTGGTTTCCCTGTTTCACAAGCATGTTTCATCTAGTGTTTCATGTTGGGATTATACTGGAAAGTATGCTTTTACTTTGTATAATCAGACTAATTGAATTTCGGACTTATTTACTGAAATAAATTATTTATCACTGATGCTTTAAATATGATTGAATGTTACATATATTTACTGCATAATTGTTCATTAAATAGTACGTGTTACATTGTAGTTAATTTAGTGATACCAAGATCACGTAAGATTAAATTAACGATTCCTTTGTAACTAAAGTACACCATTCACGACCTAGATGGAAATGAACAATCCATCGTGAAAAGGTTGTAGTGTAAGACTTCGATTGGTTTGTCTTGACCAAGAGATTACACTAGTGCATGACCGATGCATTGAAGAGGACCTCTGGGAGGATAAATTCTTGAGGGCGAACTAGGAAGAATTAGACCTCAGTGGTTAGTTATTTCTTAATCTTCGTCCCTTAAATAGGATTGTGTGTGGTTAGTAACTATTGCTTTGACTTATTATGGGAAGAAAATCGGTGAGATTCAATACCCTATATCTTGGGCAATATTATTGGTCACACGCGATTCTTAAGATTTAATCTTGAGAATCGTGTGTGCAAATGCGCTTTTGTTCGATTTGCCCTTGGGAGGTTCATAAGGTTTATCATACCAAATCTTGCAAGTGGAACTAGTTTCCCAGTATGGATAATAATATTGAACCGCCTTTACCAAGGATAAAATATATTAATTAATGGAAAACTATTTCAATGGCTTGAATTAATTAATGGGCTAGATAATCTTAAACACGAAATAATAACAGGGAGCCATATTAATCGTAATATGGGTTAAGATGGATAGTCTGATATTAATTATGTAGTGGGATTAATTAATATTTATGGGCTTGAATAATATTGTGGCTCAATATTGATAATTCAAGGTCCATTGGAAGGTCCAATCTTAATTCTCCTAAAAGGCCCCCAAGTAGCCCAAGATAAAGTCCAATAACCTAAAAAAAAGTGTTTAAAAATAAAATAAATTTGTTGCCTATTTTTTTTCTTGTATTTTTGAAATTTATGGATAAAAAGGGAGAAAAGATTTTCTTTGAATTTTGTTATGGAATGAAGATATGTATTCTTGGAATACAAGATTATCTCATTAAATTCAAGAAATCTCCCACTTGGTTATTCATAGAGTGATTTCGAAAATTTTGAGAAAAAAGGGGAAAGAAAGATTTTCTTTATTTTCTTGAAAAGATATTTTATGGAAGATATGTATTTCTTGAAATACAAGAATATCTCATAAATTCAAGAAGATCCAAATCTTGGATTCTTGTTCCCTATTTTTCGAAAAATACTCCATAACATGATGAGGTGGGATTTTTGTGGAATATTTTAATTATGGGGAAAAGAATATAGGAGATATATTCAAGATTTCTTGGAGATCAAGAAAAGATTTTCCCACATTGTTTTCTTCCCTAAAAATTGCCCACCACCTCATCTATAAATAGGGGATGATTCTTTCATTCCCAAGTGCAATTCCATGTGCTGGAAAAATTAGCAAATCCACGAAAGTGGTGCAACAAAGTTTATTTTTTCCTTTTGTTAATTGTTCGTGAGTATCCTTCCACCGGATTGTCGAGCAAGGACTAGGGAATACTTGAGAAGGACTTTTGGTGTGTTTTCACATACAAGACCATTGTCATTCCAAGAGGTAAGTTCACGTAAACTCGTAGTATTTCCGCATGCGTAGGATTTACGTGAATTGTTTATATGCATGATTTGTTGTTGAAATTATTATTTGAATTAATATGGGTTAATTCATGCTAGTAATAATTGTTAGAATTAAATTTGTATTTAAATATTCATCCCGAATAGATCCGGTTAAATAATTCCCCAACAAGCGGTATCGAGCCTCGGTTTAAGCTCAATTTTTAAATTGTAATTTAATTCATTTGTCATTAAATTTTGAAATTGGATAGTAGAATTGCTAGATCTTTTTTGCAGGTATCCAATTGTCATGGAATTTAATGTGTTTAATTTATGCATGCATATAAATTGTGGTTTTTTTAATTCGATTCGTTCGGATTCGTTTTACCTCGTGAGAAAATCCACGAGTAGATTAGTATTTATTTGATTAGATCAATGTAATAGACTAGTCTAGATCTAGGTTTATTTATTTTTGTAAATAAATTGTAACCGGATCAGAAACGGAGGCGGAGACGAAGAATTAAAAGATCGATCCAAATCAGCAAGGCGTAAGCGTCGTCGTCCTGAAACGTGCAAGGGAGGCACCCGGCGACGCGACACTTGCGAGCGCCACGGGCGTAGGGCGAGGCCGGAGGGCCGAGCGCCGACGCGATCCGACGGGCGACTTCGAAGCGAAAGTAAGTGAATCGCTTAGCGCGATAGTAACGCCTTTGCCAGACGCAGACGAAAGCGGCGGGCAAGATGGGCGGGCGACGCGAAGGTTACGCACCGAGGCGCGAGAGGCAAAGCGGCGATTGGCGGTTATGTACGGATCGGGTTTTGGCGACGCTGTCGGCGCTTTCAACTGGCTACAAGACGCGCGCACTCGACATTGCCAAAAGGAGTGCTTGGCGGGCACTCCAACCCGCCGAAATGGTCGATGACGTGGCTTGACAAGGCGTTTTTTTTTAAACGGTCAAGTGGGAGCTTTTCGAGACGAACGATGAAGACAATGAAGACGATTTCTCAAGATCAAGACATGACAAAATTAACCATGACAATTGGATAGATGTGCCCAATATGTTTAATTTTTTGTCTTGATGTTTATGCATTATTTTATGCTTATTTAAATTGTGTTTAAATTTGCGATGCATGAGAAAATGTTTTGAAAAATCTCACTTTCAAAAATTACTAAGTATGTTTAAACAATTAATTGACAATTTTATTCCGGATAATAAAATTGAATTAATTATTGACCTCCATGATTTATTTATTTGTGAATTCTTTTGGAGAAATTCCCCCCACGGGAAGGTCAAAAGATAGCTTTCACATGAATAAATTCATAACGGATGATTGTGGATTATTACTAGTGGCGACGATGACCCTCCCCACGAGGCTCGTTCAAAGCGAAATAATAATTATGTATTTAATCATGGTTATTACTTAGGTATAAAATTGATATGCATATACTTCCCCGAAGTCCCTGTCAATTTTATATTGGTCAAGTGGGAGCCAACTATTAATCTGGACATTAAAGGTTTGTAACTCGTTCTTGTTTGTAACTTTTTTGAATGTGTTTAAATAAGGACCCACCCCGTGGCTTATTTAAACTGTTTTTTTGAGATGTTGGGCGATCGTGTTCATATTTTTTTGGAGATTTTAATATGAAACATGTGATCAAATTTTGTGATATATTTGTGCTTATGCATATTATTATTTATTTCAGTTCATCATGTCACAACCTTTTAATCCACTGTTCAATATGCTTAAAGTCAATACAATATGTATGGAAACTATATTGATTGGAAACGAAAAATTAAAATTGTCCTAACTGCACAAAAGCACAAGTGGATTCTTGACACACCAAAGTTAGATGAGCCAACTGACGGGTCAAAAATGCGGGACCCGTCAGATCACCTTGCGAGAGATGTCGTTGCTGAAAATGGTGGAGGACAAACCCGGAAGGGATTACGCCCTCGTAATGATGGCCCATCTAAACAAACTTGAGGTTCTCGAGTCAGATTATAACTGAGACTCGGATGAATTTGGTACTTCACTCTCAAAAAGTTTAAAAAGCATTTTGGCCTCGCTGGCTGATTTGTTGCAAGCTTTGGTCTCGGCAGAGATGTTGATGGGGCACCAAACTCAAGCTTTAACGGCAAGTGGCAAGTCTTCATTTTCTAGGCCAAGGGAAGGCAAGAAAAAGAAGAGGACCAAAAGCCATAAGCAATAAAACCCAACTGTTGCCAAGGGCAATGGTAAGATGAGGAATGCTTGTGGTGTCAAGGAAAATCCAAAAGGAAGTGCTTAAGTCATGGTGAAAGAAGACAATGGAGGTTTGCTGCTCCAACCCCAAAAGGGACGGAAAAGAAAGGTAATTCTCACGCACTAGTTGTTGAAACTTGTTTAGCGGGCAAGATACTTCTCATTCGTGGGTGGTTGATACGAGATCCACTAATCATGTTTTGCTTCACGGGTTCAAACCGATCCCAAACTTAGTGGGAGTGAGATCCTCATCACACTGGGCGATGTTACGAAAGTAGCGGTTATTGTAATGCTACGTAAATGACAGATATTGCAATGCTACGATAGTAACGGTTATTGCAATACTACGCAAGTAGCAGATATTGCAGTGCTACATGAGTAGTGGTTAAAGCAGTGGGAGAAGTGCACCTATCTTTTAAAGATGAAGTTTTTTTTTGAGATTATCTTTATGTTCCCAGTTTTAGAAAGAATTCACTTTCAGTTTCTAAAATTCGATTAACGGATACTTAGTTTCTTCTAATAAGAATGACATCATTTCTTCAAATGATGAGTGTATCTGTTATGGGACATTGGTCAAGTAATCTCTATACAATTAACTATGCACACCACTCACGAAATGCATCCTATAACACATCAACTATTTCCGGTAAAAGAAAACATTCATCGGACGTGAACGAAAAAACTTCTATGGCATCTAAGATTGAGACATATTAATCCAAAGAGGATCCAAAGGTTGGTGAAAGACGGTTCACTGGAGTCTCTCCAAGTTAAACCAATTCCAACCTGCGAATCATGTTTGGAGGGTAAAATGACCAAGAGGGCATTCGGAGTCAAGGGGAATAGAGCCAAAGAAGTGTTAGAAATCGTTCACACAGACGTATGTGGTCCAATGTCAACCATGGCAAGAGGAGGTTACGAGTATTTCGTCACTTTTATTAATGACTACTCGAGGTACGGTTATATTTTCCTTATAAAGCATAAATCTGAGACCTTTGAGAAATTCAAAGAATTTAAGGCTCAAGCAGAGAATCATAGGGAAAAAGGTATCAAGTCTCTACGATCCGATCGTGGAGGTGAGTACCTCAGCGATGAGTTTTTGAACTACTTGTCGGATGAAGGGATTGCATCCCAGCTAACTGCACCCGGAACCCCTCAACAAAACGAGGTTGCAGAGCGAAGAAACAGAACTCTTTTGGAAATGGTTAGATCAATGATGAGTTATGCGGATCTTCCCAAGTCGTTCTGGGGTCATGCCTTGGAAACAGCGGCTTACATTCTGAACTTAGGTGTCATCCAAGTCGGTTCTCAAAACTCCCAAAGAATTGTGGACCGGGCGCAAGCCTAGTATGAGACACATGAGAATTTGGGGGTGTCCGGCCTACGTGTTGGACAAGGAAGCCGGGAAATTGGATCCTCGATCAGAATTAAGGTTGTTTATAGGATACCCTTAGGAACAAAAGGGTGTATGTTTTATGGTCCCAAAGATCAAAAGGTGGTCATAAGCACCCACTTTAGATTTTTGGAGGAAGACTATATGAACGAAAGAAGACCCAGAAGTGAGATTACCTTAAGTGAGCTAAGGGGGATAACCTCATTGCCAACTGTACAAGATGATATACCAAACGACACACTTTCACAACCGGAGCCTCGTCGTAGTGGGAGGGTTGTGAGACAGCCCGAGAGATTCATGGGGATAGGAGAGTCCTCGGACTTGATTCCTGGACAAGATGAATCAGACCCATGGACATACGATGAGGCAATCAAAGATAAGGATGGAGTTTCTTGGCAAAAGGCAATGAAAGTAGAAATGAGGTATATAGATCATAACAGAGTGTGGGAGCTAGTCGAACCACTTAATGGGGTCAAACCTATTGGTTGCAAGTGGGTATACAAGAGAAAGAGGGGACCGGACGGGAAGGTGGAAACCTTCAAGGCAAGGCTTGTGGCGAAAGGTTATACTCAGAAAGAAGGGATCGACTATGAGGAAACCTTTTCACATGTAGCAATGCTTAAGTCCATCCGGATTCTTTTGTCAATAGCTGAGCATCTCGATTTTGAAATCTGGCAAATGGATGTCAAGACAGCTTTCCTTAACGGAAGTCTTGATGAGGAAATCTATATGCAACAACCCCAGAGCTTTATTGGAAAGGGCCAAGAACACCTAGTTTGTAAGCTCATGAAGTCCATTTACGGACTCAAACAGGCATCCAGAGCTTGGAACCAATGTTTTGATCATGTTATAAATGTTGGGATTATACTGGAAAGTATGCTTTTACTTTGTATAATCGAAACTGAATTTTCAGACTTATTTACTGAAATAAATTGTTTATCACTGATGCTTTAAATATTATCGAATGTTACATATATTTACTGCATAATTGTTCAATAAGTCGTACGTGTTACATTGTAGTTAATTTAGTGATACCAGATCACAGAAGATTAAATTAATAGTCCCTTGTAACTAAAAATACGCTATTCACGACCTAGATGGAAATGAACAAACCATCGTGAAAGGTTGAAGTGTAAGGCTCAGATTGGCTTGTCTTGACCAAGAGATTACACTAGTGCATGACTGATGCACTGAATAGGACCTACAGGAGGATAAATTCTTCAGAACTGAACAAGGAAGAATTAGACCTCAGTGGTTCGTTGTTTCTTAATCTTCGTCCCTTAAATAGGATCACGTGGGATTGGTAACTATTGCTTTGACTTATCATGGGTAGCGAATCAACGAGATTCAATACTTTTTATCTTGGGCAATATTATTAGTCACATGTGATTGCTAAGATTTAATACGAAGAATCGTGTGCAAGTACGCTTGTTTGATTTGTCCCCTTGGGAGGTTCATAAGCTTTATCATACCAAATCTTGCAAGTGGAATTAGTTTCCGGTATGGATAATAATGTTGAACCGTTCCTTGACCAAGGATAAAAGATATTAATTAATGGAAAGCTATTTCAGTGGCTTGAATTAATTAATGGGCTAGATAATCTTAAACACGGGATATAATGACCGAGAGCCATATTGACTGTAATATGAGTTAAGATGGATAGTGCAATATTAATTATGTAGTGGGATTAATTAATATTTATGGGCTTGAATTATATTGTGGCTCAATATTAGATATTCAATGTCCATTAGAAGGTCCAATCTTAATTCTCCTAAAAGCCCCCTGAGTAGCCCAACATATAGTCCATTAACTGAAAAAGGTGATTAAAATAAAATAAATATTGTTGCTTATTTTTCCTATAAAATTTCAAAAATTATAGATATAGTTGGGAGAAAGATTTTCTTTGAATTTTTTTATGGAATGAAGATATGTATTCTTGGAATACAAGATTATCTCATTAAATTCAAGAAATCTCCCACTTGATTTTCTTGAAAAGATATTATGGAAGATATGTATTTCTTGAAATACAAGAATATCTCATAAATTCAAGAAGATCCAAATCTTGGTTTCTTGCAAGACTATATTTTCGAAAATAATTCCATAATTTGAGGAGGTGGGATTTTTGTGGAATATTTTAATTATGGGAAAAAGAGTATAGGAGATATATTCAAGATTTCTTGGTGATCAAGAAAAGTCTTTTCCCACATTGATTTTTCATCAAAAATTTCGACCACCTCTCACCTATAAATAGGGGATGATTCTTTCATTCCCAAGTACAATTCCATGTGCTAGAAAAATTAGTAAATCCACAAAGGTGGTGCAACATATTTATTTTTCCTTTTTGTTAAATCGTTCACAAGAATCCTTCCACCGGATAGTAGAACGAGGACTAAGGGAATACTTGGGAAGTCCTTGTTGTTAGTCTAATTAGCCACACCGTTGTCATCCCAAGAGGTACGTTCACGTAAACTCGTAGAATTCCGCATGCGTAGGTTTTACGTGAATTATTATATGCATGATATGTTGTTGGATTATTATTTGAATTACTATAGGATTAATTCATGCTAGTAATAATTAAAGAATTAAATTTGTATTTAAATATTCACCACGAATAGATCTGTGCAACTTATTCCCCAACAAAATCGTATCGAGCCAAGGTTTAGCTCAATTATTTAAATTGTAATTTAATTAGCGGACATTAAATTTGAAATTGGATAGTAGAATTGCTAGATCTATTTTGCGGTATCCAATTGTCATGGAATTTAATGTGTTTATGCATCATATAAAAACGTGTTTTTTAATTCGATTCGTTCGGATTCGTTTTGCCTCGTGAGAAAATCCACGAGTAGATTAGAATTTGTTTAATTTGATCAATGTAATAGACTAGTCTAGATCTAGGTTTATTTATTTATTGTAAATAAATTGTAACCGGATCAAAAACGAGGACGGAGACGAAGAATTAAAGGACAAAATCCGAATCCAGGCGTGGCCTTGCGGCGCGCTGCGCACGCGAAGCGCAGGCGAAAGCCGAGTGCCGAACAAGGACAGGTCACAGACGGGCGGGCGCGCGAAGGCTGCGACGGGCACCGTGGCGCGATCGGGCTAAGCTAACGTAACGCGCACAGACACGGGCGCGACGGACGCGGGCGCCGCGAGGTCACAGCGGTATGGCGAGTGGCGTAGCGCTGATCACCAGCGAGGACTACTACCGCTCGCTGAGACTCCGCCGAGATGCGGCCGAGACGCATGAGGCTGGGCTGGCAAGATCAAGGGAAAGACGGCCCGGCCGGGCAAGGCTTATACCGGTTCAGACCGTCGGGCCGGGTTTGACGCGGCGCAGACCTTTAGCCGCGAGTCAGCTGGGCGTGGCGCCGAGAAGAAGAATTTTTCGACGACGAGAGTGGGAGAAATTAGACGCAGCCAAGATCAAGCCAAGAAAAATCAAGTCCGCCTAGCTAACGGACACTCATACCAATATGTTTATTTTTCTGCTTTTGCTTGATTTTTTTTTATTTGTGCTATCTTGTGCTTTATTTAATTTGTTTAAATGTGTTTGCATGAGAGTTGCCAAATGGAAAAATCTCACCTTCAAAAATTACTAAGTATGTTTAAATAATTAATTGACAATTTTATTCCTGATAATAAAATTGAATTAATTTTGACCTCCATGATTTATTTATTTGTGAATTCTTTTGGAGAAATTCCCAACAGACGGTCAAAAGATAGCTTTTCACATGAATGAATTCCAAACGGATGATTGTGGTTTATTACTAGTGGCGGCGATTATGACCCTCCCAACGAGGCTCGCTCAAAAGCAAAATAATAATCTCAGATTTAATCATGGTTATTACTTAGGTATAAAATTGATATGCATATACTTCCTCAAGTCCCCGATTTTATATTGGTCAAGAGAGCCAACTATTAATCTGGATATTAAAGGTTTGTAAATCGTTCTTGTTTGTAACTCGCTTGAATGTGTTTAAATAATGACCCACCCAACGTGGCTTATTTAAACTGTTTTGAGATGTTGGCTGATACATGTTCATATTTTTTTGAGATTTGAATATGATGCATGTGATCGAACCTAGTGATATATTTGTGCTTATGCATGTTATTATTTATTTCAGTTCATCATGTCGCAACCTTTTAATCCACTGTTATATACACTCAAAGAACACCAATTAACTGGAGAAAACTATAATGTTTGGAAACGAAATATGAGTTTTGTCCTACCTGCACAAAAACATTTTTGGATTCTTGATGTACCCAAGCCACGTAAGCCTACTGATGAATCACCTGATGCGGAAAGACATGAGTATAATATTTGGGAGCAGGCCAATGAACCCATGAAACGTGTAATCTTGACTTCATTGTCTGATGATTTGAGACACATTCATGAAGGTGTTGAGTCTGCTGCAGAAATTATGCAAAGTCTTGAAGAAATGTTTTTAACAAAAGACCGCATGATCAATCAGTTTAAAAATGACGATGTGGCTAGGCTAAAAATGGCTGAGGGAACATCTGTAAGGGAGCATGTTCTCAGAGTTAAACACCATTTTCGAAAACTAGCTTATCTCGGAACTAAGTATTGTGATGAGGCCCAAATCGAATTTTTGTTGCTTACTCTGCCAAGGAGCTTCGATGGATTTTACTGTGGTTTTGTGATGAGTGATCACATGTTTACTATGGATAATCTCCAAGAAGCCTTGGAGAAAGTAGAGAAGCATTTAGGAAAGAAAGATGAAGCATTGGTGACCAAAAGTCTTTTCTCAAGATCTAGGTCAGTGGTAGGCAAGTCTCAAGAAAAGGAAAGTGGTCGGAACCAAAGCAAACTCATCACTAAGAAAAGTGAGAAAAATACAGTTAGTTGGTTGGGTGTCAAGAAAGAACCAAAAGGAATATGTTTTAATTGCGGGGAGAAAGGACATTGGAGGTCAGCCTGTTCCAATCCCAAAAGGAAAGGAAAGAAAGGTAATTCTCACGCACTAGTTGTTGAAACTTGTTTAGGGGCGTATGCCTCCCATTTATGGGTGGTGGATACGGGATCCACTGATCATGTTTGTTTCACATTACAGGGGTTCAAACGGACCCGGCAACTAAGTGGAAGTGAGATCCTCATCACACTGGGCGATGCTACGAGAGTGGCAGCTGAAGCAGTGGGAGAAGTGCACCTGTCTTTTGAAGACAGAGTTTTAATTTTAAGAGATGTTCTTTACGTTCCAAGTTTTAGAAAGAATTTGATTTCAGTTTCTAAACTTTTTTATGATGGATATTCGGTTACTTTTAATAAAGTTGTTACCATTTCTCTTTATGATAAATATATTTGTCATGGAACGTTGGCGAATAATCTCTATACAATTAACTGTGCACACCACTCACGAAATGCATCCTATAACACATCAACTGTTTCCGAGAAAAGAAAACGTTCATCAGACGTGAACGAGACACTTCTTTGGCATCTAAGATTAGGTCATATAAATTCAAAGAGGATCCAAAGGTTGGTGAAAGACGGTTCACTAGAGCTTCTCCAAGCTGAACCGTTTCCAACCTGCGAATCATGTTTGGAGGGTAAAATGACCAAGAGGGCATTTGGAGCCAAGGGGAATAGGGCCAAAGAAGCGTTAAAGATCGTTCACACAGATGTATGTGGTCCAATGTCAACCAAAGCAAGAGGAGGTTATGAGTATTTTGTCACTTTTATTGATGATTACTCAAGGTACGGTTACATTTTCCTTATGAAGCATAAATCTGAGACCTTTGAGAAATTCAAAGAATTTAAGGCTCAAGCAGAGAATCATAAGGAAAAACGTATCAAGTCTCTACGATCTGATCGTGGAGGCGAATACCTCAGCGATGAGTTTTTGAACTACTTATCTGATGAAGGGATTGTATCCCAGCTCACTGCACCCGGAACCCCTCAACAAAACGGGGTTGCAGAGCGAAGAAACAAAACTCTTTTGGAAATGGTTAGGTCTATGATGAGTTATGCGGATCTTCCCAAGTCGTTCTGGGGTCATGCCTTGGAAACAACGGCTTATATTCTGAACTTGGTGCCATCCAAATCAGTTCCCAAAACTCCCAAAGAATTGTGGACCGGGCTCAAGCCTAGTATGAGACACATGAGAATTTGGGAGTGTCCAAATTCGTGTTGGACACAAGGAAGCCGGTAAATTGGATCCTCGATCAGAATTAAGGTTGTTTGTAGGATACCCCGAGGGAACAAAAGGGTGTATGTTCTATGGTCCCGAAGATCAAAAGGTGGTCATCAGCACCCACTTTAGATTTTTGGAAGAAACCTATATGAACCAAAGAAAACCCAGAAGTGAGATTACCTTAAATGAGCTTAGAGGGCAAACCTCGATGCCAATCAGATTTAGATGATATACCAAACGATACGTTTTCAACCGAGAGCCTCGTCAGAGTGGGGGAGGGTTGTTAGACAACCCGAGAGATTCATGGGAATAGGAGAGTCCTCGGACTTGATTCCCGGACAAGACGAATCAGACCCATGGACATATGACGAGGCACTCCAAGATAAGGATGCAGATTCTTGGCAAACAACAATGAAAGCCGAAATGGGTTCTATGTTTCATAATAGAGTGTGAGAGCTAGTCAAACCACTTAATGGGGTCAAACCCATTGGATGCAAGTGGGTATATAAGAGGAAAAGAGGACCGGACGGGAAGGTTGAAACCTTTAAAAAGCAAGACTAGTGGCGAAAAGATTATACTCGTAAAGAAGGGGATCGATTATGAGGAAACTTTTTTCGCCTCGTAGCCATGCTTAAGTCCATCCGTATTCTCTTATTGATTGCTGCGCATTTCGACTTTGAAATCTGGCAAATGGATGTCAAGACAGCTTTCCTTAACGGAAGTCTTGATGAAGAGATCTATATGCAACAACCCCAAGGTTTCATTGAAACAAAAGCAAGAACATCTTGTTTGTAAGCTCAAGAAGTCCATTTACGGACTCAAACAGCATCCGAGCTTGGAACCAATGTTTTGATCATGTTATAAAGTCTTATGGGTTTGATCAAAACGAGTTTGAAAGTTGTGTGTATAAAAAAGCGTGTCGGAATGCATTGGTATTCTTAGTACTATCGTGATCGACATTACGATCATCGAGAATGATGTGAAGGTGTTATCGACGTAAGGGCATGGCTTTCAAAAAAGCGGTTTGATATGAAGGACTTAGGGAAGTTTCTGGACACATCCTTGGGATCAAGATCACTCGAGATCGCAAGAAAATGATGATAGGCTTATCGCAAGCTTCATACATAGACACTGTCTTGAAACGCTTCAGCATGCAAGATTCCAAGAAAGGATTCGTACCTTTCAGGCATGGAATCCATCTATCCAAGAAAATGTCCCCTAAGACGCAAGAGGAGATAGATGACATGAAAGGCATTCCTTATGCTTCGGCTGTCGGAAGCCTTATGTATGCAATGCTGTGTACGAGACCAGATATTTGCTTTGCCGTAGGCATGGTGGCAAGATATCAAAGTAACCCCGGGAAAGAGCATTGGATGGCAGTTAAAAACATTCTGAAGTATCTGAAAAGAACTCGGGATAGAATGTTGGTTTATCAGTTAGGTAGTCCAATCCCCATCGGTTACACGGACTCGGATTTCCAATCAGACGTAGACTCCAGAAAATCTACCTCCGGTAGTATGTTTTGCATGGGGGAAGGAGCCGTGACATGGAGAAGCGTCAAGCGAAATCGTCGCAGATTCTACCATGGAAGCGAATATGTAGGCTAATGAAAAGAAAAAAGCGGTTTGGCTCAAGCACTTCCTAGTGGACTTAGATGTGGTTCCGAATTTGCCCAGCAGAATCACTGTTTATTGTGACAATGTCGGAGCAGTTGCAAATTCAAGGGAACCAAGAGCCCACAAAGCCAACAAACACATAGAAAGGAAATACCATCTTATACGAGATATCGTTAAGAGAGGAGATATAGATGTGGCAAAGATAGCGTCTGAGGACAACCTAGCAGATCCATTCACAAAGAGTCTGCCTCTGAATACATTCGAGAGACATGTGGAAGGAATGGGTGCCAAGACCGTTGCCAATCTGCTTTGAGTATAAGCGAGAGAAATTATTAGGTTCGTGTAGGTGACATTAGATGTCACGGACTACGCGAGACATGTTGTAGTATACTTAAAAGCAGACTTTGAGTATAAGTGGAAGATTGTTGGGATTATACTGGAAAGTATGCTTTTACTTTGTATAATCGAAACTGAATTTTCAGACTTATTTACTGAAATAAATTGTTTATCACTGATGCTTTAAATATTATCGAATGTTACATATATTTACTGCATAATTGTTCAATAAGTCGTACGTGTTACATTGTAGTTAATTAGTGATACCAGATCACGGAAGATTAAATTAACAGTCCCTTGTAACTAAAAGTACGCTATTCACGACCTAGATGGAAATGAACAAACCATCATGAAAGGTTGAAGTGTAAGGCTCAGATTGACTTGTCTTGACCAAGAGATTACACTAGTGCATGACTGATGCACTGAATAGGACCTACATGAGGATAAATTCTTCAGAACTGAACAAGGAAGAATTAGACCTTAGTGGTTCATTGTTTCTTAATCTTCGTCCCTTAAATAGGATCACGTGGGATTGGTAACTATTGCTTTGACTTATCATGGGTAGCGAATCAACGAGATTCAATACTTTTTATCTTGGGCAATATTATTAGTCACATGTGATTGCTAAGATTTAATATGAAGAATCGTGCAAAATCACGCTTGTTTGATTTGTCCCCTTGGGAGGTTCATAAACTTTATCATACCAAATCTTGCAAGTGGAATTAATTTCTGGTATGGATAATAATGTTGAACCGTTCCTTGACCAAGGATAAAATATATTAATTAATGGAAAGCTTTTTCAGTGGCTTGAATTAATTAATGGGCTAGATAATCTTAAACACGGGAAATAATGACCGGGAGCCATATTGACCTGTAATATGGGTTAAGATGGATAGTCAATATTAATTATGTAGTGGGATTAATTAATATTTATGGGCTTGAATTATATTGTGGCTCAATATTAGATATTCAAGGTCCATTAGAAGGTCCAATCTTAATTCTCCTAAAGGCCCCCTGAGTAGCCCAATATATAGTCCATTAACTGAAAAGGTGATTAAAATAAAATAAATATTGTTGCTTATTTTTCCTATAAAATTTCGAAAATTATAGATATAGTTGGGAGAAAGATTTTCTTTGAATTTTGTTATGGAATGAAGATATGTATTCTTGGAATACAAGATTATCTCATTAAATTC
This sequence comes from Stenogyne calaminthoides, assembly GCA_037126765.1. Lineage (NCBI taxonomy): Eukaryota > Viridiplantae > Streptophyta > Magnoliopsida > Lamiales > Lamiaceae > Stenogyne > Stenogyne calaminthoides. The sequence continues at coordinate 8,858,460 of JBBCBC010000036.1, read as the reverse complement.
AAGAAATCTCCCACTTGGTTATCTATATAGTGTTTTCAAAAATTTGAAGATATAGGGCAAGAAAGATTTTCTTGATTTTCTTGAAAAGATATTATGGAAGATATGTATTTCTTGAAATACAAGAATATCTCATAAATTCAAGAAGATCCAAATCTTGGTTTCTTGCAAGACTATATTTTCGAAAATAATTCCATAATTTGTGGAGGTGGGATTTTTGTGGAATATTTTAATTATGGGAAAAAGAATACAGGAGATATATTCAAGATTTCTTGGTGATCAAGAAAAGTCTTTCCCACATTGATTTTTCATCAAAAATTTCGACCACCTCTCACCTATAAATAGGGGATGATTCTTTCATTCCCAAGTACAATTCCATGTGCTGAAAAAATTAGTAAATCCACAAAGGTGGTGCAACATATTTATTTTTCCTTTTTGTTAAATCGTTCACAAGAATCCTTCCACCGGATAGTAGAACGAGGACTAAGGGAATACTTGGGAAGTCCTTGCGGTTAGTCTAATCAGCCACACCGTTGCCATCCCAAGAGGTACATTCACGTAAACTCGTAGAATTCTGTATGCGTAGGTTTTACGTGAATTATTATATGCATGATATATTGTTGGATTATTATTTTAATTAATATAGGATTAATTCATGCTAGTAATAATTAAAGAATTAAATTTGTATTTAAATATTCAACCCGAATAGATCTGTGCAACTTATTCCCCAATAATAAAGTCTTATGGGTTTGATCAAAACGAGTTCGAGAGTTGTGTGTATAAAAAGCGTGTCGGAACTGTATTGGTATTCTTAGTACTATACGTAGATGACATTCTGCTCATCAGGAACGATGTAAAGGTGTTATCAGACGTAAGGGCATGGCTTTCAAAACAGTTTGATATGAAGGACTTAGGGGAAGCCGGGCATATCCTTGGGATCAAGATCACTCGAGATCGCAAGAAAAGGATGATAGGCTTATCGCAAGCTTCATACATAGACACTGTCTTGAAACGATTCAACATGCAGGATTCCAATAAAGACTTCGTACCTTTCAGGCATGAAATTCATCTATCCAAGAAAATGTGCCCTAAGACACAAAAAGAGATAGATGACATGAAAGGCATTCCTTATGCTTCGGCTGTCGGAAGCCTTATGTATGCAATGCTGTGTACGAGACCGGATATCTGCTTTGCTGTTGGCATGGTGGCAAGATATCAGAGTAACCCGGGGAAGGAACATTGGACGGCAGTTAAAAATATTCTGAAGTGTCTGAAAAGAACTCGAGATAGAATGTTGGTTTATCAGTCAGATAGTCTAATCCCCATCGGCTACACGGACTCGGATTTCCAATCAGACATAGATTCCAGAAACTATCTGCCTCAGTTAATGTGCTTTCATTTGGGAAGTGTAGCCATGAGTGTGAAGTAGAAATGCATCACTGACTCAACCATGGAAGCCGGGTAAGTAGCTGCTTGTGAAGCAGTGAAAGAACCAGTTTGGCTCTAGACCTTCTTAGTGGACTTGGATGGAGTTCCGAATTTGCCTAGCAATATTTGCTAGGGGCAGTTGCAAATTCAAGGGAACCAAGAGTTCACGAGTTAAACAAGCACACTGAAGGAAATACATCTTATACGAGAAATCGTTAAGAGAGGAGATATAGAGGTGGCAAAGATCGCGTCAGATGACAACCTAGCTGATCCATTCACAAAGGGTCTGCCTCAGAATACATTCGAGAGACATGTGAAAGGATTGGGTGTCAAGACCGTTGCCAATATGCTTTGAGTATAAGTGGGAGACATTATTAGGTTCGTGTAGGTGACATTAGTTGTCACGTACTACACGAGACATGCTGATGTATACTTAAAAGCAGACTTTGAGTATAAGTGGGTGATTGTTGGGATTATACTGGAAAGTATGCTTTTACTTTGTATAATCAGACTAACTGAATTTCGGACTTATTTACTGAAATAAATTGTTTATCACTGATGCTTTAAATATGATTGAATGTTACATATATTTACTGCATAACTATTCATTAAATAGTACGTGTTACATTGTAGTTAATTTAGTGATACCAAGATCACAGAAGATTAAATTAATAGTTCCTTGTAACTAAAAGTACACCATTCACGACCTAGATGGAAATGAACAATCCATCGTGAAAGGTTGTAGTGTAAGACTCAGATTGGTTTGTCTTGACCAAGAGATTACACTAGTGCATGAATGATGCATTGAAGAGGACCTACAGGAGGATAAATTCTTCAGAACTGAACTAGGAAGAATTAGACCTCAGTGGTTAGTTATTTTTTAATCTTCGTCCCTTAAATAGGATTGCGTGTGGTTAGTAACTATTGCTTTGACTTATTATGAGAAGAAAATCAGTGAGATTCAATACCCTATATCTTAAGCAATATTATTGGTCACATGCGATTGCTAAGATTTAATACGGAGAATCGTGTGCAAGTATGCTTGTTCGATTTGCCCCCTTGGGAGGTTCATAAGGTTTATCATACCAAATCTTGCAAGTGGAACTAGTTTCCGGTATGGATAATAATGTTGAATCGTTCCTTTACCAAGGATAAAATATATTAATTAATGGAAAGCTATTTCAGTGGCTTGAATTAATTAATGGGCTAGATAATCTTAAACACGGGAAATAATAACCGGGAGCCATATTAACTGTAATATGGGTTAAGATGGATAGTGCAATATTAATTATGAAGTGGGATTAATTAATATTTATGGGCTTGAATAATATTGTGGCTCAATATTGATAATTCAAGGTCCATTGGAAGGTCCAATCTTAATTCTCCTAAGGGCCCCCCAAGTAGCCCAAGATAAAGTCCAATAACTGAAAAAATGTGTTTAAAAATAAAATAAATTTGTTGCCTATTTTTCCTTGTATTTTTCAAAATTTATGGATAAAAGGGGAGAGATTTTCTTTGAATTTTGTTATGGAATGAAGATATGTATTCTTGGAATACAAGATTATCTCATTAAATTCAAGAAATCTCCCACTTGGTTATTCATAGTGTGATTTCGAAAATTTTGAGAAAAAAATAGAAAGAAACATTTTCTTGATTTTCTTGAAAAAATATTATGGAAGATATGTATTTCTTGAAATACAAGAATATCTCATAAATTCAAGAAGATCCAAATCTTGGATTCTTGTTCCCTATTTTTCGAAAAATACTCCATAACATGTTGAGGTGGGATTTTTGTGGAATATTTTAATTATGAGGAAAATAATATAGGAGATATATTCAAAATTTATTGGAGATCAAGAAAAGATTTTTCCACATTGTTTTCTTCCCTAAAAATCGCCCACCACCCCATCTATAAATAGGGGATGATTCTTTCATTCCCAAGTGCAATTCCATGTGCTGGAAAAATTAGCAAATCCACGAAAGTTGTGCAACAAAGTTTATTTTTTCCTTTTGTTAATTGTTCGCGAGTATCCTTCCACCAGATTGTCGAGCAAGGACTAGGGAATACTTGGGAAGGACTTTTGGTGTGTTTTCACATACAAGACCATTGTCATTCCAAGAGGTAAGTTCACGTAAACTCGTAGTATTTCCGCATGCGTAGGATTTACGTGAATTGTTTATATGCATGATTTGTTGTTGAAATTATTATTTGAATCAATATGGGTTAATTCATGCTAGTAATAATTGTTAGAATTAAATTTGTATTTAAATATTCATCCCGAATAGATCCGGGTAAATAATTCCCCAACATTTCATGCCTTGGATTTGCTCCACGTGTCTATGGGCCGGGTGAACCATCTATACCCTAAACACTAAATAATAAACCTTAAATCATGGTCAATTCGGGTCGGGTGAACCATGAATCACTCGGGCCGGGGGACGGAACTGAGTGGGCCAAAATGAACACATGACACAAATCCAAGACATGAAACACCAGATGAAACACGCATGTGAAATAGGCAATCTGAGCCGACAAATCATGGCTGAAGGCAATGTGCTTGTAGGTCTCGTTGTTTCGGTGTAAGATAATTTTGGTTTCTAACACACTCATAAATTAACTCAATTTTTATAAAAAAAGCATAACATCTGAATATATATATATATATATATATATATATTATTGTCACCGGGTGCACTGAACGTTCAACTTGTGTTCATAATACATAGTTTCATATATATTTAAAGGTAACAAATTGTAAATTTCAGGATAATAAGCAGCAAGTTTTTAAAATATACTGTGAAATGTACGATGCGCTTGATACACAAGAGACTCACTCGTGAAAAAAAATATCTTCATCCATAGTTCAGTCAATTATTGTTAAAGTGGAGTAACATAAATTCAGCATGTCACTATTTTAAGATTTAGATTCTTTTCACTATTAAAAAGCGACTAATTTTTTTGTAATCCAATGCTTTTAGTACGTTTTGAAATTAATCCTAATTGTTTTGACTTTTTAATTTTAGTCTTGTAAAATATTAAAATTTTTAAAATTAATTATTTAATTTGCTGCAGCAGGTCACCAAACAGATAATAATAGTCATATATGTAAAAAAAATCAAAATACCACTTAAACTTTTTTAATTCTAATAATTTTGGGTCGTGATTTTTTTACGTATTTTTTAGGGAGGAAGGGTGATTTCTGCATATTTTGTTTTACTTTTAAATTTTTTGAGTTTAGACCTGGTAGACTGACACAATTCGCTTTATCTTTTAATATACAAATTGTTTTTAAATCCGACGAAAATTATTAGGACAATAAAAATTCAAGTGACTCTTCAAAATTAAAGATAAAAGTAAAATAATTATACATGTGGTTGTTACCTTTTGGTATTCTGTTGTAGCGGGTTAAATGACCAATTTTAAATTATTTGAAAATTTATAGAATTAAAATTAAAAAATCAAAATAATTAAGACCAATTTTAAAATAATGTAAAGTTATGAACTTAAAAAAAAAACTAAATCCCTTATTAAATTGAGGTCTTTCATAAATTATTAATTAGTTTCAGGGGATCAATGAAAATAAACTTGTTTGATAGTATAAAATCTCGAGTAAAAGAACTGGGCACCCTAAATTTTCATTATCTTCGTGTTAGGCGGTTAACATTAACTGGAGAAACAGTAGATAGATGATAAAATTGTTTGACGAGTGGAATAACTCAAATGGTTAAAGCATCACTACTCATACCGTGAGGTTATGAATTTGAGATATTATTTGCCTAATCAAAATAAAAGATGATAAACTTGTTAGTAATTGTTTATTTTTGTTGACACAACTTGTTATTCTTTTAAAACGATATATATGTTTTAAGAAAATTTTGTGTGAGACTGTCTTATATTGACGGTTGATAAATTAGGTAGCATAAATTAACATTCAATCTTTCCAATATAATATAATCAATAGTATGCACACACCATAACATTAATACATGATCCTTTCAAATAAAAAAATAAAAAAATTAACACATGTTAAGAATTTTTAGATGAAATGCAAAAAGTGGAAGACCTTTTGTAAGAGTTTTCGGTACCTCAAATTATATTTTTCGACTTTTCAAGGCATAACTTTTTTAATATTCATCATTAATCATTTCAGCTCATATTTATAGTTGTCAGAGAGGACTTAACCCATTGAATTAGTTTGTTCCAATGTGCTTAGAAGGTGGATTGTGCTCAAATCTTTGGGCCTAAATAGACTGAACCGTTTGAACAGGGGCTTGACTTGTCGGCCCACCTCTTTAATTACACTATATTGTTATTTTTAAAATATTTTAGAATTTTTATGTTTTTGGATGATGAATTAAATTTGTAAAATATCATGTTTATGAATCATTACGTTGGTGAACGATGAACTTCAATTTGTAAGAAATTATGCTTGTGACGGAATGATGAATTTTTATCTGTGAGAGATGTTTTGTTTTAATTGTTTTGTTGCGGTAGTTATTAAGAAGATAATATAAGCGAAATAATTTCACACCTCCTTATAAGTTTGAACTTTTAAATGAAATAAAGTTCGTTCATGATATTAGAGCCAAAAGTTTCACATTCACGTCCGGGGTTCAATTTTCATAAATTATTCACTCGACGGGTCTTCTCCTAATATAGTAGCAAGCCTAAAAGTGAGAAGGGTTGAGGAAATAATATAAACGAATTAATTTAACACATCCCTATAGATTCAAATTTTTAAATGAGATAAAATTCTTTAAGTGGTCACCATAACAATTTATTTATTACATTTTATTGTGATGAATTTTATTGTGAGAGGGGGTTTATTTTCAAACCACATATTTCTATATTTTTCTTTAAAATGAAATTTTAAAACAACAAAAGCTAACTGACCGACCAACCTATTATAGCTATGAACCTACCCGAATAGTATTTTTAAACAAAATAAAACTTAATTTAAGTACTAAAATGACATGACACCATCCCAAAAGACTTTCTTATATTTTTATGCATTTTAGACTTTCTGGCCATGTTTACTTTTAGATTTTTGTAAACCTGATTTTGGAGTTTAAAATTCTAATTAGATTTTACTTCGTGATTTTACAAAATTGATTTAAAAAAAATTCCCTATCAATCTAAATTCTACTAGCCTCTTTTCGCCGCTCCACCGTATGTTCATTGCTGCAACTCTCCGCACGGCCGATTTGAGAGTCATCTAGAGGTGGGCGTTGGTCCGGCGGATCGATTGGAGTCACGACGCCGGTGGACGGATCTGTTCCATCGGATCTTTATTGTTTGTTTAGTTTTGTGTTTTAGGTTTTAACTTTCTCTTCACCTTTCTGTTGTGTGATTACTTTCATGTTTGGTCTTGGGGCTGATGTTTGTTTATGATCTTCCAGTTTTTGGGTCTGATGTTTGTTTGTTGTCTTTCCGTTTTTGGGTCTACTCTGTTTGGTTTGTTGTGTCGGTTGATGCAACCTTGATTATCTTTACAGACTCGGTTTAAGCCTTAGTGTGGGGCTTTCCTTTGTCCTTGTGCTTGTAATACGTTGATTGTGGTTATATCCTCCTCGTTCCTCACGATTGGTTCGAGTCAGGATCTGTTTCGACAGTGGGTCGTCTGTAGAACTGGACTTGTATTTGTACTACTCAATTTCAATATCAATGAAGTCCTTTTATCTCAAAAAAAAATCTAAATTCTACTAATAATTATACTACTAATCATTACAATCTCACTCAATAACAATATAATAATATAATATTATTTATTTTTACATATAAATTTAACATAAAACTCAACCAACATTAATATAATAATACAATATCATTCATTTTTATATAGTGACTCACCCTACTAAAAAATCTAAAAGAAACACATATTAAAACCCAAAAATTTTAAAAAATCACCTAAAAGGCTAAAACTCAAAGTAAATAAAGCCTTAAGTTCTAAAATAAAGAAAAACAATTCAAATTAATTTTTAAGCTTTTCAAAAAACAAAACTATTGTATTTGCAAACAGGAAACACAAGGGCTGAAGGGGGATTCTAATTGGTAACCTCTCTATCCCGCCTGCTTTTGATTTTAAAAAAAATCAAACGCAGAGATTTTTATACTCCGTTTCCACTGTCGCCGGAATTAGAGATGTCGACGACCGTCGTTTCGAGAAATTCCAACAGCACCTCCAACTCCTCTTCCTACGTCAGTAACATTACGGACGATCCTCTTTTACCTTGGCTCCAGTAAATCTCTACTTCATTTAAGTGTATAATGCACTTGATCTCCACCGATTTGCTCAAATAAATTCTATTTTTCTCTTAATTATTTCGATTTCTACCTATTGAAGGTCAATTGCCGAGGCGTTGCAAAGGCAAAGGTCAGGTCAGCTCAACAATTTTGCAGATTTCGATGCGCTCGTTGCGAACTGTATTAATACCTTCAAGCACGATTCGCGTTATCGAGATGACGTCAGATTCCTCAAGATTTGGTTCCTTTATGTAATGTTAATTCTCACTTTTCTTTTTCATTTATATTTTGCTGAACTTCATTCTAATTCGTGATTTTGGGATTTTAATTTCGTGGAGTTATTGTGTGTTAAATTGTTATTTTCAATTGAACTCACTTTTTAATTGGTGATATGTTGTCTAGTTTTCACAAATGATCATGTAATACCTTATCAAAATTTAGATGAATATGCATTCTCTGCGACTTTAGGGATTCTGCCTGTGATATTTTATAACAACATTGTAGTTGGATTTGTACTAATTGCTAGTTCTTAATATCACTATTTCTGGGGAAAATTAAGATTTGCTGTTTAATTGATAGATGGACGGAAGTTCAGATTATGAAGGAATATTTAGAGAAATGGTGGAGAACAAGATTTTCATACATAAAACTTTGCTATATGAATCATTTGCGTTGTTTCTGGAAGCCAAAGGCAGGTTGATTGATTCTTGTATGATTTATCACCTTGGCATCTCAAGGTTTGTTAACTTCCCTTGACATTTGTTGTTTTGTATTTATAAACAATGTTAACTTAAATTCTCTCTTTAGTATACTTTCTGCAAAAGTAAGGGTGTTCTTGCATTTCAGAAATGCTGAGCCACTGGGGAGATTGAAAAAAGCACAAGTGCTATTTCTTGAGAGGATGTCTGAAAAAATAACTAACGGATCATTTCAAAAGGTATGTCTGGCTAATGATCTTCTAATTGTACCTACTACACTAGTGTCTGAAAAGGATTAAAATAACATTTTCTCAGTAGTAAAATTTCCCCTTCTAATGCTTGTTTTTATGAACAAGCGCTTAAGTAGACTGGCTATCTTGTAGAAAGTGTAATGTTTGTCGATGAAAGCGAATAGATATGTCACTTGCATATAAAGATAAGGAGAAATGAATTACCTACTTGACCTTGGAAGACTAACTGTTTCACCTAGTATTATTTTCTTGATCTACAGGTCTCTTTACATTTGCGGTTCTGCGAACACATTAAAAATCAGAAGAATGTAATACAGTAATAGTATCAATATCTCCCTCGCTTGAATGGATACTAAGAATGTAATTACATATTTACTTTGTAGTACTAGGTATAATAGCATGTGATAGCAAAACAAATACAATATCAACAAACCTCAGCATTTCTAGTTTGAGTTAATTTTACTTCAACCAGTTGCAGAAGATTTCACTTTTATTTTTGTGCTTAGTTTGTTTGAATGTCTTCTTCAACCCAATGTAGATATGATTAAGATTGTTTTCCGCCTTCTGTACAGATGCAAAATGAAGACTGTGTAGAGAATGTTGACAATTTTGTTAATCCATGGTCTGTCGCAACCCTCAAAAACTTACTGCAGAAGATGAATTCTCAAGTTCTGCAATTTGAGGTGAAGCATTATGTCTACTAGCATATATAATTTCATATTATTTTCTCAATATCTAAGATTGGAAAATTGTGTATATTCTTAGGGTTACCATTCAAGTACCAGAGCATATCCTGGAAAGGTGTCACTATCCTCCCTGCTGAAATCAGCAAGAAATAAAACCATTGATATAGGTATAAATCTAATTAACTTGTCATGCACAGATATTGACCTATGCATCCACTTAAAAATCTTAGATGCTATCACTTGCTATTTCTATTCCTGCCATGAATGGCTTGCTAACCTGCTATAGCTACATCTTCAAATGGAGCACGTAGAATTATATTCAATAGCTTGTCTTTCTGTTAGTTATCCACTGTGCATGCTTACTCCATTGTTGGCCTTATAAGAATAATTAGGGGCTAGATCTGAAAATAGTTAGTAGTTAAAATTCAATAGAGAACCACATTTGTTAAGGTTTGTGGTCAGATCAAATCTACCAGTTTAACATCGTAAATAATTAAGTATATATGTCTGCATTCCTTTCATAAAAATCTTTCGTTGTTGGCTTCTCTCTGGTTTTGATTCGTGATGCCTGAAGGTGGAGAGAAGTACCAGATCAAAGGGCGTGCAGGTCAGGGAGGATTTGCTCAAGTGTTTAAAGCATATGTGAACAACAATCCTGATGATGCTGTTGCCCTTAAGGTATTCATATTTTGTGCATAGATTCAATTTAGAGAGAGATTGTTTGATTTATTATGAATTATCCTATATTGAACAGATTCAAAAGCCACCATTTCCTTGGGAATTTTACATGTACCGTCAACTTGACGTGCGAATTCCAGAAAACGAGGTATGTTAAACTGCAACAAAAATATCTATGCAACATCTATTCATAATGCTCTAGCTCATGCGAAGTCTGTTTTTCCAGCGGAAGAGTTTTGGTTTTGCTCACCGGTTGCACCTCTATTCAGACTATAGTGTATTGGTCTCTGATTATTTTGCTCATGGGACTCTTCAGGTTGGCATATGGAGTAATTACTTTCATTCATTTTTATATATGAAATTCCTCCCTTTACTTTATGCTAAATCTTGTGTAGGATGCCATCAATTCCAATGTAGTCATTGGTGGGTCTATGGAAGAAGTACTGTGTATTTATTACACCATTGAGATGCTTCAAATTCTTGAGACTCTGCATGGTGCTTCAATGATCCACGGCGATTTTAAACCAGATAATTTGCTTATCCGGTATTCAAGGTATTTAAATGTTTTTTCCCAAAGCAAATTGGATGATTTTTTGTTTAATTATGCCCTTTTGCTTGAATTTCTTTTATGAACTTCTCTAATTATGTTATTTTCAATGAAAAACTTTTCTTAAGTGTTTTAATCTGATTCAAAAGCAATGATAACACACAATGGCAGGGATGATCCTACAGGAGATGAAAATGATTTTAGACATCGAACTGGAACTTGGCGTGATCAGGTTATTTTTATGAAATTTTTCAATTAAGCATATATATATTAGTTTAATATTCACTTGTACGTTATCAAGTATCACGGACGGTCTTATAATTCAGGGGCTATGCCTTGTCGACTGGGGAAGAGGGATTGATCTAAGTCTGTTTCCCCAAGGCATCAAATTCATAGGAGATAGTCGAACTTCTGGCTTCCGTTGCATTGAGATGCAAGAGAATAAGCCTTGGACGTTTCAGGTACGCCTCAGTCATTATATTCCTTTCCAATGATGTGCATTTATATGACAATTTTTTCGTCATGATGGAATGGTAGGTGGACATGTATGGGCTGTGTGTTATAGTTCATACTATGCTTCATAATTCATACATGGAGATCGAGAGAAGAGCATCGCCTGATGGTACCTTCGTTTACCAGCCAACATCACATTATAAGCGGTTCGCCTTTCCATTCCCTATGCTTATAGTTCATTGCTGTTTTACAGTGTTGTAATAATATGAAAATTAATGAACTGCTCGATGTAATTCGTCTATATCTTCTTATTCAGGTACTGGAATGTTGATCTTTGGAAGCGTTTGTTTGGAGAGATGCTCAACTGTGATCCAGCTGAAGATCACAAGAAGTTGATGCAATCGTTGAGAGAGTCGTTCCAAGATTACATGTGTTCAGATCCGAAGCTAATTAAAAAGCTGAAGCAACTTCTTGTAAAACAAAGAGCATCCCTGTGTTCAGCTTAGATAATTGATCTCATCTTCTCAATATCCTTGTATTCATAAATGATTGTTTTTGTTTCATCTTTATGTTATACATCAACTAGTGCGTTGTCAATGATTTTCTGTAAGAAATACATAGCTTTCCCAATTTTAGATTAGATCGGTCAGTTCAACTAGTTGACTGAAGATAACGAAAAAGAAATTCTTATTATTTAATGCTACTATTTTATTATAAGAACTACATACTAATCATTAGTATTTCACCAGGCAAACAAGTTTGACTGCATCTAGAAGTACTTTGACAAAAGTTCACGCAAAGCAAAAATAAAAGTATGAAAACAGAAATTAACAACGCATTTACGTTTCCAAACGCTCCAGTTGTTAGAATTTGAACAGGGCAGTGGCAATGTGGGAGTTTCGGGGAGTTACAGGGGCAGATTGGTAGTTGCCACAAAACCCTAGTCCTCGAAATCACTCCACTTAATCACACTGATATATATATATTCCATTTTCCCGGCTCTATTTCCGGTTCGTCCTCCATTTCTTTGGTTTCTGGATTCCGCGTTTCTGACTTTCCTCTCCCTTCCCACCTTTAACAGGTACTGGATTCTCGTCTTTCACTTTTGCTCCACCTTTTCTGAATTTTTTCAATATGAAGTTTCATTTTGTGTTTATTGTTTATATTTTCTTCTTTTTTTCATAATATTTTGGAGATAAATTTGGATAGGCGCTTGATTTACTTGATTGGCTGATTGTTTGGGCGATCTGATGTTTACGAGTGTTCGTAGATTCATGTTGATGGATATTGTTTGTTCTATGTCGATTCCGAGTGATGCTAGCTCTACTGTGTTTTACTGTTCAGTTCAATTTTTGGACGTTTTGTACCTGGAAAATTGAATGTGACATCTGGTTATTGTTGTTCTATTTGTTAATTGCAATGTTTGATATCAGTATTTCTGTTGTAATATGTATTTGTACACCGATTGTTGTCAATTGTGATAGCCGTGATTTTGATGAGAATTCAGTTGTTGATGAGAGCGAAATGTTATATTATTGCATTTTCTTATTCCGTAAGAGGAAAATTATAATTAAGTTGTTAATGAGGGATCAATTGATTTTATACCATTATCAATTACCTACAAAGTCCTTTTTACACTGTACCCAGGATATTTGTATCTACATTAGTATTAATTCATTTTCATTAGTTTCATACGGGAGATGAAGGATTTTGTGCACTTTCATAAAATTTTAGTTTATTAATTTTGAGAATTTGTTTGTGGTGGTGCTGGGTCATGCTTGTAACCATCATTACTAGATGTCAAGATAATATAAAGTGCTCGGTGTCATAATTATACGTTATATCTTCTTATTAGTTGCTGTATTAGAATGTTTAGTAAATATTTGTTGCTTGAGTTAATTTTCTTCTTTTATATAAATGTCTATAATCTAGTCATTTACTAATATATGATTATGCATCTGGATATTCTTGAGTTCCTCTTGAATTCTCAGCTTGCTTGGAGTGTGGAATTGCAATTATTGTGATTATGATTTGAAAAACTTGTTACTTCTTTGGGACAATTCCTCAGTTCAGTCACTTGACATTTCTTTTGCAACCACAGGTCACTGCATTGACTGCAATCATGGAGGACAGCATGCAGCATAAATCCATGTATCAAAAGATACATGGCCAATCATCGCTGTTCTCTTCAATTTCACCTTACATGCACTCTAAAAATGCTGGGTATGTTAATGGAGGACTACGGAGTCTTTCCAGGCCATCATTCCAAGAAAGTGGAATTGTTCCACCAATCTCTCCTTTTCTCATTCAGTCTCCAGTTGAGAAGGATAAAGGTCTTACTGGTTTCATGATTGATTTTCTCATGGGAGGGGTTTCTGCTGCAGTATCCAAGACAGCTGCTGCTCCAATTGAGAGAGTAAAACTTTTGATTCAAAACCAGGATGAGATGATCAGAGCTGGTCGTTTGTCTGAACCTTACAAGGGCATTTCTGATTGCTTTGGTAAAACCATGAAGGATGAAGGTGTAATTGCTCTCTGGAGAGGCAATACAGCAAATGTTATCAGATACTTCCCTACTCAGGTTAATTAACACACAACTGATATACAAATATATAAATATATTTCATTATCTGATGCAGTTAATTCTGAGTTGCAGGCCCTCAACTTTGCTTTTAAAGACTACTTCAAGAAGCTCTTCAACTTCAAAAAAGACAAGGATGGATATTGGAAATGGTTTGCTGGAAACTTGGCATCTGGTGGTGCTGCCGGTGCTTCGTCTCTCTTCTTTGTGTACTCTCTTGATTATGCTAGGACACGTTTGGCGAATGACAATAAGTCTGCAAAAAAGGGCGGTGAAAGGCAGTTTAATGGATTGATTGATGTTTACAAGAAAACACTTAAATCTGATGGTATTGCTGGACTCTACCGAGGATTTAACATATCTTGTGTTGGGATTATAGTGTACCGTGGGCTTTACTTCGGAATGTATGATTCCTTGAAACCCGTCGTTCTAACCGATAAACTGCAGGTATGTTATCTTAAATAATTATGATTTTTTATGAGTTTATAAAACTTTCTTTGATACTTTTGAGCAATGTTATAACAAAAGAATAAATATTTACATTATTTGGTTTGGTATTGGAATGTACAGGATAGCTTCTTGGCTAGTTTCTTGCTGGGATGGGGTATTACCATTGGTGCGGGATTGGCTTCTTACCCAATCGATACTGTGCGTAGAAGGATGATGATGACTTCTGGGGAGGCTGTCAAGTATAGCAGCTCGTTTGAAGCGTTTTCTCAAATCGTGAAGAAAGAAGGATCTAAGTCCCTCTTCAAGGGTGCTGGAGCCAACATCCTAAGGGCTGTTGCTGGTGCTGGTGTGCTTGCTGGTTACGATAAATTGCAGGTTATTGTCTTTGGTAAGAAATACGGATCTGGTGGTGGTGGCTAATAGCATATGATGATGACAACTAAGTTGTTTTCTTTATCTTGATCTTCCTTCACCTGTGTTTCGGAGTAATTACTTTCTTGATTTCGTGCACTTTTGTGTTATCTGGATATCGTGTATACATAGTGGTTCAAACTTGTGATCGTGACATGAGAATTTTCTTGAGACTTTGGTAAAATAGTGGTTTATTACAGTGCTCTTCTCTGTTTCTTGTTCGATATTTTATGAAGTTGGATAAACCATTTTTTGTGGTGCTCTGCCCTGTGTACGATTGTTCATTCGATTTATTAGTTACATAGTTACATACTAAATAGTGTTTTGTTATTATTCTTCAAACTCTTTTTAAAATGGTAATTACTTTTCATTCTTTTTGACCTGAAGCTTTATCGTCTTCTCTTAAAGAGAAATTAAATATTCACTTGCGTGTATAGTGAATGCTATTTCCGGCTCGCGAATATTTCTGAAAAATAATTACTGCCTACTTTGTCTCAGTTTTTTTTTTTTTCGAATTACTATTTTGTCTTAGTTATTGATATTGTTAGTTGTAAATCAGTTGAGATGAGTCGAATGTACAGGTTCTCTAGCTTGTTTGAAATGTTAATTGAGTTTTGAAATTTAATTTGAAATGTTAATTGAGTTTTGAAATTTATGTTTGAGTTTATTACAATTAATCAAGTAGTTTTATATTTTTACACATTTCGTTTTTTTTCTCTATATACTATACCCTCAAATACTTGTTTAATTTTCAACTGCAATGGTTGTTTCTAAGCATGCGATTTATATTGATGACAAGAACAGAAAGGAACATGTATATGATATGCGGAAAAAGGATTGGAGTACATATTTTCGCAAAGAGTATTTCACGAGAAAAGAATGCTTGCTTAACTTTTTGAGGACTCTTGTTATTACGGAAAGTAGAAATATTCGATGCAACGAAACCATTCTTTTTTAAACTATTTTTGGGCGCACAGATTACTTTGTTCCTTATAGGTGTATTTATATGTCTTGTTGTCGATTACAATTCCAAATTCCTCACCTTCATCAAAGTTTTTTTTTGTTTTTTTCATAACACAAACGAAAATCACGATCGTTATTTAAGAATATACATCAAACCACGTGTTAATAACACGTAAATCAATGAAATTGAAAAATCATCTACCTGATTTAAGGAAAATAACCCTTCATAAAAATCATTTGTGGTAAGAGTGGATCTCTTGTTAACCTAAGTGTATCATGCACTTATATAATTGAATGACCAATTTTAAAAAAAATATTGACTCATTGAATATATTAAAAATGTTCTGTAGATATATGGATAGGATTGGGGCCAGTGCATGGATCCTAAATCCGTGCACCAGTTGCATATGAGACTTTATCTTGTAATAATCATTCGAGTAGATACAACACTATAAATATGAATGTTGCATTGCATGTCCACTTTCCGTAAATAGCCGTCTTAATTTTGTTTGATCATTTCTTAAAAAGGTAATAAAATAACTTTCAATATTATTTAATATTATTATTTCTTTCCACCAAACTCACTTTACACCATTTAATACTATTATTTCCCTTCACCAAACTCACTTTATCCACTTTACACTATTTAATATTATTATCTCCTACTTTTTTTAAATATATGTGTCTACAGTAACCGGATAATAAAAAATAGGATGAAGGGAGTATTATTTATGTTAAAATGATGAGGGTATAATATCTTACATATCATGAATATCACTTTTATTCATTCATTTCTTCGTTGATTTAATGTATTAAAACACATTTAATTCTTAAGAATTTTTGTCATGACTCATGAGGATATTCCAATTTTTTATTTTTTTTAATAAAATTACGACCCCTAAAACAAAATTCTATTTTCAAACAGTGTTTCTGTAACATGAATTTTTGTAAATGAATAAACTTATGCCACACTCCATTTTTCTAGATACTATTTCGTCTACACAATTCATAATTTATAAGAGCGTTTTCGATCTTAAACCTAAACAATAGGTGAATTTATTTTGTGGAAATTGTACTTCGATTAATACATTATATTAAAATTAATACTACACGTATTAAGTGTATATAATAATACAGTGCATTTCGAAATCAAGAATGAAACAGACCAATCACACCAACTACCACGTTCCTGGATTCCCAAACGTTAGATCTATCCACACAAAGTGGGATCAACGCCTCTCATCTCACCACGTGGTACCCACTTATCTGGAAATTAGCGGTCACCGTACTTCCACGTGTCACTCTGTAGGAAATATCATAACCCCCCATCGTCGCCCCTTTTTCCTTGCCGCTATCTCTCTCTCACTCCTCCCGGAGCTCCGCGCCCAATCCCCAACTGCCGCCGCACACAACCCCAAAAAAAAGAGTAAATTAAAAAAACAAAAATCAAAATTCAAATCAATCCGTCGACAAATCTTTCGGCCAAAAGCCCGCCAGATATTTTATTCGCAGAAGAAACCCAATCGCTCTTTTCTGGCCCTAAATCCCCAATTCCCACCTTTATCGCAAAATCAGAATTTCGCCTGTCTACCAGAAGAAACGAATTTTCCATTTATGCTGAAGTCGTAGACTGATTTCACAACGAATCTGCTGCACCTTAAACAGGGGATTCTTCCAAACCCTATTTATTAAGAATTAAGCAAACAATTTTGTTCGTGAGAAATCGAGAAGATGGCGGATTCCGATAACGATTCCGGCGGGCATAGCAACAGCAACGCTAGCAGCAGAGAGCAGGACAGGTTTTTACCGATTGCAAACGTGAGCAGGATCATGAAAAAGGCTCTCCCGGCGAACGCTAAGATCTCCAAAGACGCCAAGGAAACCGTTCAGGAATGCGTTTCGGAGTTCATCAGTTTCGTCACCGGCGAAGCCTCCGATAAGTGCCAGAGAGAGAAGCGGAAGACGATTAACGGCGACGATTTGCTGTGGGCGATGACCACGCTAGGGTTTGAAGAGTATGTGGAGCCTCTGAAAGTTTATTTGGCCAAGTATAGGGAGATGGAGGGGGAAAAGAGTTCAATTGTTGGTGGTGGTAAGGAAGGGGGTGGGAGCAGTGGCGGCGCCGCCTTGGCTTCCGGTGGCGGGTTTAATGGTGGACCGGTGGTGGGTGGGGGAATTTATGGTGGCTCTGTAATGGGGTACCATCCTGGTGGAGGGATGTATGGTGGTGGTTCTGGTGGTGGTCCGGGAGGGTTTCAGCATATGGGCGGCGGTGGAGGCGGAGGCGGTGGTGTGGTGGGGAAAGGGGGTTTGGGAAGCTACGGCGGCGGGGGTGGAGCATCTACGGGGAGGCCGAGGTAGGTGGGTATATCATATATGGTGCTTACATTTACAAATGAAGTTAATAATTATTGCTTGATAGATATAGCATGATGATAAATGATGAGATTATGATGACTGTTTAACCTTTTCCTCCATCAATTTGATGAGGAGTTGTTTCGTTCGAGTAGCACAACTGATCTCTTGTTACTTAGTGTACTATTTTTAGGATGGCGGAATTTATTGATGTTATAATTAATGTTGTGATGCATAGAGTGATAGAAATGATGTAAACTTAAACAACAATGCGACTGCATTTTGTATAATTTCCAGAACAGATTCTTGTTTTCGTGGCTTTCTCTTGTGTTTTTGTGATATTTGGCAGAGCTGGTTTCCCAAAATACTATTATTTCGTGACTTATCAAGTTGGTGTTCCAAAACTTCTTGATTCGTTTATGTTTTATATGATTTGAGCTGTGTGATACTTAGATGGAGAATGTTGGAATCCTTTTGTGGGAGTTTCCTATTTCATTGCAATGATACTATTACATCTTTAAGCTGCTTTAAAGACATAAACCGATAAGATGATGGGCTTGTTGGTTGTTTAATGAAGCTTACTCCGTAAAAGAATTACGTTGGTTGATTGATATATAAAGCTTGATATGTATGTAGTACATTTGGACGGTTAGAACCCTTGTTACTCTGTAAATGCATAAGAGATCATAGGAAATGAAGAGGTGAAGTGCTTCCTTCTTTGATACATACTGGTATTTTAAGTTCATGGTTTCTGTGCCTTTTGAGTCAACTTCAATTCGGCTGTATTTTAACCATATTATGAAACTTATTTACATTCTTGATTCTTGATTTACTCTGTAGTAGTATAAGCTACTATTTAATAGTATCTTGTATTATCCACTTGGATCATAGCTTGCATGTTATGAATTGGTTCACTTCTGAGTTTCTAGGTTTTTTTTTTCAAATTTCTTTGAACGGTTGACTATCGGCTTTAGAACATTATTGCTGTAGTTTGTTGCCCTGCTAACACTCTGTTGAGCGAGTAATTGCTTAATGTGGTTTACCTTACCTCCCTCTATGTGAACTGAGCTATATAATGACATCTTTGGATACTTGCTATGCTGGTCTGCTGTTGCTTATTGTCGTCTTGAAAAGAAAATCTCTCAAACCAACTCTGCAACATACACGATTTTCTGAATTCTAGTGATTTTTACTTGAGGCACGCTTGCATGAGACTGACTCATGGTGAGACGGAACGTAATTTGGACATTTACGCTTTAACACTTTGAGATGGTGTCATCTCATATGAGTTTTTATCTTGTTACTTTCATGGTGGTGATTGTTGTTTTACCTATATGAATTTGGGCCTGCGTGGACTTGGGCCCATTAGATTGGGCTCGTAGATCCTGATCAATGAAGGGGGTATTTGCAAACCCAACTAAGAATAATTGAATAAAATTTCATTTTCAGCCACTCAACTTTTGAAATGTTTAACTGGTCCAATACCGAATGAAATTATCTATTTCATAATTAATTATTTTATTTTATATTTTATAGTATGAATGTATGATACTTGGAATAATAAAAAATATTCAATAAATCAATCCATGTGTTAAAGATTCAGCATGGTGAAACACTTTTTTTTTTTGTATCGGACAAAGTTAGTTATTACACCAACCACCCAAACACTCCACAAATTCACTAAGTCACCTTATAATTCTCATATTTCAATTTGTTCCCAAAGTGAAACACCTAATGAAATAGGAAAAGCTGAAATAATAAAAAATACATAACAAATCAGTTTATGTGTTAAAAATACAACATATTGGAACACCCGATGGATTAGTAAGAGTAAAATAGAGGAATTGAACTAATCCATTACATATTGTCAAGTGGATGCATTCCCCAATACAAATATATATTTATCTTATAAAATATCATTATATTCTAATATACACTTCATTTAAAAAAGAAACAAGTATAAGTCCACCGAGTAGCAGATAATCAAACTGAACTTTTGATATTTGGAAGGATGGAAATGAATTCTACCAAGAGTCATTTTGTTTAATTTAGTTTGACCAAGGGCAAAAGGTAAAGCATCAAATGCGCCTAGTAGTGAAAATGTACATCGAATACAGATGAGGTTATGTCTACATTTTCAATGAATTTGAGCCAAGATTAGTTCAGTCATGATCATGACAAGATGAATTCTACTTCTCATTTTTTTGATGTCTCATTTGTAGAGCTGGCAAAACGGGCCGCCCGGCCCATCGGGCCAAGTTATATTCATGGGCTGGGTCGGGCCGGCCCATCATCTAATCGGACCCACAGAAATGCAGCCCAGCCAAGCCCAGTATGGGCTCGCGGGCCAGCTCCGCCCATGATTTTTTTATTTAATTATTTTATTTACTTTATAAAATTACATTATTTCTTTGTAATTTTTTTGGATATTCTTCTACCCTTATTATTTTACTTTATTTTCTGATTAAAAAAATAAAATAATAATTATAATTATTAAAATACAATCTCGTGTGGATGACAACATTAACTTGAGTACTATTTTGTTGATTGTGATTGTTAATTATATCAAAAAAACTCGTAGTTTGAGAAATTACAAAAAACGAATTTCTTTAGTGTTTATAGTTTGTATAAAGAATTACAAATAAAAAAAATTAATAAAATTTGTCGGGTCAAACGGGTGGCCCATGATGATCAGTCCAAATTAATTGCCCCAGCTCATTAGGCACATGGGCCAAATGGGCTGGTCAAATAAAACCCATTTCTTTTCGAGCCTCTAATTTTTTAGCCCAGCCCATACTTGGGCTCGGGTTGGCCGGGCCGGCCCATCGGGCCGGGCCCAAATTGTCGGCTCTACTCATTTGTATGCTACATTCACATTATTATATTATTATTAAGAGGACAAAAAAAAATGTACTAGGTTTGGACCTATTAGATTAGACTTACGGTGTGTTTTGAAATAATTACAACAACTTCCAAAAACACTTATTTTCAAAGCTCCCCCTCACACTTTTGAAAATAAGTGCCTTCAGAAAGCTGTTTTAAGTGTTTCAAAACACACCCTTAAAAATACTGCTTGCCTCTTGGACTTGAAATTATTTTTATATACACCACATGTTAAGTTAATACCATGATTTTTCTTTTAAATATTCTAATGTCATTATTATTCACTTTCATGCACACGTATTATGTTATCACATGTGATCACCAATAACACTGAAGAACTAACATGATAATTAAAAAGTATACAATCTTTATTTAGAACACACATAAAGGCAATTAATTTAACATAACATCAGAATTTTCTGTCAAAGTCGATCGATATCAAAATAAAAATAAAAATAAAAATGAAGACTTTCTAAAATTACCCGCCACTAAAAACAGTTTACCCTGAACCTTAACAGTATTTTCATTTTTCAATACCTTCAAATTCAAGAAAAGGTGATTTTTTTTTTTCAAAGTTGTTCTAAATTCAACATCAAGTAGCTAAGAAAACTATGTGAAAGGGAGATAAGTCATTTAATTCAAATAATCTGCTACCGATCCTCATTTTATTTCCACAACATACTCATGCACATCTGCTAACATTCAAAGGGCAATTCCCCTTAATCATCAAATTCATCTCTTATTTTTTTCAAAGTTGTTCTAAATTTCAACATCAAGTAGCTAAGAAAACTATGTGAAAGGGAGATAAGTCATTTAATTCAAATAATCTGCTACCGATTCTCATTTTATTTCCACAACATACTCATGCACATCTGCTAACATTCAAAGGGCAATTCCCCTTAATCATCAAATTCATCTCTTATTTTTTTCAAATACATGAACGCATAATATAAATAAAATATAAGATAAAACACATGGTTCATGGATGATTAGCAACCTCATGGAGTATCATTCTTGTACACCATTTATACGGTGTAACTGTACACAACTAACATTTTTCGTGAAACTAACTACTATTAACTAATTAATACCTTTCGTTACTATTTAAATAATACACTTAAATTGCACGGTGCACCTGAAGCATATAAGTCGTTGTCCAACACTGAAAGAAATGGTAAAAACATAATCATATTATCTGCCATTAGTGATGGTAAAAGGTCACTGTAATTGGTAGTTGTAACAAGTACTGCTACCGAGCCTTCATCTACTCATAATCCTTATAATTAAACCACCATTAAATCCAAATAACCACCCAAAATGGCCTCACACTTTGTTTTCTTCATCCTAATACTCATTTCAACCTCCTCCTTCAAACACACACCCGCCAAAACTCATCCCCACCGCCATACCCACACCCCCAAAAACATCACAGCCTACAAGCTCCAACAAGCCTACACCGCGCTCCAAGCATGGAAACGCGTAATCTACTCCGATCCTCGCAATTTGACCTCCAATTGGATCGGCCCCGACGTATGCGCCTACAACGGCATCTATTGCGCTAATCACCCAAACGAGACGAACGCGGTCACCGTCGCCGGAATTGACCTCAACCACGGCGATATCGCCGGGTTCCTCCCCCCTGAAATCGGCCTCCTCACAGATCTAGCACTCATCCACCTCAACAGCAACCGTTTCTGCGGAATTTTACCGGAAACATTCTCCGATCTGTCTCTTCTCTTTGAATTGGATCTGAGCAACAACCGATTCGTCGGCAAATTCCCCTCCGTTATCCTCTCTCTCTCCTCACTCCGATTTTTGGACCTCCGTTACAACGAATTCGAAGGCCAATTGCCGCCTGAGCTATTTAGCATGAACCTGGACGCAATTTTTGTCAATAGCAACTGGTTCACCTCTGTTATACCGCGGAATTTGGGATCGAGCTCTGCTTCGGTTGTCGTTTTCGCGAATAACCGTTTAGGGGGGTGCCTGCCCCCGAGCATCGCCAATTTCGCCAACACAATGGAGGAACTTGTGCTGATTAACACGAGTATTTCGGGTTGTTTGCCGATTGAGGTTGGGTTTCTATACAAATTGCGCGTTCTGGATGTGAGTTTCAACCAGATTGTAGGAGCTTTGCCGTACAGTATTTCGGGGTTAGGGCATTTGGAGATTCTAAATGTGGCGCACAACAGGATGAGTGGGATTGTACCCGAGGGTATTTGTGTCCTGCCTAATTTGGAAAATGTGACCCTGTCTTATAACTTCTTCTGCGAGGAGGAGGGGGTTTGTGGTAATTTGACGTCGAAGGGGATTTTGTTCGATGATCGGAGAAACTGTTTGCCGGGAAAGGCGCTGCAGAGGAGTAAGAAGGAGTGTGATGCAGAGAAGCCTGTTGATTGCTTTGAGCATGAGTGTTAGTCATTTCTTCAACTCCACCACCTTAATTTGTTAATTGATCCTCTGAAATTAATATTAGCGGTTAACAATAATCAGTGATGTACTATGACTTGTTTATAATGGCTTGTTTGATGTATGCTTTTTTTTTTTTTTGACAGGATTATTTGGTGTATATTAATATTAGTATGTGGATATGGAAACTTGTTTATAAATGTATTGTATTCTTCCTTTTCTTTTCTTTCCTTATACTTGTATAATGGGTTTTGTTTTATCTTTTATGGGAGAAAGGAGCATGGATAAACCTTTGTCTACGCATGGCCACTACCGGTAGCAATGTAGTCCAACCCAATATGGTCGGATTGGGCTTATTTCCTCTGCCTGCCTAGATAGTAAATTTGGCCCAGAAGAGCCAATCCAACAAAGAAGCAGTGACTTGGAATTTTCTTATTGCCCTGTACAGTCGACTAATCTCTCATATTATAACTTGAAAATGGATGGGGTTGAGAATGCTGAACTGAAGTGAATTTAGGTTGGCCCAACCTACCTCAATTCACCAGCTCTAATGGCCACACATATAGATTGATTTTTGAGGATTTCTTCAGAGACATTGATGGGTGTCTATACTGTCGCATGGACACGAGCGTAATGAAAAATATCACACTACCAAAAAAATTTATTAATTAAAATAGTAGGAAAATATTTGTTATGAAAAATATAATATTTTATCCTTCAAAGTGTGATATTTTTTGTTGTTGACAAAAGTGATATTTTTCTTGTTACGCATTAGAATCGGTCTCTACAATTAATACTCCCTCCGTCCTATTTTTGATTGTCCGTTTCCTGTAGATCCGGAGTTTAAGAAAAGTAGGAGATAATAATATTAAATGATGTAAAGTGGGTTGAGTGGAGGGGTATTCAAGACAATTCAACTTTATGTAATAAATGTGCTTTTGGATTAGCAAAAAGAAACCTGAAACTTAAACCACCTGTGAACGGTAAAATCCCGTGTTGCTACAGTAAAAAATGAACAGTGCTCAGAAAAATTTTAGAGCCAAAAATGAAAATTAAAATCTGAATTCACTTACAATTCCCACCAAAAACTCAATATACTTTCAATTCCCACCAAAACTCAAAGATGGCTTAAGGAAGGAAAGGTTAAGCCACATACCAATGCCATAAAGCCTCTTCTTACAGATCCAAACAAGATTCAAAGGTTAGAGTTCAGTTTGAGCCAATTGCATGTTGATAGAATTGAAAACAAGATCAAGTTTGGAGACATGAAAAATGTTATCCATATTGATGAGAAATGGTTTTACATCACCACTACAAAATTAAGGTACTACAAACTTCCAAGTGAAGTTGGCAAATATAGGACTTGTAAATCCAAAAAGTTCATCACCAAGGTGATGTTTCTTTGTGCAGTGGCTAGACCTCATTATGCAAATGATGGAACATTGCTTTTTGATGGAAAGATTGGGATCCTTCCATTCACTGAAGAAGTTCCAGCATTGAGAAACAACAAAAATAGGCAAAGAGGGACTTTGGAGACCAAGAATATTCAGTCAATTACAAAAGAGGTAGTCAAGAACTGCATTATCAATGAGGTAAGTGAACTATCATAATATTTTCATCATTTAGTTCATACATTTAGTTTCCTAAAAACATTTTGGTTACTTTACTATATGCAGTAAGCATCCTAAAATATTCTGGTTACTTTACTAAATTGCAGATGATACCAAAACTGAAGGCTAAGTGGCCCGCCAATGCAAGTAAAGACATTTTTATACAGCAAGACAATGCAAAACCCCACCTTGCCACTGATGATGCACATTTTAGAGCAGTAGCAAAAAGTGATGGATTCAACATCAAATTGTATTATCAACCTCCCAATTCTCCAGATACAAATGTTTTAGACTTGAGATTTTTCAGTTCAATTCAGGGACTACAACAAAAGAAGAAAGCTATGACTGTTCCTGACCTAATGCAAAATGTGAATCAGGCATTTGAAGAACTCAATCACATAAGTTTGAACAAGGTTTTCTTAAGTTTGCAGATGTGTTGTGTTGAGATATTGAAAGCTAAAGGAGGAAATCAATTTCCATTGCCACACATGGGTAAGGACAGACTTGCAAGACAAGGATTACTACCTGATTTCATTGAAGTAGATGAGGAGCTAACTAGAGAATGCATAGAGATGCTAATGGAGATTCAGGGTTCAGGTCAAACCACATATCATATGGAGACTCTTATGAATGATCTAGGGTATTAGGAGTTCTGGAAATGTAACTCACCTTTTTTGTATGTTTCTTTTGATAAACATATGATTATCCATCAGTTGGATTAGGAGTTTAGGTAGTGTTTAAGCAGTAAACATAGATTTTGTAATCATTTTGGGAAGTACAATGATGTAACCTAGCATCCTAACTCACAATAATGTGAGTGCTTACTGGAAATTTCATGTTAGAATATGCACATTTATGTTTTGACTAGAATATGCACATTTATGTTCATACTTGCCATGAATAATCACCCTCAGAAAAATTTCATCATTGGGTTAAGCCCAATGATGTTTATTAGCCTCCTATCTCACATTAATGTGAGTGGTGGCTGCAAACACAATCAGATCACATTTAACACAACCAAAAGTCAAATCTTAAATATACTTACAATTCACACCAAAACTCATCATTGGGATAAGCCCAATGATGTAAATTAGCCTCCTAACTCACAATAATGTGAGTGGTGGCTGCAAATACATCAACATATGCAACATTCAAGACAAACAAATGCATACTCAGCAATAAATACATATGGCGGATCACAATTCAAAGAAAAACCAACCGTAAATTGCATATTCAAGGCAACCAGATCATAATTCATCAATAAACCAACTACAATATGCAAGTTTACTCATAAATAATCACCATCAGAATAATTTCATCATTGTGATAAGCCCAATGATGTAAATTAGCCTCCTAACTCACAATAATGTGAGTGGTGGCTGCAAATACATCAACATATGCAACATTCAAGGCAACCAGATGCATACTCAAAGAATAAATACATATGGCGAGATCACAATTCAAAGAAAAAACCAACCGTAAATTTCATATTCAAGGCAACGAGATCATAATTCATCAATAAACCAACTACAATATGCAAGTTTACTCATGAATAATCACCCTCAGAATAATTTCATCATTGGGATAAGCCCAATGATGTAAATTAGCCTCCTAACTCACAATAATGTGAGTGGTGGCTGCAAATACATCAACATATGCAACATTCAAGGCAACCAGATGCATACTTAGAGTGAAATACAAATGGCATATCACATTTCAACAACAAATCAACCAGAAATTGGATATTCAAGGCAACCAAAACATATTTCACCAACAAATCAACCAGAAATTGCATATTTAAGTACGGGTACCTGTAAATCAGAGGCAACACCGCAGGAATCAAAATGCCGAGCATCTCAACATGACTCTTTCGAGATGGATCAAGCCAATAGGCTTTATCGCTAAATGGAGGTAGAGGGAATTTCTCAGGGATTCTCCTTTCGTTTTTGGGCGTGTACAACACGAACCCAAACTCATTTCTCTCGCATAAATCAATATATTTGGAGTCGGGAACCAATTCGCCATCAAATGAATCGGGAGAGAGAGAGTCGGGAATAAGAATCGAGCAATCAGAGCCATAGCCATCAAAATCGGGAAACCCTAGATCGTTGGGATCTACGGATTCCGACAAATCGACACCAATATTCGGGACCGCCGGTGAATTAGAGACCAAATCGGAAAACCCTAGAGATGGGAATACAGATTCCGGCACAAACGTTTCACTTTCCGTCAACTCCCATGAGTAGATCGGAATAACTTCAACGCGTCGGCCACACAATCCTCGAATGATGGCAACAACGACGAGATATAATCAGACATGGGATAATCATAGCTAGGGGTGATGATTTTTTCCATGGATTTAGGGTTTCGATTCTTTCTAAGAAACGAAAGAGAAGAGACTGAGAAGAGAGAGAGAGAGAGAGAGAGAGAGAGAGAGAGAGAGAGAGAAATGAAAAAATGAGGTGGGAGGGGGGTTAGTGGGGTTTGGGTTAATTAAGTGAAATGGGTTGATTGGGTTTAATTAGTGGGCTAATTGAAATTAAGTTGTTATTTAGAGTGTGTAATATAGTGGCATAGAGTGTAAATAAGTGTTGTTTGTAAGGGGTATTTTTATGTATGGAAAGTTACTTTATTGCCATATTAGGAAATGGATAAACAAAATCAGGACGACTATTAATGGAAAGTGGATAATCAAAATCAGGACGGAAGGAGTATTCAGTAAAATCTCGTTAAATTAATACTCGATAAATTAATAACCTCGCTAAAACTAATAATTTGTCCGGTTCCAAGTTGGGACCAGTACAAATTTGGGACCCAATCAATAAAATTATAATATAATAATTTTTTGAGATCCCAGTGTATATATATTAGTCCCGACGAAACTATAAATTAATAATTATTAAAAATAATCCATATACATATATATGATGCACTTGAATATTCTTAAGACAACTTAGTAAAATAAGAATCTCATCAGAACTTGTTTTTTCTTGAACTTCAAATCTATGTTGATCTCATCTTTAAATCTCCTTCTCGCACCCAATAGTTGTGGCGTTGTCTTCTCGTCTTTCAACAACAAAAAGTTATGAAGAGTTGTTGATGCTTGCAATGCTTCTTTTAGAGTGACCGGTTCCAAAGCTATTGAATCATCCTCTGCTTCATTATCTTCCAGATTATGAATGACATCGGCCACTATCTCTTCTAGACTCTGAACTTCGTGACATTGATTATTTTCACCCTAAAAGTCGAAAGGTTGATTCACATCCATTTTGTGGTGATATTGCATACCGGTGATCAAATTCTCAAGCTCACGAATGTCTTCTTCAGAGTTGCATCATTTGCACTTGAGTCGCTTTTGATTTTCCGAAGCGAATTTTTGCGATGTCGAAAGCAATTTGCTATTCTTCTTGATGAACATTTTCGGTCCAAGTTTACCCTTTGCCATATTGATAGTATCTAAAACATTGATCTTTTTCTCGAGATGGTATGTCTAACTCATAGCCTTCCAAAATCTTACGGTAAAATCTTTTTGCGGTAATATATTTTGAAGGCTCTTATTATCTTAAGATCACATGGTTGAATTTTTGAGGTCATGTTTGGGGGGTAGGAAAAATAACTTCGATGTTTAAGAAACCTTGAATATTGTTTGAATGAGCTGGACAGTTATCGACTACCAAAAGAATTTTTCTTCCATGCATTTGTTCATCCAGCCAACGAACATATTCTTCGAAAAGCACTCCAGTCATCCAAGCTCTCTTGTTGGCACGGTATTGACAGTTCAAGCTATTCATATTGACATTCTTAAAACAACAGGGCTTTGCATACTTACCAATAATCCATAGAGGGATTTTTTCAGAGCCATCTTCATTGCAACAAATAACAATTGTCAACCTCTCCTTATCCTGTTTTCTACCTTCAAGTTGCTTTGTTGCAAGTGAATGATCAGCCTGTAACATGTAAAACAAACCAGTTTCATCCATATTAAAAACATATTTCCTTGGAAATTGATCAATTTTTTCCCTAATGGACTCCAATTTATTCTCCATATCATGCATGTCGACTGATCCACTCTCTCCGAAACGGCGATATGATTTGATACCATGCCTTGATTTGAATTTCTCAAGCCAACCTTGTGAAAGGCGATGATCTGCGGGATCCTCTGGATGTAAAATCTTAAGCGCCTCATTCGCCTTCTCTAAGATTAGCTCCCCGGTTATATTCACACGCTCTTGATGTTGGAGAAACCACTCATAAACAACCTTCTCAAGGTCCGGATACTTGGCTGATTTCTGGCGCTTAGACGACCCACCTTTCTCAAAGTCAAATGATAGGAATTCTGCAGATCTCCTAAGAGTGTTCGAAATTGTTGTTTGACTAACTTTTAAATTGAAAGATTTTTCAACCCATTTCACCAAATTATTCTGAGTGCATCCAGGTTGATCTCTCTTATACTCACATAACATCTTTCATTGTTGGTTGGTCATTGTTGATTTTTGAATTCCTTTTAGATGAGTGGCCATTTTTTGTGTGATTTACCAAGATTGCAATGGATAAATATATAGTGCTGATTTATATCCATGATTCAATGCACAAATGTTAGTCCAATAAACCATATTTTTGTATTTTCCAAAACCAATTAATTTAAACAAGTCATTCCAACTTCCACGTGAGTTTGTATTCATGGAATTCTACTAGTACATTTGTATTTTAACTTAATTTTCATCAATAACTATGCATGTATACTTAAAGTTATTCAAAGAATTTGGAACTTTGAAGGTCAACTGTGCATATACGTTAAAACCTCTTTAAATTAATAAATTATTAATTTATCGATATAATAATATCTCTATAAATTAATAAAATCTTCTGGTCCCAAAGTTATTAATTTATAGAGGTTTTACTGTTGTTTGTTGAGTATTGATATGAAATTTAAAATTCAATTTTTACGAGAGTCCGACTCAACAACGATTTTACTTGTATATTTAGGTAGCACCTAGCTAGGTAAATGGCTATATAGATAAGAGATAGTTGAAAGATAGGTAGATATATATAGAGAAACACAAACACACGCTTTGACCCCTTCAATTTCATTTTCCTACTCCGTGAATTCAAATTAAAAATCAACTTTCGAAACGGAAGATGCAAACTAGTTGGCTAGAAACAAGGAAATATCATTTTATAAGCTGCATCAATTATTATTATATCTACTAATTAATTAATTTCATCCTATATATATAAATAAAAACTAACAAGTGAGTCATTTATGTTGTACTCCCCCAACAAACACGAACAAACCTTGGAGCAAGAACCGGGCTTTACTAATATATGGCTCCCATTCTTCATTGAATCACTGTCTTTCAATCTCTCTCACACACTCTCTCTCTCTAAAACCCTTGAAGATGAACCATCACACACGGGTAGTGTTATTATTAATTTGCATGACACTATGCATGTTGATTCATCAATCATCATCATCATCATACATGCAAAGCCCCACATACCATGATCATGCAGCGTTTGTATCTCCAGATGAAGACATGATGATGATGGAGTCTGACATAAGCAGACGAATGCTGGCCGCATCGTCAGGGCATATCAGCTATGGTGCACTTGACAGGAACAGAATTCCGTGTAATAGGAGAGGCCGTTCTTATTACGACTGCCACACCAGGGAACGGGCTAATCCCTACAGGCGTGGTTGTACCAAAATCACGCGTTGTGCCAGGAACAATCACTGAGATATATAGATCGATCGAATTGTTTCTCTAGATCTCGTCAGGTTTAATTTTATTTCTTTGTTACTTTATTCTAGAGATCTGGGGCTTTTTAATTCCATGTTTTATTATGGCTTTTGAAACTTGATGTTTGTTTTCTAATTTATGTTTTCTTATGCTAATTCATTGTGTTTTTCATGTTTTGTTTGGCTGTCGTTGGTGTCTTATAAAAGAATTTGTGATAATACTGATAATTGGTGTATACAGTATAAGAAAATTGACTTTTAACGATTAATATGTTATTTTTCTAGTTAAAAATCTTTAATGATTTTGGCATTAAAGACATTTTTTGTTATTGATAACTCTTAGGTACAGAAGCAACAGTCACGGAATTTTTGTTGTCAAATTTTTTTTTTGTAGGCTGCGTTAGATAGGATAATTAACGGGGTATTTTCCTCAAAATTGGAGTTCTAATTCGTATATAAAAGGTGAAACAGATTTGTAAAGGCAGATAAAGGGTTGTTGATTTATTATATATATCTTAAATAATTAAAAATAAAATCTTGATGAAACCAATTCATTAATTAGGTAGTTCCTTTAATCAGCAGTATCAAATTCGTCCTTCACAAATATATATGTTTAAACTCGATTTTCAACAATATATATAACTCCAATTTTGAAACAAATGCGTGAGCACCTCTCAGTTATATGAGGTACCTATGGTGAAGGGTTCCTTAGCTTCTTGGAAATCAAAGTTATAGTATAATGTAATTTAATCCGAAAAATATAAACTTTGGCGATTACATTTCAGATTTGCTTAAAATTGTAATTTAATAGTGATTATGTAAATTTGATGCCTATATGATTGGCATCCAAACATAGACTTATAATATGACAAACATAAATAAATTTAATTTTTTTGTTGTGAAAATTAAACAAAGAATTTATAGATAAACAAAAGTTTGTTTATATATATTAAAGAAGTGTTTGATATTATTAATTAAATTGTAATGAAATTGTATTCATCAGCTCATTCTGATTAAATTAAGTAATGAATCCGATCGACTTGCAAGTCTCAATTAATTTATGTTGTCATTACAAAACTCGAATTCAACTCACACATATATAACATTTCATATATATAAATAGGTGACTTAGCTTACCTGGCCACTGGACTCCTCAATTGAGTGGGAGACCCAAGTTCGATTCACTTTGGGAACGAATTGGAGTTTGGGAGTTATAAGGTGGCTTGGTGAATTTGTTGAGTGTTTGGGTGCTTGGTGTACTAACAACTAACTTTGTTCGATAAAAAAAAAACATTTCATATATATAATATATTGTTGATTAACATGAAAAGAGAAATAAATGTGGGGGAGAATTAACTATAAAGAAAACACTCAAACAACAAGAAGTGCGGCAACACTCATTAATCCCACAATAACAACAAAGGAACCCCCAAAATGTGATGCAGACGACGGCGCCGGCGCCGGAGCATGGTGAGGCGAAAAAAGATGCGGTGGCAGAGCAATGTTGGTGTCAGATGGTACCGGAGCTTTATCGCGCGTGGAGGGCAATGGAGACTGAGAGCGAGGCTGATCATCTGCCGGCGCGTGAGCTAATATGGTTTGAGCTTCAGGAGATTGGGACGGCGAATTGGAAAGTGGCTCGTTAAGCGGTGCGTCACCTGGAAATGGAGTATCAGCCGCCGGAGATTGACAGGGCGCATCAGAGGGTGGCGCGTCGGCTGCCGGAGATGGAGATTGGGAAGGTGGTTGAACCTGTGGAGTTTCCGGCGACGGGGATGGGCGGTGGTGGGGATGATCAGGATTAGGATGGACTAGGACGATCAACTTCTGGCCATCCTCGCAGTTTTGATCATGGCCGCTGATGAAGAAGAAGGGCCCCGGTTGATGGAATTTGAATCTTGATTCACCATTTTTAACTTTTAGAACTTTGATAGGGTTATCTTTGTTGCATTTGTAGTAGTCTTTTTCATTTACAACCAGAACCGAATCGTGGCCTCTCTCGTACTTGAAAACTGCAATATTATAACCAAATTATAAATTTGTATGCTTATATACATGCATTATAATTCTATTGGGTCATTAATTGAATACATTGGTTTCAAAATTTAAGTTCTAGGGTTCTACATGTTTGATTTTAAATTTAATGGATACTCATTATCTTAAATTCTTAATTTAATGTGTAAATTGCACTCTGGTTCCAAGAAAAAGGCTCAATTGCAAAGTGGTCATTTTTTCGATAAATTTGGTCCCACAAGATTTTTCCGTCCATCTCTAATGGGAGTAAATCACATGCACGAAAATTCCATATTTAATCCCAGAAAATTGCAAATTTAGTTCAAAAAAAATGATTTTGTTCTTATTTTAGTGTAATTAATTTTCAAATTTTAAATGGGTTGGCGGGACGGTTCTAAATTCTAATGTACTAGCTCAATGCAGGTTCAAATTTGAACCCACCTCAGTGGTATCTCATATATGTTCTCACTCGCCGGCCCTAGATTTAATTAAGTCTATATTCATGATATGCATATGTTTATAATTAATTTGATTAATATTTTGTTGATAATGAATAATATACATAAATATTATAATACTCTTCGATTTATTGGAAAGGAACAACAATGGAATGTTTAAACAAAACATCTCATACAAAAAAAAGAAAAAAAAAAGATCAATTAGGGTTGAATTACCGAGTTCATCATGGACGAAAAAATGATATTTTTCTGCCCACTGATTGTAGCTCTCTGAAGGTTTGGGTGCCCAACCTTCATTCTCGCCCACGTAAAACATGTGTCTACGAGCATGAGATATTGCACACAAAAACCCCATCAAAACCACTAACAAGAAGCTCATCATCCATAAACAACTCGCCATCGCCCTACCAAAACTCCAAACCCTTTTTAGCCCTTGTGAAATACTAACCAGATTAATATGTAACGGGAAATTCAATATATATGAAAAATATGTAATCGAAATAGGACAAGGCAATGAAAGTTTGAAGTGGTGTTGTCTGAATACTTTGTTCTCTCTCTCTATATATATATATACAGTACATATAACATATAACTCGATGGAAAGAATGTGTAAATGAGATTATCCTAGGTATAAAAAGAGTTATGCTTCAAATTTATTGATTCGCTTTTGTTTCAGATTTCACTTTAAATAAAATTAAAATTACAATAACAATATGGCGTTACTCTATTTCTTGGGTAAAGTTGGCTAGTGTGAATGTAATCCTCTCTGTATTAATTCTACTTGATGTTTTTCCTCCAGTTTTAGAGACGATTAAAGCCTAATAAATGATTAATCCAGATGATTAATTTAGTTCTAATTTTGACATTTAAGAGACGATTCCTTTTCTGTTTTCAGAAAATATGAAATCACTATTCACATTCTACAAAAAATTAATTCAGTATGGGCCTGCTGAAGGATTACTGTGCATTCGATAACGATTTTTAGGCCTGCTGATAATTATTGTGGCCCATATTTTTACATTATGCAACTTATAGTTATAGACTTATAGTTATTTATTTCATTTTTATTATTATTCACTAATGTATGGAGACATGGGATTAGTGTTAAATTTTGTCTCAATACATCTGTCGAGTACTTAAATATAACATTAAACTTAAAAAACAAAAACAAAAAATTCAACTATATATATGTTCGATTTGACATCTAAACAGCTGATTATTTTAATGGTCCCATTAAATAATCTAATTGTAAAGCGTCAGTTTCTAATTGTATACGCTAAAAACTAGTTGATGGATTTGTTTTAAGTCTCTTCCTTGAATATTGGAGGTTTTTATAAAGAAAAAGTGAGTTAAAAATGTGGGGGAATAAATCTCATTTTGTTAATAATCCGTAAATAGGGCTGTAAATTAGTCGATTGGAGTTGAACTTGTCATAGTTCAAACTCGTTTGGAATATTATCGATTTTTTTATATAAAAAAAATTGTTTGATAATTAATCGAGTCGAGCTTGAGTAGTTTGACATTTTTACACTAATATTTTTACTTATTGGAATCAGATTTTAAAATGTACCAAATATAAATGTATGTTCAAATTTGTTTGATATCTATGTTGAATCAATCTCAAACGAGCTTTTACCGAATGACATCAAACCGACGATAAAATAGATTGACTTAATTATATGATCAATTATTAAATTTAGGAACGCCATAAGATCTCAAATAATTCCCATTAATTAATTAATTCAATTATCTGTCCTCACTGACGGATCATCATCAATTTGATGAAATATTGATAATAAATTTATGTTGTAAGGAGATCTTCAGTCAGTGTAGATCTGCAAGATATACAACTAAGGCGCACAATTAAGATCTATAACAAAATTAGTAATTAAAACAATTAAAAACATGTTTGGTTCAGACGGAGCATGATTGATCATTTTGGATAATATACAAGTTGACTCAAGTGTTGTTGAAATACAAGTAGAAATTAACAAATATTATTAGAGACAATGGATCTATAAAAGAGTTGCACGTACACGGTACATGGAGCTCAATGTGGGTTTAAAAGGTACTAGATTCATATATATTTGTTTATCTTTCTTATTGTTTTACATTCCATTCTTGATCTCATTTAATGTGATTTCAATTTTTTTAAAAAGTAAAAATAAAATATATTAATTGAGTACAAGGGGTACTCAACTCGATAACTTTACAAAGAATACAATTCGAATTCTAAGGTGTGTTGAAGAGGTGGGAGCGCTAATGAATACAATTCAAATTTTAAGGTGTATTGAAGATAACTTTACAAAGAACACAAAATGATTATGGATACTGAGCCTGAATCCATTTTCACGAGCAAAACTTAATATCATCGATAAGCACGTTCAAGGTGTATTGAATGTCCTTGAAGATGATGTCGTTTCTAAATTTCCATAAATTCCAAATTATGTTTTGCCAAATGAGACTCTTAGCCTTTCTTCGAAATGATTTCAATTTCAAGTATAATTAACTACGTCATTGCACCTTGAGTTATTAATGTAAATAGATATTTATTACTCTCTCCGTCTAAAGAATATATTAATTCACTTTCATTTTTCACCAATAAAATATTATTTGTTGTTCTTATAATTTTAAATTTTATAATTTTTTTGTATATTTTTATTTATTGAATGACAAAATAAAAAAAGTTACTACATTTTTTATATACATTAAATATGAATATTTAATGTTAAATAAGAATATTTAATGTAAATTAACTATAAATTTACATTAAAAAGAAAATTGACTATAATTTAAGATAACTAAAAAAATGAATAGTAAATTATCTTTTTAAAGTGGTGGGAGCGCTAATAAAAATGGATGCTAGCTATTTTAAGAAAAAACACACGGTAAAAGTAATAAATTGATAAAAGTCAACATTTGCCAATTGCATGGTTGAAAATGTTCACTTATTTAATGTTTGATTAGTCTTCATTATGCATTCAATTTAACACAATCACAATATTGCACGTCATTTGGTACAAGACTATTAAACGATTAACAATAATTTTCTTGTAGGCTGTAGGGGTGAGGTTTCATTTTGATTCTAATTCTCTAGTCGCATCTCAAATAAGAAAGAGATTCTAAGCAATATTTTTTTTTATAAAGAAATAAATGATGTATATTATAATCAATTAAATATACGGACCGTGTACATATTAGAATACCACCTCTTAATTAATCTCCATTATCAACCCATTTTTTTTGTCTTCGTTGCATTTGTCATTTGATAATACACAATGACAACACCTCGTTTCTAACGCTTTGCGTTCAAACCTAATTTTACTTTTCAATTTCTATTTTATAGTTTTGTCATATGCTGCTGGAGAGTTTTAATACTTGTTATTATGAAGACATGAATTATCTCTTGATTAAATAAGAATGATTACAATTGTATGGCTGTATATAAATATTATTATTGACTTTCTGATAATTCTCTGCTTTGATTAAGATGTTATGATTCCTTTATGGAGGGCTAGTTGTATATATATAATTATTATCTTGTTTAGATAAGGCATTACTAAAGCTGAACAATTTTAATTATATATTTTCCATCATTTGTTTTCATATTTGATTTTTAAGTCAACTTATTTTACAAATTCAAAAAATAAAGATTCGAAATCGTTTTTCTCAATAAAAGAAGAGATTGAATAATTACATGAGCAACATAGCTTTATTATTAGACCTACAACACTTGCATTATTAATAATTTAAAACACATGCTGTGAAATATGAACCTAGGTGATTTGGAACCACGCATGGATTCCTCTGTTCCACAATACCCTATTTCACTCCTATTCCACATCATATTTTAATTATTTAAAATTTTAAAAAAATATATAAATTTTCTTTTTCAATTTTTATTTGTTTCCATTTTTTTTCTATTACTCGACCCGGACTTAACCCGGCCCAAGTAGTTCATGGTTCACCCGGCCCGAATGGTTCATGATTTAGGGTTTAGGATTCTTAATTTAGGGTATAGCTTTTAAAATTTTAAATAAATAAATCATGGGACATGTGTTAATTTAAGGAGATGTGGAATAAGAGTGGAATAGGGTATTGTGGCACAGAGGAATCCAAGCGTTGGAAACATTCCCTCAATATCCCTTCATTTATACTGCACTAGGAATTTACCACGTGCCTCCCACGTTGCACGTAATTTATCTTATATAATAATTAGAGTTTTTGTCGATAAATTTTTACGTGTATATATATGTTATAGATTATCTACATTGTTTGATTGTTGTTGCATATGAAACAATGATGAATTAAGTATATAAAATTGACCTTTATTAGTTTTCAAAGCCATGTACCAAGAGTCTGCTTCTGAGATACAATCTCAGAATATAGAATTCCTCAAAACGATATACATATCATGGATTTACCCATTCAAACCATTGATTTCCTTTATTTCCCTAGAAGCATATAAACACTGATTACACAAATATAATTTGAATATTTAATGTTAACTAAATATTGTTCATATATAATAATTTGAATATTGTTGAAGATATATCATGAACCAAGTGAAAAAGCGATTGAGTGTTGTTGGCTAATTCTACTTAATCTCCACAGTAAGCTACTCTACACATCCACAAAAAACAATCAACCCAAAAAGCAAAATGACCCATAAATCATAAAATATCATTTTTGGATCTTGATCTGTAAATTTGAAACAAAAGCAATATTTTTTAATGATTGGAAGCCTTCAGTAACTAAACTCACATGCAAATTTCTAATGTGAATTCACATGCAAGTGATGATACAAAGGAGATGTTTACATGGGTCCTACATCGTTGAGGTCGACACTCTGTGTGTTCGTGTGCGTGTGGTGTGTGTATATAATAGGGCAAAATCAAAATCAATCAAAGCAAATATGGAGTTTGTAATGATGGAGATTTTTTTCACTTGATAAGCTCTGTTTTTTATGTTCGCCGCTCCACCCCTTCCCTCGAGTCGTCGTCATCCGATTTGCAGCCGCAAACCCTTGGGCACCCGTCGTCTCACTGTCATACAACTGTCGCCACACATTTCATTCACCTGAGCCTTTTCGCGCCTTTCGCTCAAGCCGGCCGAGCTGCAGCCGTCTCACCGTCGTACAGTCGCAGCCGCACATTACACTCTTGTTGGGATTATACTGGAAAGTATGCTTTTACTTTGTATAATCAAACTGAATTTCAGACTTATTTACTGAATTAAATTGTTTATCACTGATGCTGTAAATATCATCGAATGTTACATATATTTACTGCATAACTGTTCAATAAATAGTATGTGTTACATTGTAGTTAATTTAGTGATACCAGATCACAGAAGATTAAATTAACAGTCCATTGTGACAAAAAGTACACCATTCACGACCTAGATGGAAATGAACAATCCATCGTGAAAGGTTGAAGTGTAACGCTCAGATTGGCTTGTCTTGACCAAGAGATTACACTAGTGCATGTCTAGTGCACTGAAGAGGACCTACAGGAGGACAAATTCTTCAGAACTGAACTAGGAAGAATTAAACCTCAATTGGTTCGTTATTTCTTAATCTTCGTCCCTTAAATAGGATCGCGTGTGGTTAATAATTATTGCTTTGACTTATTACGGGTAGAGAATCAACGAGATTCAATACTTTATATCTTGAGCAATATTATTGGTCACATGTGTTGCTAAGATTTAATACGGAGATTCGTGTGCAAGTACACTTGTTCGATTTGCCCCCTTGGGAGGTTCATAAGTTTTATCATACCAAATCTTGCAAGTGGAACTAGTTTTCGGTATGAATAATAATGTTGAACCGTTCCTTTACCAAGGATAAAAGATATTAATTAATGGAAAGCTATTTTAGTGGCTTGAATTAATTAATGGGCTAGATAATCTTAAACATGAGAAATAATAACCGGGAGCCATATTGACTATAATATGGGTTAAGATAGATAGTGCAATATTTATTATGTAGTGAGATTAATTAATATTTATGGGCTTGAATAATATTGTGGCTCAATATTGATAATTCAAGATCCATTGGAAGGTCCAATCTTAATTCTCCTAAAGGCCCCTCAAGTAGCCCAACATAAAGTCCAATAACTGAAAAAAAGTGTTTAAAAATAAAATAAATTTTTGTTGCCTATTTTTCCTGAATTTCGAAAATAGTAAATAAAAGGGGAGAAAGATTTTCTTTGAATTTTGCTATGTAATGAAGATATGTATTCTTGGAATACAAGATTATCTCATTAAATTCAAGAAATCTCCCACTTGGTTATTTACTATGAAATTTTGAAAATTTTGAATAATTAAGGGAAAGAAAGATTTTCTTGATTTTTTTGAAAAGATATTATAGAAGATATGTATTCTTGCAATACATGTATATCTCATAAATTCAAGAAGATCCAAATCTTGGAATCTTGATCCTTATTTTTCGAAAATTCCCATAACAAGAGGAGTTGAGATTTTTGTGGAATATTTTAAATATGGAGAAAAGAATATATTGGATATATTCAAGATTTCTTGAAGATCAAGAAAAAGATGTTCCCATCTTATTCATGCACAAAAATTTGACCAACACCCCTCTATAAATAGGGGATGAATGTTTCATTCCCAAGAGAACACGAAAATTGGTTTTTCGGAAAAATATCAGCGTCGATAAACTATCAAATATTTTGAAACGTCGACAGATTGTGTATTTTTGAAAAACGTCAATTGTGAGTGTACAATTCCATGTGCTGGAAAAATTAGTAAATCCACAAAAGTGGTGCAACAAATTTTATTTTTCCTTTTAGTTAATTGTTCGCGAGTGTCCTTCCACCGGATAGTCGAGCAAGGACTAGGGAATACTTGGGAAGATTTTTTTTGGTGTGTTTTTTTCATCAACAAGGCCATCGCCATTCCAAGAGGTAAGTTCACGAAACTCGTAGTAATTCGCATCTCGTAGGATTTACGTGAATTGTTTATATGCATGATTTGTTATTATTTGAATTAATATGGGTTAATTCATGCTAGTAATAATTGTTAGAATTAAATTTGTATTTAAATATTCATCCCGAATAGATCCAGACAATTCGTTCCCCAACAATTGGTATCAGAGCCTCGGTTTCGGGCTCTGATCTTTAAATTGTAATTTAATTCGTTTTCATTAAATTTGAAATTGGATTGTAGAATTGCTAGATCTTTTTGCAGGTATCCAATTGTCATGGAATTTAATGTGTTTATTTATGCATGCATATAAATTGTGTTTTTTAATTGATTTGTTCGAATTGCTTTTGCCTCGCGGAGAAAATCCACTAGCAGATTAGAATTTGTTTGATTTGATCAATGTAATGTATCAGCTTCAGATTCAGTTTATTTATTTTGTAAATAAATTATAACCGGATCTAAACGGATAATGAGACGGCAATTAAAAGACGGATCCTAACCCAAGGCAGGGCAACAGGCGCCGCGAACGGTTGGGGAGGCACGCGCGACGCAGACGGGCGGGCGCTAAGACGGCCGAGGGGCCGGCCGGAAGAAGGCCGTGATTCGCCAGGCGACGCGGAGACGCGGGCGCAAGATCGCCGAAAGGCGGCGATACGCTGGTGGGCGTGGCGGGCGGGCGCGAGGCGAGGTGGCACGCGGAGGCGGATTTGCATGGGCGCGGCTTCGCATGCACGACGCCGAGATTCGCCGAGGATCGCCGAAAGTGACGCGGCACTGGCCGGGCGACGTCTTGTTGCTGGCGCTTTGGCTCAAGACACGGATGCCACTCGACACGGCCTGGGGAGTGCTAGGCGGGCACTCCGACCCGCGAGCTGGTCGATGACATGGCTTGACAAGGCATTTTTTTTAAGACGATCAAGTGGGAGCTTTTCGAGATGAACGATGAAGGCTATGAAGACGATTTCTCAAGATCAAGACATGACAAAAATTAACCATGACAATTGGATATATGTGCCAAATATGTTTAATTTTTTGTTTTGATGTTATGCATTATTTTATGTTTATTTAAATTGTGTTTAAATTTGCGATGCATGAGAAAATGTTTTGAAATATCTCACTTTCGAAAATTACTAAGTATGCTTAAACAATTAATTGACAATTTTGTGAATAATAAAATTGAATTAATTTTGACCTCCATGATTTATTTATTTGTGAATTCTTTTGGAGAAATTCCCCCCACGGGACGGTCAAAAGATAGATTTCGCATGAATAAATTCCAAATGGATGATTGTGGATTATAACTAGTGGCGTCGATGACCCTCCCCACGAGGCTCGTTCAAAGCGAAATAATAATTCTGTATTTAATCATGGTTATTACTTAGGTATAAAATTGATATGCATATACTTCCCCGAAGTCCCTGTCAATTTTATATTGGTCAAGTGGAAGCCAACTATTAATCTAGTTATTAAAGGTTTGTAATTGTTCTTGTTTGTAACCTGCTTGAATGTGTTTAAATAATGACCCACCCCACGTGGCTTATTTAAACTGTTTTTAGATGTTGGCTGATGCATGTTCATATTTTTTTTGAGATTTTAATATGAAACATGTGATCGAACCTTGTGATATATTTGTGCTTATGCATATTATTATTTATTTCGATTCGATATCGTAACCTTTTAATCCAATTGCTATTATACTTAAAGTCAATAGAATAAGTATGGAAACTATATTGATTGGAAACGAAAAATTATAATTGTCCTAACTGCACAAAAGCACAAGTGAATTCTTGACATACCAAAATCAGATGAGCCAACTGACGAGTCAAAAATGCGGGACTCGTCAGATCATCTTGAGAGAGATGACGTCACTGAAAATGGTGGAGAGCAAACCCGTAAGGGATTATGTCCTCAAAATTGATGGCCCATCCCAACAAACTTGAGGTTCTCGAGCGTCAGATTATAATCTGAGAGACTCGGATGAATTTGGTACTTCACTCTCTCGCCCAAAAGTTTTTGAGCATTTTGACCTCGCTAAGTGATTTGTTGCAAGCTTTGGTCTCTCGGCGAGAGATGTTGATGGGGCACCAAACTCAAGCTTTGATTTTAAGTGGTCCGTCTTCATTTTCTAGGCCAAGGGATGGCAAGAAGAAGAAGAAACCAAAAACCATAAGCAATAAAACTCAATCAATTGCGAAGGGCAATGGTAAGATGAGGAATGCTTGTGGTGTCAAGGAAAATCCATAGAGGAAGTGCTTCAACAAATGTAAAGGACAATGGAGGTTTGCTGTTTCCAACCCCAAAAGGGCCGGAAAAAGAAAGGTAATTCTCACACACTAGTTGTTGAAACTTGTTTAGCGGCGATACTTCTCATTCGTGGGTAGTTGATACAGGATCCATCGATCATGTTTGTTTCACGGTTCAAGTTCAAAATGACGTGAACTTAGTGGGGAGTGAGATCCTCATCACACCGGGCGATGCTTTTGAGAGTGGCGGTGAAGCGATGGGAGAAGTGCACTGCTTTTTAAAAAACGAGTTTTAATTTTAAGAGACGTTTTTTATGTTCCCGGTTTTAGAAAGAATTCACTTTCGGTTTCTAAATTCATTAATGGATACTTAGTTTCTTTTTAATAAGAATGACATCATTTCTTGAAATGATGAGTGTATCCGTTATGGGACATTGATAGACAATCTCTATACAATTAACTGCGCACACCACTCACTTAAAATGCATCCTATAACACATCAATTGTTTCCGGTAAAAGAAAACGTTCATCAGACGTGAACGAAACACTTCCATGGCATCTAAGATTGGGACATATTAATCCAAAGAGGATCCAAAGGTTGGTAGAAGACGTTTCACCGGAGTCTCTCCAAGTTGAACCAATTCCAACCTGCGAATCATGTTTGGAGGGTAAAATGACCAAGAGGGTCAGAGGTCCCGAACGGGTTTTGTGAGGCGTAAGTCTAGAGGGGAGGGTGAATAGACTTAAAAACTTTTTTGCGCAGATCATGTGTGATGGCAATTAGCTTTGATCGAGTGCAAGTGAATCGATTTGATCGATATCTAACTTACTAATCGCTCAAGGCAGATCGATTCGATATCTATCGGTTTAACGATTGTCGGAAGCTAAGTTTTACCCGTGTGAAAAACTAGTTTTAATAAATCAGATTCCAAAGTCAGTCTTTCAACCAGTTGACTAAAGTGTCAAACTTGATCAGATCAGAAGCTTGGTGCTAGCTGATCTTAACTTAGAATATGTATGCAACTTTAATAGTTGTGCGATTGTGTAAACAGTTAATCAAAGCAGGTAGAGGCACACAAGATTTATAGTGGTTCGGACAAACCAGTCCTACGTCCACTCTTCCCTATCACAAGGGGCACCAACTAAACCAACTGGACTTAGATTTTTGTGTTAGTCCAACACAGTACACCAACAGATATTTAAAGAGTTCTCACTCAACCGATCCCAGAAATCAGAACTAGAAACCCTAGTCTGAAA
Organism: Stenogyne calaminthoides; assembly: GCA_037126765.1. Taxonomy (NCBI): domain Eukaryota; kingdom Viridiplantae; phylum Streptophyta; class Magnoliopsida; order Lamiales; family Lamiaceae; genus Stenogyne; species Stenogyne calaminthoides. Next base: position 8,815,163 of record JBBCBC010000036.1, on the reverse strand, counting down.
TCTTGCTAAACAACTTAACCTAACTTTGGGTTTGGGTAAGATTGTTTTTGGTTCCAACTTTGAAATCTTTTCTAGTTTATAAGTAGCCTATCAGCTAGATGAAAAGATTTATGTGCTAAGAACTTATGGGATGAACAATTAGACAATAATCTTCAAGTTCGTGTTCTTCGTGCGGAAATCTGATTATAGCTTGAGCTTCTTGATAGTTTCCGTGTCTTCACTCTGAAGCGTGATCCCATATTTATAGACCTCAAAATTAAAGAGCCGTTGGAGAGCAATTTGAATTTCGTTATATTTGGTAGACTTAGCGGGGATTGATGTGGCGTCTTGAGAAGCGGCATGGCGAAAAGCGTGAATAGTGTCTTTTATAGCCGTTAGAAAAGCGGCGCCAAATCCCGTAATTGCGGCTCGATCATACGTGTCTCTTTCTTATTGGTTATGAAGCACTTTTTCAAATGTTCTCTACCAACTAAGGTTGACATTCTTCTTGTTCGGATCATCGTCGTATGATTTGGTGAAACATCGATTTTCACGGTGGTGACTTTGATCGATCAAAACCGATCGATCTACCGATAAGTCTTACGGTGCGGTTGTCTTAAACGAACTAGCGATTTCAAACCGATGTAGGTCTTCAGTGCGATCTTACGGAAGTCATCGATCTTCAAGTATTAATTTGAGCTTCATGACTTCATTTGTGATATCGACTTGATCGGATCAATCGATCTTTTGTCCTTCTCTTGCCTTACGGCTTTCCGGATATCACCGTTCTTCATATCTTCAGATCTGATCCATATACATATTGAGGTTCCCCCTCAATATGTGACCTATCTATTACATCAGTTGTTCTATACAGTAATTATCAACTAGTATCCTATAACCGGTAATAAAAACATCAGTCAGCTAACAGGTCTGACTGGTCCTATTACATGTGTTTTAGAACTTTCATCAAAACTCTAAATTTCCCAACAATTTCCCTTTTTGTGGAAAACCCAAACACCTTGAGAAACCAATCACAGTTGATAAATATAGAACATTAAAGAGCACATAATCAGAAGACAATGAGATTTTGTCTTAGGATCAGAAAATAAACTTTTCTTTCATTAGATTTGTCGATTACATATTACATCAGAAAAGTTTGAATTTAAAAACAGCTGATCCTGAGAGGTCTTCTGATTCTTCACTCTTTAGGCTTGTACCGCTTCGACATTTCTCTTTGATCTTGAGGGATGTTGAAAATCTGGTAAAGTTTCCATTTGGCATCATTGATCTGTTGAGGACCAGTTATGCGCGCTTTGCTCAGGATGTCAAAATAGAACCTCTGAAATGCCAGTCTGTCAAATGAGCCGTCTGCCTTCTTCGAGTAATCCAATACATCATACTCTTGGTGAGATATTTTTACATTGATTATTTTGGCCTCATTTTCCAGATACTTCAGAAAATCTGGATATTTGTTTTCCAACCAGTTGAGGAATTCTGCATCTGGAGATTCTTCGTGTGGAACAAGATCTAGAACAAAAGCATCCAGAAGCCATCCACTTCTGATCTTATTCCATTCCTCAAACTTATCAGCGTGTGCAGCAGTTTTTGGAATTATCTCATCAACTCTTGCTGGTAGCTGAGGTTCTGGTCCAGATTTTCCTATTTTTCCTTTCTTCGCCCTCGATCTGTATTTCTTCTTTAGATCTTCTCGTACGCTAATTTTTACGCCTTCTTTCTTCTTCTTCACTAATTCGGGCTTCTTCAATATGCTCTTTGGATGTTTCTCGGCCATTCTTTATCGGCCGAATTTGGCTAATTTGTCTTCTTGTGACTTTCTTAGTCTGAGTGGATCGTACCATTGTGATGTCCCAAAGACCATAATGACCTTTCTTGCCTTTTGACTTTTCCATCTTTTTCGAAAATTTCGTTAGCAAAAATCCGGATAGTCTAGTCTTTGTCCATAGGATTCAACCGTCGAATCGGTCTTGATTGTTACGATCGTGTCGATTGGTTTCTCATCTGTCCTTCCCTTTTTTGGTTTGATCAAAAGAGCATTGAGGTGGGAAGTCAGAGATCCAAAGCTGACTGATATCGCTCTGTTGAGATCTGCAACAGATAAACCTTGAGCTTGAGCAGTTAGACTTTGAATCTTTGAGAGCATCTCAGTCTTGACATATTCCACGGCAGTAGAGAGGGTAAGAATTAGTTTGTCAAGTTTCTCTTGATCGATTCTAGCTTTTTCAAAGAGCATCGGAAAAAAAACTTGTTGTTGATCAACCCAATTAGCTTGTCATCAATTGATTTTATAAGCTCAGCAGACAGGTTGGTCACAGTTTGGGAGAACTGATCTTTGATTGCCTCAATCTGGGAAATAGCCAATTCCCGTTGATCCGTTATTTCTTTGAGGCCAATCTGCCTCTGATCAGTTATCACTCCCTCGACTTCTTCTTTCAGGAGATCTTTGAAACATGATCTGATCTCCTGAAGTTGATCAGCGGTGATGTGAGTTGTAGGAATATTTGGCGTGACCTGATCACTTTCAGTTGTTTGCGCCTCCAGTGGTTGGTCGTGAACTGCAGCACCAGTTCCACTATCATCGGCAACTCCCGCATCCTTCATAAGAACATCTACTTGAGAGCTTCTTGATCTCTAGTTCACCTTGTTCGATCAACCCGAACCGCGTGGATCGAGCTTTGATTGATTCGGCGATTATCGGCTCAACTGGTGATCCTACTTGGAGATTTCTTCATATCGAAATCAAAATCTCGCAAATTCATCGAGACCTCCCATCTGTTCTATAATCATCATAAAATCGAGAAGCTCTTTAACCGGAGATCTTTCCGGTGAGGATCTCCATAACCCTCTCTAATAATAGGATGGGCTACCCACTCTCGGATACATCGCATCAATATCTCGTTCAATTTGCATCGACCATTTTCCGGTGATGGTCTTGGATGATCTGGACTCGAGAATTATTTGTTCGGATCGACCCGGTTCGGTTGATGAGATGTAGGGGTTAATTGGTCTTGAGTAAGCGGAAGTTGGTGATTAAAATTGAACTTCGCAGAGGTTCTTACATTTGTTGAAGCAATTCGTCCCGCTCTGCGACAAGTGATTTTTTACGGTTCGTGAACCCGATGAATCGAGGTTCAGCGGTGGAATAGAAGGAGAAATATGTTCAGTAGCCATAATTCGGAGTGGCGAGTCAGCTCGAGATTGAGGAGAATGAGATCGTTCATCTCTGGCTCTTCCCTCAGAATGTTCTGGCGAGCTCTCAACTTGAGAAGCTTCTTGTCGATTTTTTAACCCGATTTACGTGGCTCATCAGGTTGCTCTGGCACTCCTTCTTCATCTGACCCATCGTCCAGAAACAGAGTCATTGAGGCCTATTTTGCCTTCTTCGGCCTCTTGTCCTGAGCCTTCACCAGTTTTCTCTTTTTCTTTTGGGGAGCATCTGGTGTAGACGTGGCTGCCTCCTTGGTTTTTCCTTTCTTCACCTTTGGAGGAGTGGGCCGCATATCATCATCAGGTGGCCCATATATAGCTGAAGTGGTTGTGAGGAAGGCCTTGTAGGACTTCAGTCCATTCTGGTCCCATTCGGCATTTGACATTTTGTCTTTCAGAATAACTGCAACCTTGTTGAGATTGTTGATCCTCTTCTTCAGAAAGACCTGCCTCCGTTCATTAACTCCAAATTTTTCATGTTCTTGGAGCAGAATGGCCTTCAGGAAGCCATGCCAATTGATGTTCTTGGCTTCATCGATTATCGCAGCCATGCTGTACAATTTTACAGATGTTAGAGCATCTGGGCTGAACGAAATACCCATGATTGTTTTTGACAATATGTCAAACAACAGTCGGTATTTCCTTTTTAACATCGGTCTGACAAAACCTGCGGTCTGATGTTTGTCAGCCTCTCTGAAGAGTTCGTTTCTGATCAGCTCATCTTCATTCTCCCTGTAGTGAGCAGGCGAGATTCTTCCTTTGGGCAAGCTGAACAGACGTGTTATGTCCGCATTCGACAGTCTGATCTCCTCTCCGTTGACTGAAGAGATCAGTTCATCTCCAGGAGTGTCCGTATCCACCTTCAAATTCCTTAACAATTCGAGTGCTTCATATTGCATCACTGGATTGCAGTGAGCAGCACAGAATTTTTCAAGGCCTCATTTCTTCAGGATTTGTTCAACTGACCACAAAGATTCTTCCTCAAGAATCGATGATACTCAAAGCCGATTAGTGCAGAGAACCCTTTACTCTGATACCAACTTGTAGGTCCCGAACGGGTTTTGTGAGGCGCGTTCTAGAGGGAGGGGTGAATAGACTTAAAAAACTTTTTTATGCAGATCGGGTGTGATGGCGGTTAACTTTGATCGGAGTGAAAGTGAATCGATTTGGGATCGATATCTAACTTACTAATCGCCTGAAGGCAGATCAATTCGGTATCTATCAGTTTAACTGATTGTGCGGAGCTAAGTTTTACCCGTGTGAAAAAACAGTTTTAATAAATCGATTCCAAAGTCGGGTCTTTCAACCAAATGACTAAAGTGTCAAACTTGATCGATCGGAAGTTTGGTGCTAAATGATCTTAACTTAGAATATGTATGCAACTTTAATAGTTGTGCGATTGTGGTAAAATGGTTAATCAAAGCGGTAGAGGCACACAAGATTTATAGTGGTTCGGACAAACCAGGTCCCACGTCCACTCTTCCCTATCACAAGGGGCACCAACTAAACCAACCCGGACTTAGATTTTTGTGTTAGTCCAACACAAGACACCAACAGATATTTAAAGAGTTCTCACTCAACCGATCCTTAAATCGTAACTAGAAACCCTAGTCGAATCTTGCTAAACAACTTAACCTAACTTTGGGTTTGGGTAAGATTGTTTTTGTTCCAACTTTGAAATCTTTTTCTAGTTTATAAGTAGCTTCATCGCCTAGATGAAAAAAATTTATGTGCTAAGAACTTATGGGATGAACACTTAGACAATAATCTTCAAGTTCGTGTTCTTCGTATGCGAAAATGATTATAGCTTGAGCTTCTTGATAGTTTCCGTGTCTTCACTCAAGCGTGATCCCATATTTATAGACCTCGAAATTAAAGAGCCGTTGGAAAGCAATTTGAATTTCGTGCTATATTTGGTAGACTTGCGATTGATGTGACGTCTTGAGAAATCGCATGGCCGAAAAGCGTGAATAGTGTCTTTTATAGCAAGTAGAGAAAGCGGCACCAAATCCCGTAATTGCCGCTCCGATCATACGTGTCTCGTTCTTATTGGTTAATGTAAGCACTTTTTCGTTGTTGCTTCTACCAACTAAGGTTGACATTCTTCTTGTTCGGATCATCGTCAGATGATTTGGTGAAACATCGGTTTTCACTGGTGAGTGACTTTGATCACCAAACCGATCGATCTACTCCGATAGAAGTCTTCGGTGCCGGTTGTCTTAGCTTCAACTAGCGGACTTCGGTGATGTAGGTCTTCCGTCCGATCTTCCTGAAGTCATCCGATCTTCAAGTATTCGAATTTGAGCTTCATGACTTCACCGTGGATATCGACTTGATCGATCAATCGATCTTCGTCTTCTCTTTCCGCCCGGCTTGCTTGATATCACCGTTCTTCATATCTTCAGATCTGACATATACATATTGAGGTTCCCCCTCAATATGTGACCTATCTATTACATCAGTTGTTCTATACAGTAATTATCAACTGATATCCTATAACCGGTAATAAAAACATCACCACCAATGTGTCCGACCGGTCCTATTACATGTGTTTTAGAACTTTCATCAAAACTCTAAATTTCCCAACAAGGGCATTCAGAGCCAAGGGGAATATAGCCAAAGAAGTGTTAGAAATCGTTCACACAGATGTACGTGGTCCAATGTCAACCAAAGGAAGAGGAGGTTGTGAGTATTTCGTCACTTTTGTTGATGACTACTCAAGGTACGGCTATATTTTCCTTATGAAGCATAAATCTGAGACCTTTGACAAATTCAAAGAATTTAAGGCTCAAGCAGAGAATCATAGGGAAAAATGTATCAAGTCTCTACGATCCAATCGTGGAGGCGAGTACCTCAAATATGAGTTTTTGAACTACTTGTCGATGAAGGGATTGTATCCCATAATCGCACCTGTAACCCTCAACAAAACGGGGTTGCGAGAGCGAAAGAAAACGAAACTCTTTTAGAAATGGTTAGATCAATGATGAGTTATCGCGGATCTTACCAAGTCGTTTCCTGGTCATGCCTTGAAACAACGGCTTACATTCGAACTTGGTGCCATCCAAATCGGTTCCCAAAACTCCCAAAGAATTGTGGACCCAAGCAAGCCCGGTTTGAGACACATGAGAATTTTTTTGGGGTGTCCGCCCTCGTGTTGGACAAGGAAGCCAAAAAATCGGATCCTCGATCGTAATTAAGGTTGTTTATAGGATACAATCGAGGACCAAAAGGGTGTATGTTCTATGGTCCCAAGATCAAAAGGTGGTAATAAACACCCACTTTAGATTTTTGGAAGAAGGCTATATGAACGAAAAGAAGACCCGTAGTGAGATTACCTTAAATGAAAGCTAAGGGGCTAACCTCATCGCTAACCCCATACAAGATGACATACCAAACGACACACTTTTCACAACCGAACCTCGTCTTAGTGGGAGGGTTGCAAGACAAACCGAGAGATTTATGGGGATAGGAGAGTCCTCGGACTTGATTCCCCATCAAGACGAATCGCACTCCATGGACATATGATGAGGCAATCCAAGACAAGGATGCGGTTTCTTGGCAAAAGGCAATGAAAGCCGAAATGAGTTCTATGGATCATAACAGAGTGTGGGAGCTAGTCAAACCACTTAATGGGGTCAAACACATTGGTTGCAAGTGGGTATACAAGAGAAAAGGGAACCAGACGGGAAGGTGGAAACCTTCAAGGCAAGGCTTGTGGCGAAAGGTTATACTCAGAAAGAAGGGATCGACTATGAGGAAACCTTTTCACCTGTATCGATGCTCAAATCCATCCGGATTCTCTTGTCGATTGTTGTTCATCTCGATTTTGAAATCTGGCAAATGGATGTCAAGACAGCTTTCCTTAACGGAAGTCTTGATGAAGAAATCTATATGCAACAACCCCAAGGCTTCATTGAAAAGGGCCAAGAACACCTAGTTTGTAAGCTCATTTACGGACTCAAACAAGCATCCATAGCTTGGAACCAATGTTTTGATCATGTTATAAAGTCTTATGGGTTTGATCAAAACGAGTTCGAAAGTTGTGTGTACAAAAAGCGTGTCAGAACTGCATTGGTATTCTTAGTACTATACGTAGACGACATTCTGCTCATCAGGAACGATGTAAAGGTGTTATCAGATGTAAGGGCATGACTTTCAAAACAGTTTGATATGAAGGACTTAGGGGAAGCCGAGCACATCCTTGAGATCAAGATCACTCGAGATCGCAAGAAAATGATGATAGACTTTATCGCAGTTCTTCATACATGACACATGCCTTGAAACGATTCAGCATGGCAGATTCCAAGAAAGACTTCGTACCTTTCAGGCATGGAATCCATCTATCCAAGGAAATGTGCCCTAAGACACAAAAGGAGATAGATGACATGAAAGGCATTCCTTATGCTTCGGCTGTCGGAAGCCTTATGTATGCAATGTTGTGCGAGAGACCGATATCCGCTTTCTTGGTTGGCATGGTGGCAAGATATCAAAGTAACCCGGGAAAAAAACATTGACTACGCTTAAAAACATTATGAAGTATCTTAAAAGAACTCGAGATAGAATGTTGGTTTATCAGTCAGATAGTCTAATCCCCATAGGCTACAAGGACTCGGATTTCCAATCAGACTTAGATTCCAGAAACTATCTGCCTCAGTTAGTGTGCTTTCATTTGGGAAGTGTAGCCATGAAATGGACGAGTGTGAAGCAAATGCATCAACGACTCAACCTTGGAAGCCGGGTAAGTAGTTGTTTGTGAAGCGTTGAAGAAACCATTTTTGGCTCTGGGCACGCCTTCTTAGTGGACTTGGATGAAGTTCCGAATTTGTCTAAGAATATTTGCTAGGGGCGATTCAAATTCAAGGGAACTAAGAGTCCACGAGTCAAACAAGCACACTGAAGGAAAGGAATCTTAGACGAGAAATCGTTAAGAGAGGAGATGAAGAGGTGGCTAAGATCGCATTGGAGGATAACCTAGCTAACCCTTTCACAAAGTGTCTGCCTCTGGAAACATTCAAGAGACATGTGGGAGGAATGGTTGTCAAGTCACAGAGCCAACTGCTTTGAGTATAAGTGGGAGACATTATTAGGTTCGTGTAGGTGACATTATATGTCACGATCTACACACGAGACATCTTTAGTATACTTAAAAGCGACTTTGAGTATTAGTGGGAGATTGTTGGGATTATAATTGAAAGTATGCTTTTACTTTGTATAATCAAACCTGAATTTCGACTTATTTATTGAATTAAATTGTTTATCATCGATCTCAGAAATATCATCGAATGTTACATATATTTATTGCATAACTGCTCAATAAATAAGACGTGTTACATTGTAGTTAATTTAGTGATACCGGATCACGTAAGATTAAATTAATAATCCTTGTGACCAAAAAAAAGTACACCATTCACGACCTAGATGGAAATGAACAATCCATCGTGAAAGGTTGACGTGTAACGCTCAGATTGACTTGTCTTGACCAAGAGATTACACTAGTGCATGTCTAGTGCACTGAAGAGGACCTACAGGAGAACAAATTCTTCTTAACCCAATCGAACTAGGAAGAATTAGACCTCAATTGGTTCGTTATTTCTTAATCTTCGTCCCTTAAATAGGATCGCGTGTGGTTAATAATTATTGCTTTGACTTATTACGAGTAGAGAATCAAAGAGATTCAACACTTTATATCTTGGGCAATATTATTGGTCACATGTGTTGCTAAGATTTAATACGGAGAATCGTGTGCAAAATACGCTTGTTCGTTTGACCCCTCTCGAGGTTCATAAGTTTTATCATACAAAATCTTGCAAGTGGAACTAGTTTTCGGTATGAATAATAATGTTGAACCTTTCCTTTACCAAGGATAAAAGATATTAATTAATGGAAAGCTATTTCAGTGGCTTGAATTAATTAATGGGCTAGATAATCTTAAACACGGGAAATAATAACCGGGAGCCATATTTACTATAATATGGGTTAAGATGGATAGTGCAATATTAATTATGTAGTGGGATTAATTAGTATTTATGGGCTTGAATAATATTGTGGCTCAATATTGATAATTCAAGATCCATTGGAAGGTCCAATCTTAATTCTCCTAAAGGCCCCCCAAGTAGCCCAACATAAAGTCCAATAACTGGAAAATGTGTTTAAAAATAAAATAAATATTTGTTTATGCACAAAAATTTCGACCAATACCCCTCTATAAATATGGGATGAATGTTTCATTCCCAAGAGAACACGAAAATTAGTTTTTCGGAAAAATATCAGCGTCGATAAAATATCAAATATTTTGAAACGCGTGAAGCATTGTGTATTTTTTTAAAAAAATGTCAATTGTGAGTGTAGAATTCCATGTGCTGGAAAAATTAGTAAATCCACAAAAGTGGTGCAACAAATTTTTTTTTTCCTTTTAGTTAATTTTTCGCGAGTGTCCTTCCACCGGATAGTCGAGCAAGGACTAGAGAATACTTGGGAAGGTTTTTTGGTGTGCTTTCATCAACAAGGCAATCGCCATTCCAAGAGGTAAGTTCACGTAAACTCGTAGTAATTCCGCATGCGTAGGATTTACGTGAATTGTTTATATGCATGATTTGTTATTATTTGAATTAATATGGGTTAATTCATGCTAGTAATAATTGTTAGAATTAAATTTGTATTTAAATATTAATCCTGAATAGATCCAGGTAATTCGTTCCCCAACAACTCTCACAAGCGCCTTCCCCCGGCCCTGAAGCCGTCACCATCCGTCGTCTCTCGCCAACTGTCGATGGGGATATTTTTTGGCCGTCGATCCCATCTTTTCTCGATGCTCTCGATGGAATTTTTTCGTCGTCTTCATCTTCAATTGCGTCGTTTGTGTGTATCAGTTGAGTCCTTTTATTTTTATCTGTCCGCTCGTATGGATCAATTTGCATGATTTATATCTTTTTGTTTTTTTTCAGAGTATGGATATGAATATGAATTAATATGAAGAGTTTTAATGTTTGTAGGGATTATTTTGCAAGTGTAAATTTTTAGAGGAGTAAATTGAAAGATTTGTAATAGATTTGTAATGTGTAAAATAATGGAGGGGCAAAGTTGTCCATTTGAATTAATATGATGAGTTTTAGTGTTTGTAGGGATTATTTTGCAGGTGTAAATCTTTAGAGGAGTCAATTGAAAGATTTGTATGGATAAATTTGTAATGTGTAAAATAATGGAGGGGTAAAGTTATCCAAAAATATTTCCCAAAGACTTGCCACTTTTTATACAGTATAGAAGATTATTTTGCAGGTGTAAATCTTTAAAGGAGTCGATTGAAAAGTTTGTATGGATAAATTTGTAATATGTAAAATAATGAAGGGACAAAGTTGTTCAAAAATATTTCCCAAGGGCTTGCTACTTTTTAGATAGATATATAGATAACTGTATGGTTTTGTCTTTCATTTCACTTCCATAAGTATTTCATCCATCATTAAATTAAATTTATAATGTCCGGAAAAAATCGTGAATGCAAGACATTGGTAATTGTATGTTGAAATTAAAGAAAATTCATTCACCTCTAGATTCATTACATTATAATAAGATTTTATAACAAATGTTTTACATTAAAAATTATTCAAAATTTAAAACTCGATATATATTAGTCGCAGACAAAATGGACGCTAAAATACGAAAAATCCACCTAGACGATCCACCATAAATAAGCAAAACTAAAATAAAATATTTTTATTTTGATTATATTAAAACATAGAAGATAGTCTCACAGGCTGTCTCATTATAATCCGTCACAGCTCCATCTGAACCGTTATTTACCTATGCTAGAACCAAAATTGATCACAAAAGCCTTTTTATTTGTCTGTTATACGTCATATGCCGCAGCGCCGTTACGCTATTAATTCCAGTACACCAATGTAGTCATCCATTTCTCTCCTATTGACTTCAGTTTTACCCAAAAACAGGAAAAATCAAAGCTAAAAATTTTCGCAAATTCAGAGAGATCGTTAGTAGCATTCCGATGAACAAAGAAGTAATTGAGAATGTTGTTTCGGGTTCGGGAATTGACTAGCGAAGGCCTTTTAATTTAAGCTCGAAAAGAAACAATATTTTTTTGTTGGGTTTCAAGTTTAGCGGCTCCATAGTTTGTTAGGCCTTCGCTTTCTGCGTATACCGATCGGTGCATTTTATCCTTTTATTGTTGAGTTTGTTAGTTCAACGTTGTTCGCCTCCTGTTTAAGCAAGAAACCACCGTTCATTTGTGTAGAAATTACATGATTTATTAGGTTTCCCTTTTGGTCGAGTTTTGAGAGTGTGAGGTGCTTTTTCTCCTTGTTCGGAGAATCGAGAGTTTGAGTTCAGCTCGGCAATGGGTTCGTTGAAAAATTGGAATTGTTTGAGAATTTCGTTGCGAACTGTAATTGGGTTATGGCTCATTCTTATGGTGATATGGCCTGTGAATGGATTAAGACCTTTAAGGCAGAGGCGGCCTTGGGGCGAGGAGGTTGGTACCTCCCTTCCAACAATTTAATTCTTTGGTTCTGATTGTGCTTAAATTCTGAGTTGTCTAATTCTCTGTTCTTAAATGTGTATATTTGTCAGTTACTAATTCTTGAAAATGTGGAGACATTAATACTGTTAGAGGTGAATGCATGATTTTATGTATGTATTGGATCTTTGAGTAAGGAGGTGTAATCTCTCACTTTTTTTTAATAAAGTTACTGGCTTAATGAACTGCGGAGAACATTTTTTTTTTGATGGCCCGCTTTTGCAATGTATTAGAAATAAATAGTAATGACAGTCATTTGTGCAGTAGTTATTTTATAGTGATATCTGAGAGCCATAATATTTGGTTTATGTTTCAAGATTTTGAAACAATGTTGCAATTCCTTACATCCGTAATGACAAATGATTAAAAGAAATCTGTTTTTTGTTGCTTGTCTGTGATGGATTTTGTGGAATCTAGTTACTCTGTGTCGCACTTTTACATGGCAGCTGAATGAGTGGTTTGTCGAGATCTATGCACGGTCATCCATTACGTAATATTTAGTGATCGAAGCACATCATTGCAATATTGCTGGCATCTTTGGTTGATGTAGAGGTTTAATTGTATTATTATGATTTGGATACTCATTGGGTAACCTCAGGTCTATAATGTAATAGAGCGCGTGGAATACCATTATGATCCTTAATATTATGGCAAATACTTATATGCACCAGTTGCACCGTGCAACTCAAGTGCATTTTTAAATGATATTAGTTGTTTTACTAAAATGTATTGTATTAGTTGGTATTAGCTGTTTTCACGGAACAATATTAGTTGTTTACGTTGAACAATATTAGATGCATGGTTAGCTGTACAAATAGTTTTTTCTTTAGTGGACAGCAACAATAATCTATAAATATATGCTGAAGAATCCATCAATGAGTTGATTCACATTTTTCCTCCACCTTAAATCTTCTTTGCTCACGTCTAATTGTTTGGGCCTTTTCACTTGCAGTGGCTTCCTTTAGGAAAGGAAGAGCAGCAATTGGGACCATTTTCTTCTTGGAATATAACTGGGACATATAGAGGTCCGTTTGATGTCTATCTGTCTGATCATTTGGTATTCATTCGATTGCGTGAATCATTTTATGTTGATTAAATTCACTTTTCTTTTTGTCTTAGTGTTATTTGTATATCAAGATGAATATATGTTGGTTATCATCAATGTCAATCTAGGAAATAATGTAGTATTTTCTGACATAATTGTCGAATGGCTACCTCATCTCAATGTTCAAGCTGGTAAAGGCGAGTATCAGCTTAGCATTTAATTTGATACTTGTATGTAAGCCATGCTAGCGCTGAGATAGGAACACAACCTTTTATTTCGCTTGTTTCTGATATCATGTTAAACGATGGTCATCTAAAATAAATGTTGACATTTAATGGTTTGCATATAATTTTTATGCCTATTTCATAAATATTTTCTTTGATTTGGTCGACCTTAATGAGCATGCTGAATATTATTAATTCTCCCACCTGGTTTTGTTGCTCAAGGGGGAGACTCATAAGGTATGTTATCTTCAGAAGTCTTTGTATGATTTGAAACAGAGTCCTCGTGCATGGTTTGGTACTTTTACTCGTGCTGTTGAGAAGTTTGGATTACCTGTCATATGATCTGTGACACTAGAATCAATGACCCATTTGGATGATGAGGAAACAAGACATGCATTAGAATTACCTGACTCGGCAACAGTGGTAACAAAACTTGCTTTTGACTGATTCACTTCCCGAAATTGCAGCAACCTTGCATACTCACTAGTAGAAATAGTGACAGAACCATTAAAGTGGTCAAATTTATTGCGCAATTTTGGACAATCTCCTTTGATATGTCCAATCCCATGACAATAACGACACTCCACAGAAGACATTTTATCTTCAAAACTACAAACCAACCAAAAGAAACAATTCCAGAAACGCAACAAATCAAATCCAAAATTTTACAAAATCTGTACCCAAAAATGAAATCACACACCACTCGGATGTTGACCCAAACAGGAACACCAACAGAAAGAGCTCGACGAGGCGAGCTCAACAAAAGTCGCCGGAGAAAATTCCGGCAACGGACGCGCATCCACGGGCGCCGCAAGTGGCAGCAGGAAAAAACTCTCGCCGGCGCGTGAGTCTCACACGCGCGGCCTCCAATTTCTGGCGAAGGGTCGCCGGACGACGGGGAACCTCCCTGTGCCGGCGGTGTCGACCGGAGGTGGCCGGAAACGTGAAACCCCAAATCCTTGCACAAACCCTAGTTTTCTTCAAACCCTAATTTCAGAAATTAACTAGCCTTAATTTCAAATTCTGGAACCATGCTCTTGATACCATGTCATGCTATAATCAAAAGACATAGTGTGGGAGAATTTTCTATGTATTGAATTAGGTCAAGAGTACACATATATATATATACAAGTGAATAGCCTATTCTAATAAAGGCCCACTAAAGGCCCATCTATACTTATTATTCTAACAGGAATATAATAGGCGAAGTTATGTATTTGCTTCATGTAGTTGGCGTTGATTAACTAAGCTGTAGATTTTGTTCCATGCAGGCAATTGGAAGTTTGTAGATACCAAAAATAGCACTTCCAAGTTTCCCGATTTTAAGAAGTCAAATGGAAATTCGGTACTGGAATTAATCAGTACACCAACAAAAATAACTGGGGTACACTTTGTTCAGGTAGTTTGATTAATTTTTAGCTTGCATTCAAAACGTTACGAACTATCACATGCCTGATTGTTTATTTTTATACTATCACAGCCTAATTGTCACATTCTATTCGATATACTAGGGAATTATAATTTTCCATGATGTGTTCGATAATGAAGATGATAATCACGGAGCTCAAATCAGAGTAGAAGGTGTATATATTTGGCCATTCAGACAACTAAGGATGGTAGCTAGCAGGTAGTTTCCAGTCATTTTCTTAACACAAGTTCTATAATCTTACGTTGTAATTCTAGTTTGGGCAGACTATTGGTCTCCCCATATATTTTGTTATATATGCACATTCCATTTATCATCATTAATTTTGGAATCTATGCAGATGCAAATTTAATATTGCTTAGTGACCTTTGCAGCAATTGTATAATCAGAGATATACAGATTCTACTAACTAGCTCGTTATATTTCAGAATTTACAGTTTTGTATTTCATACTTGCTCATATAGTTGTACGTCAGACTTCAACTTCACCCAGCTAAAGTTACAAATATTTTGGGAAAAATCTAGAATGAGCTGCAGATAACATCATGACTCATGTCCTAAGCTTAAATATCCTCAAAATTTTCAACTATGAATTGATTGAATAATTATTTTTTGTTTTCTTTTGAAAGAGTTGTTCTTTCTGGAGATTATAGTTTTGATTCTAGCTATATTTCTGCAGTGGAAAAGAAGGTGAATTTGGGTCAGAAGATGATTACTTGTTATCTAATCCCTATCACTTGGTAATCACTATAACTTCTTTAATTTCTATAACCTTTCCACTTGACTTGATCTTATGCAAAAGGCTATAGTTATGTTTATATTTTGAGTATGTTTCTTTCTTTTCCTTTAAATGTGTTGAACTGGTGGATATGATGTTGTTCCGATATAACATGGCTAAATATTTTGCTTGAGGGTTAAATAGAACCAAATATCTATAAGGGACGATTTCTACTTTATGGTTGCACGGATATTTCTTCTCGATAGTTGCACACGTCTAAAAGTATTTTAGAGTTTCAGTTCAGATTATCTCAAATTAAGTTGAAGTATTAGCAATTTTTGTTGAGAATATCAACTATGAGAAAACACTAATGCTGGATGTTTTTATTTCTTGATGCTGATTTTTTCCTTAAAGGTGGTTTGCCTTTTACAATTATACTGATTACAAATTTATCTGAGGATATCAGTAGTCCTTAACACGATTCACTTTTTTCTTCTTTGTCAGCTCGGAGTTTTTTCATCCCAGGTGCTTCAGGAGTCTCCTCGAGATAAAATCTGGAAGAGGAAACAATGTACTTTCCATTAAAATTGTTTTATTCCATCATCTGTTTGAACTCCTGATGCTAAAATTGCTCTTTTTTCTATTGCAGCTCCTATTTATGAAATGGAGAAACATTGCAACATTGAAATTGCAGGACAAGTTTCTCGTGTATCTTCCAGAAAAAATGGTAATAATTTTTTCAGATATTAAATTCTATCTCTAAAAGATGATCATGTTCCCCTTCTTCCTCATCCGTCTCCGTGAATACCACTAGCTTTTGAAAAATATTTTGATATTTATATTTGTCTATATTATCAAATTATAAATTATTAAATCATCAGACTTTCTCTCTCTTGTACTTTTCCAAGGTGGAGATCAAGATAAGTATTATATAGAAGGACTGATGGAAAGCCCTTCGGTGGATGATGATGTGGATTGCTTCTCACCCATGCTTCTGAATGCAACTTCAGTTAATGTGGATGTCTACTACAATAAAGCTGTTAATTACACCTTGATTGTTACCTTTGTATCCTTTACCATTAAGTATTCTTTCAAAGAAAGATGATGAAAAAGGTTTCATATTGTTATTACTCTTTGGTTCGATTCTTTAACTTCTTCATGTGCTAGATCTCTTTCCTTGAAGTTCTACTGTTAATCCGTCAGATGGAACACAGTAATACTCAATCAGTAAGATGCCCGATGATACAAATTTGGATTTACAAATCGTAATTATTAATGTATTAATGCTATTTTTATAAATATTCCCAGGGGGCTGCCAAAGTTTCAATTTTAATGGTTGGACATCAGGCTATAATGGATGCTTATATTTGTCTTCTGCATCTTACTGCCGGAGTTCTAGTTGGTATGTTTACTCAGGAGTCGGTAGCTTAAAGCTTTAAAATGAATTTCTTGATTTTTTATTTTGCCTATGCTTATAGTATCTTAGTTTTGCATGTGCTGATGCTTGCCTATTTACAGAATCGCTGTTTAATGCTTTTGCCACCGCTGCATTTTTCAAGTTTGTGGTGTTCTCGATTTTTGAAATGCGGTACCTATTGGCGATATGGAAGGCAAATAGGCCCGCAAATGGAGAGAATTGGGAACAAATGAGGCGCGAGCTTTCAGTTCTTTACAGTCGATTTTGTGAGTATCTTTATACGTTATTTAAAATGTCATTTCACAGTCTCTATTGGTCTATCCAGTTTTCTCAATTCAATAAGGTGATGGAGAAACTATGGGAATTGCCTGATTTGGGTAATAGTTTATAGAAAATAAGCAATATACTATAACTTGAATAATTAATTAATAGGCAAAAAGTTTTTTCCAGTCCTGTAATTTTGCACATTTTTGCTTTCAGGACACTCCACTTTCCCGAATTTAATTCATCCTGTTAACTTCCAAAATTCAACCTTTTAGTCCTTTGACCAGATACAGCGGGTTACCAACAGGTTTTGAGATGACGTGACATTTTTTTCATTTCTTAAAAAAAAAAAATCGTCATGTTAACTTTAGAAACCGGTTACTAACCCACTGTAGCCAGTCAAAAGACTAAATGGTTCAATTATTAGTTAACATAACTAAAAATAAAACTGGTAGACCAAGAAGAGATAAGAAATAGAAGGCAACTTATGCATTAAGAGTTAGTTGAAACTTTAAATTGAAATTTACCCATTTATGTTAGTTGATGAATACTTCTTTTCTTTTGTTTGTGCTTTGCCTTTCTCTGATGTTATATGGCATTGATTGTTTTGTAGATGGAATTCTTTTAGGTGGCATTCTCTTCATGTATGAGTTTCATAAGTTTTTGCGGTTTATTCTACTCCTCCTTCACTCTTTCTGGATTCCACAAATAGCCATTAACATAATTCGTGACTCGAGGAAACCATTGCATCCCCATTATATCTTAGGGATGACAGTAACTCGTATTGCTATCCCATTATATGTATTTGGGTGTCCACATAATTTCATGCGAATAGAGCCCGATCAGAACTGGTGTATTTCATTGGCTCTTTTTATGGGACTCCAAGTATTTATTCTTCTTCTGCAGCATTACTTTGGAGCACGGTGCTTCATTCCTCGTCAGGTTTGTTTCCTTCCTTTCAGAAATTCTAAATTAAAAAAAAAAAGGTAAAACTTTCAACTATATCTGAATTATGTAACAATGTAGTTCTAGACTCCATTGGTTCTGTACTACCCATCAGGATGCACTTTGCACTTGAGTTTAGCTAAAATTCTGTTATGTTTTATTTTAAATGTTTTAATACCGTGATAATATTCAGCTTTTTATGTGCTGTATCATTATGGCTTATTGAGTTTGCTGATTCTAATATGTTGCCCAGAATTATGTGGAGTTTCTTGAGCTGAGTCCACAATCTATCCCTGAGCTCTTGTTAAAAAAAGGGTCAAATCTGTTATCAAAAATTGTTTTTTATTTGCATAGTATGAATAAGTAGAGATTAGGAAACTCATGAACGCTTTCGCTGTGATTTTGTGAAGTTAATAGATGATTAGTAGTCTATTAAACACATCTGGTTATGGTTATTCCTTGTAACAGCCTGTTTAAATGACTTTATGTCATAAATGCAGATATTACCAGAGAAATACAGCTACTATAGGAGATTCCATCAGGGGTCAAACGAATCCACAGATTGTGTTATTTGCATGACACCTATTGAGCTCAACCAGCGTTCAAATGATTGCATGGTATCTATTCCTCTCATCATTCCTGTTTCCACATCTTCTTTCACAAATTTATTTGACACATTTATTTTGTCCAGGGGTTCCAATCCAATGTTTGCATGGTATTGCAATAGTTTCGTTCTTGATATTTGCTGAGATCAGTCTTAAATCATAGTTTTATTAACTCAATTTTTTATCTAGGTGACTCCATGCGATCATTTCTTTCACACTAGTTGCTTGCATAGATGGATGGACATGAAAATGGAATGCCCAACATGCCGTCGTCCCCTTCCACCAGCTTAGAAGATGTATATTCTGTTCTTAAACTAAATAGAGCCGCCCTACACGTTAACTGTGGTAAGATGGATGTCTTAAAGTTAGGTCTTGATTCTTTAGATTTACAACTTTTGATATAAAAAGTATTTTCCACTCATCTTCGAGCATAAAATACGTAGTTTCTCTGATACATAATGAGCTAAAACGTTTTTTGGTCTTATAACTTGTCTACTATTCAACTTTGGCCTAAAAAAGTTAAATTCTTGCTTTAGTACCAACATTAAAAAAATTGTACAATTTAGACCCAAAGTTACTGGAAATGTCTCACGAATGTCCAATTTTTGCCCCATAACTTGTCTATTGTTCAATGTTCAATTATGGTCCCAAATTAAATCCTCACATAACATTCGTGTGAAATACGTTTTCGTTTTTCCTGCAATTTTGGAGCTAAAATTGGACAACTTTTTTATTGTTGGGACTAAGTTGAAATGTTTAACATTTTCTGGTCCGAAATTGGACAATAGACAAGTTATGAGATAATTTATTTTTTTAAACATGAGCGAATGCATTTTTTCATTTAAAATTTACAAAGGTATAACCATTCCATAGTTTTGTTACAGTTGGAGAATGGTGTCAAAGTATAGGTGATACCCAATTTGTCAGCGGACAAACGACAACGTTTAGTTGTATACTGTAATGTAATGGAGAGACTGCTAAAATTCAGTCTTATTTTATAGGTTTAAATGTTTAATGAATGAAATCTTTTGTCCAAGTCAGAAAGGTAAGAGAGCTGCCTTTTTTTTGCTGCCTGTAACGTAAAGCTAGATACTCATCTTTACTCACTATTTTGTCTCTCTTCTCTGTGTATATGTATACGTGCTGTTTCGAATAAGTGAGACAGTTTCAACGATACGTAATATTTTTGCATTTCCTTTTTAATTTTAGTATGAATTATATGTTCGAATTTTAGATTATCGTTGGGAGAATTCGGAGAAATTATTTTAATGTTTACTATGCTCGTTTAAAAAAATGGTAAGAAATTCTTCTGTCTTTTACCCACAATGAAATTTGTAGGCTCAACTTGTGCTATATTGAAATAAAAGCATGCGTTTAGGAAAATAAAATTAGTAAATCTAGGACTTAATAATATAAATATATAGATATTACAGTTTAATTGATACTAAACTTGAAAATTTGGGCTTTATAATTACTCCCTTCGTTTCAAACTCGACTACTACATTTTCATTTCGGACGTCTCAATCTTGACTATACATTTCCTTAAATGAAAATATTTACTTTATCACATAAAATACTACTAATAAACAATTCTTTCTACCATCAATTAACCATCACTTTATCAGTTTATTATATTAATACTAATAAATAACTTTTTCTGCTCAATATTTTATCACTTTATTATATAAAATATTAATAAATAACTTTTGCTTAAACTCCGAGCACACAGTAATGTAGTAGTAGTCGATTTTGGGACGGAGAGAGTACTAAATATTCTTTAAAACGATCAAGAAAATTGTTTGATTGATCGATAAGGTCGTTTTATTTTGCTTATTATATTTTTTTTACAATTGCATCAATTCATTATTTCATAACTATGCATTACTCATCAGTCGAATGATTTTTTTAATCTTTTTAGGATGTATTTAATAATTTATTCAAATAATGAAGTTATTTCGAAAGAAATATTGGTAATTTATCCACTCTTTACAACTCCCAAGAGAAAATTGAATAAATTTTGAGGTGTCATAATGAGAATATGTATAACGCTTTAACATTTTGATGGGTGTTGAATTGTATTAATTTGTACCACGTCTCATTGATCAAATCGTATGAATGTTTGTCATAAAATTTTTACAATGTAAATGAATGACCAAAATATACTCTGCACAGCTTGTTGTGTCATTATTACTAATAATCATCAATTAACACAGAACATCTATTAAAAATGAATAGGTCTACAGTGAAATTTATTTATAGTAATAAAATTTATATAATTATAATTATAAATTAATAATATAATACTTATCAATAATATTATTATACTTATAAACTGATATCATAGTATTAAATATTATGTGTATTAGTTTATAAAAATATTAATTTATAAATATAATGACACTAATTCATAGTATGAACAAGTTTCACATTAGAATTTATCTTTAAAAATATAAACATTATAAAACAATAAACAATTAAAAATAGGTGAATCAACTCAACTCAAGTCTTTTTTTTTTTTTTTTGAAAAGTCTTTTGATCTTCCTCATAATACCCATTTTTTGGGCCCAATGGTCACACCAAGTAATCACAATTTTTGTGCTTCAACCCTTTTTGCTATCTGTACGTGATTCTGCATATCGCCATTTGCCAGCAATTGATCTTATAGTATTAACATGATCGAATACACTGACTATTTAGTCAAATTATTTAATTTATTTTGTACAATATTGGCAATATACGTATGTTGTGGGCTCTTTTTGATGAAACAAATTTCCAAGTCTTGAGATATGAAAAATCAGGAGCGAAAATAACATCTCATTGCCCTAAGATTTAGAGATAATTCCAGGCAACATTCTTCTGTGAGGCTTGGTTTGAAATTGAATTTCTTGGCCTCCCTTGTCTGTTGATATGATAAGATAGGCATGTGTTGCTGACATGTTTCTATTAATTGTAATAATAATGATGCAACTATATTGTAGGCTGTGGCAAATTCATACATTTATAAGATATACATTGAACAAACATCATTTTCAGACTTTAATATATATATATATATATATATATATTAACTATAAATGGGGTAGGTTTTTCCATCCTACGCGCCAGAATAGGGGTCAAGGATAATTAAACTTAATTTACTTCACAACTAATAAAGCTCATTTGTCATTATTAATCGTCTAGATTTAGTCAACAATTGGAAAGTTTAAACCATTATTAGAGATGGTGTAATGACTAATTAGTCTCTCTGCACGTAGATTATGTCCCCCACCCACAAGTCTAACCCATTTAAGTTTTGAGGCGAGTGCTGATTAATTAGATGGGTTTGAGATAAGATAATGGATTTTGATATCTAAATTTGGAATTGTTAGATGAAGAATCTTGCTTGCTTGGACACATAAATATAATAAATAATTGTACTTGATAGATTTAATTTGTCATCCCTAATCATCGTTATTCTTTTAATATTTTTACTAAAAGTTCAAACTCGCACAACTAAAATGGGGAAAAGCTTTAAGGTACAAAAATAGGAAGCGATGACTTTTTAAGTGATAAAATCTAACTTTTTTGTGATTCATTTACAAAGCAAAAATTTTTTTTGCAATTTTTTTTTTTACCTTAGAGTCACTAAAAATTGCATTTGTATATTAGAGTCATTGCTTCCTATTTTTTGTATGAGAGTCATTAATTCCAATTAAAATTTAAGTGGAGAATGCCTTGATCACACTCAATCTTCCTCCGTAACAAAGGACATAAAGTAACACTACACCTGAATTAATTGGTAAATCTAAACAATTGTCTCTTTCCCCATAATATTCAAAATGCTCATTTAACTTCACCGGAGAAACTTCAACTGGTTTGATCAAATTAACTTTAAGGATCCATAAATTTAACTGATTAAATTGTTTTTACAAAATTAATAATTTATTCTTACGAGTTACGATCGATGTTAATTGTAACTTTAATGTATATGTATGTAAGTTTACCAACGTACTTTATATACTATAAAACTTTTAAAAATATATGTTTGTACTTTTATTTATGAACACCGAATTCTTGCCTGGACTTTCAATTTTATTTGAAATGAATGTTATAATTCCATTTGTTTAAGTGAGGTATTGTGCTCTAGTATAAAAAATTGGTCATTACATAGTCGGTTCAAACAAATTAAATCGTAAGTATATAGATCCAATTTAATTTAAATTAAAAGTACTATAACGACTAACTGATTTTTACAAACTAGAGTACGGCGACACGTACAATTGAAACAAGTTAATATTTACACATAAAAAAGATGATACCCAATTCAAAAGGTAAATAGTAAAGGTGTCAACTTTTTGTTGCTTGAACAATTTATCGACGGTGACTCGTGAATAGCAATCAAGCAATTAAGAAGTTGGGCAATGTGCGCAACTACTTATTACGCCTCATAACTTTCAATGCATTTCGTAACTTAATTAATTACTCCAATCGTCCAAGCCGGAAATTAAATAATATTGCATGTATACACATATATCTACATTTTTGGGTTACATAATATATTTTTAAAACGTACAATATATTACGTTGAAACATATAATTTATTTATTGAATTGTAAAATTTGTATTCATAAAATAAGTTGCTTGCAGAATAATAAAATTATATTTTAGTGTAATGAATATAAAAGATATACTATAAAATGCAAGGTGCATACAAGATTTAGCCCTATTTTTTAAAAAATAAAAAATAAATAAGTTGTGTAGTTACTAAAATGATTGGTTTTTTTTTTTTTTAATTTTGTGGGTCACTGATAAAATATTATGCAAATTTGTTATGTAAATTGAATCATGTTAGTCATTTTTTATAAATCTCTATTATTTAAACACATCGTTCGATTTATAATCCGCTCAATTGAGGGTTGATAGTATGAATGGGGGAGTATCTCATCTATCTCTTATAAAGAATAAACAAGTTAAAACTCACTAAAGATCGAGTGTTGTGTTTTCGAGTCAATGATATTACTTATTTATTTTAAATAACATTTATTTGTTTACTAATATTTCCAAAAGTAATATTGTTTATTGTAGGTAATACTATTTAATTATTCATCATTATATCTTATAATTCCATTACGTTTTGCTTAATATTGGTTCGTACTTCATCGCCGGCTAGTTTATCGTGTACCTAACTACGTATAGTTTCAAATCAATCTCATTATTCGTGAATTGTGATCTTGTATCCCGTAACTCAATTACTTCTTTACAGAAGTCACTTATTTTCAATTATTGTGGACAAATAGGTAAATGGATTGAACAAGTAGGAAAATAGCAAATTCTACTGTGTCACCATTTGTGCTAATTTAAAATTGGTGTAATTGAATTTTTTTTTCCAGTTTTTTCCCAGTTATTTTACCCGACCCGCACTCAACCCAATCGGTATATGGTTCACTCGACCTAGATGTGTTTATTTATTTATTTTTTTTTAAATAAAGTTTTTTCAGTTCCAAATCAATCGACTGATAATTTTGAAACAAGTGGATGGTTCCAGTTCCAAATCGTCATTTTGTTAACTGGTTCTAGTTCCAAATTGTCAATTAGTTACGGTTCCTAACTGCAACCCGCGTTGACCAGAATTCCGGTTCAGACATACTATAGGTGATGAGCTGGCGGAGTTTGGGAGGGAATTTACATGCAAATGCAATTGGCCCATTACTTCATGTGATGCTGCACATTTATATTTATATACCATTCTAATATAAATATATGTCTTTTTTTTTTTTTTCAAAATCACCTAAAGAGAGTAATATAATTGACAAGCAGTGAGGGTCCAGTGCCTGAGTAGTTGAGGCAGCTTTTAAAATTAATTCGACCTTTTCTTTTTCCAACCTCCTCAACCACAACTTGTTTAGTTCCATTTCTTATATATCTTTAAATTTTAAGATGGGTAGGTTAGTCCAATATTTATGTGTATATATGGTTTAATTTTTTCAAAATTATAAAATAGGCTTGTGGTACCAAATAACTCGAACTCATGCCTCATAACACATATAATGATGCTCTAACCACTTGGAAATAATTATATCAGAAAGTGCGCACATCCTTTTTCAACCCTTGCAATTTACAGCAGTCGTATACTTATTGAAGCAGGTCTCGAGATTGACGAATTATTCATATCTACACACCCCGTCTTCAAGACAGCCGTTGAAGATATTACATTTTTCATTCAGAACTTAAAAATTTGAGGAGCGTTTAGACTTTCTCAATTCCAATATACTTATATGGAGTACATGTTATTGCAAGTTTTGCAAAATTCAATCTTCTTTCTGATTATTGTTGGTGCGAATTATTTAACTTTCTTTTGTCATCCAAAGCTATCAGAAAATTCAATCCACAAACAACTAACACTAAGATTTTTTTTCTTTAACAATAAAAACTTATTTCTTATAAAGTTAAATAAAATGCCTAATTAATTAAAGGCATAAAACTTCTAAGTAGCTAGGTTAATGCCTTCTCAATCACCATTGAAGAGCATTTATGAGGGTCATAATTGCTCGTTAATTGCTTCATTTCAGTCTCATATTTGTTGTGATTTGATCATATGATTTCAATCTATTTTGTACTTAAATTGCACTTGAGATGAGAAAATTTGCCATATAATATTATATCAATTCAATTTTTGTGCTTAATCTTATATTTTTCATTATTCTAAAATACATCACATTCACATATTAATTAATAACATCAGTTAATGCATGTAGCATGCTATGATTATTTTAAAATATACTCCCTCTATCCTAATTTGATTGTCCACTTTTTATAAATAACCATCCTAATTTTGTTTGGTCATTTCCTAAAAAAGAAATAAAACAACTTTCAATACTATTTAATACTATTATTTCTCTCCACCAAATCCACTTTACACCATTTAATTCTATTATCTCCCTCCACAAAACCCACTTTATACCATTTAATAATATTATCTTCTATTTTTTCTTAATCTCTGTATCTACAATAAGCGAATAATAAAAAATAGAACGAAGGAAGTATAAACTAAGTTGAGATCAGAGATCGGACGCACTCTTTTAAATAAAAATTTTGCAATTATTGATGCGACACTTCCAGCTCTCTATCATTATCAACAACTTAAAATTAAAGTAGGAAGGTTTACATTTTTACATAAATAAAATACAGCAATCCGAGTGGAAAAAGATAAGCAAAGGATTTATGTCACTATAGTTTATTCTAAATAAGAAGAGGTACGTAGCAATTAATATTTTCCGAGCTGTTTGCATTAAATAAAAATTTATCCACTCGTTTTGCGCACACACTTGATTCAAATGAGACCTACTCACCGATGTAGTAGACCCCACTTATTAACTCAAAAAGGCAGTGAGAAGCATTCTTATAAATCTTCTCCATATATTCACCAAATAGAATAAAAAGAAAAGTAGAATTGAATTTATTGTAATGTTGATGGAAATGGAGGAAGCAGAACCAGTGAGTCCAACTGGACAGTACTTCACGAGTTCAGTGATTTCAGTGTCTGTGATTTGTGTTCTTGAATCAGAAAACTCAATTGATGATTCACAAACAATGGCTTTGCTCAAAGATGTCTTTCTTCCCATCAATCCTCGTTTTTCCTCTGTTATGGTACACTCCATTCTTTCTTTAATTTTGTTCTTTTTCTTTTTGCTGTATTTTAATTATTTAATTATGTGTGTGTGTGTTTTGTTTGGGATAGTTATCGATGTGATTTTTTTTTCTTTGTAAAACGTTGTTTTGTTCTTAGATTTGAATTTAGAAATGAGAATTGGATTTGTAGCTTCTACCTACAAGGCTACAATTGCAATTTCATTAAAATAGTTCGGATCGCCCAAAGAAAAAATCCCTTAAAAAAAAAAACCCTACTTGGTTTTTGAGGAACACATTCAATTAGTAAGCAAATTTGAGATTTCAATTCTTGCTACGGGATTGTCTGTTTTTTTCTTAATCCACTTTTTTGGGGGTGTTACGTATTAGTTCAATTGATTGCTAATTTAAGTGTGATATAATGACCAATTAATTAATACTCTCTAGTTACAACGAAAACACTTGTGCCAAGTTAAAGGCAAAAATCTATCCGACAATATAGATTATATTTAAAATTAATTTTTCAATAAAAGATTTAGTCGATCATGTATGACCTATGTATGATTACATGGAGGTGTAAATTTCATGAAAAGATGTACAAACTAGCTAATGCATAGATATTCATATACTGAAACAGGAGGAGGACAAAAATGGAAAAAAGCAGTGGAGGAAAGTCGAAGTGAAAATCCAAGATCACATAAAAGTCCCAAAATTCCAAGCACAAGAGTCACCACAATTCTACGAGGACTGCCTCACTGACTACTTATCAAAAATGGCAAGAGACGAGCTCCCACTGAGCAGGCCATTATGGGAAATTCACATCATCAAATACCCCACCAAAAACGCAGCCGGAAATCTTGTTTTTAAGCTTCACCACTCACTCGGCGACGGCTTCTCACTAATGGGGGCCCTCCTTTCTTGCTTGCAAAGGGCCGATAATCCCGAAATCCCGCTAACCTTCCCCAACTTGAATCCGCCTAACCAAACGCCTGATAAAGATGATAACTTTTGCACTAGATTGTCCAGGGGTATTTCCGGGACGATTAATACGGTCACGGATTTCGGGTGGAGTTTGTTGAAGAGTAGTGTGCTTGAAGATGATAAGACGCCGGTGAGGTCCGGCGACGACGGCGTCGAGTTCCGGCCGATCACGATCAACACTTTGACTTTGTCACTCGATCAAATTAAACAAATCAAGGCTAATCTTAATCTGGTTAGTTGATATTTTCGTTTCCTATTTATTATTATTGTTGCTTTAGAATTGAAATTATTTAGTTTTTTAAATAGTTAATTATACTTGATTAAATTAGTGTTACATATGATGTGATTAATTTGGAGACAATGGTCAATTTAAATACTAGGTTTCTTCTCTAATTGATTGCAAACAGCCAAACACGGTACTATATTGGGTAGTTTTTTTTTTTTTTGACAGGGTACTATATTGGGTAGTTGAGTAGTATTGATGTGCCGGTCCTATTTTAATTTTTCAATCATAATTCATTTTAATGTATAAACTAATTAATTTTCTTTCAATTATGTTGTATCTATAATTATAAGTTATACTAATAATCTTTTTATTCATAGAAGAATAATTCCATTAAGATTGCTAGAATCAACAATCTCAAACTTTGCAAAAACATGAGTTATAAAGTTATAATATTAGTATCACTACTTTACCAGTAAACTCGATGGAAGCGGAAACCTTTACATTAATATTTGAACGTGTAATTGAAATCATACTAATATGCTTAATAAAAAAATATAGTTTTTGTACATAGAAAAACAAAAAATGTAAACTGATTTTTTCCTGAGAAGAAATTTTGATATAGTATTAAAGTTGCATAATTTTAATATAAAAAAAGCTCTAAAATAGAATAATGGGCCGTAATCCAGACATTTATCTACTTTTTACTCTGTGTCAGATTCAATGATAAATTGATAATATCTGTATTATGATCGCGCTCTTATACATCATTAATTATGGTATACTTATTGCAATTTTATTACAACATGAATTTCTACTTTTGGGTATTCAATATTTTCTCGAGACTTTGTTATCTTCCATTAAATTTGTATAGAAGTAGGTATATTAGGGACAAATGAGTAATTGCACGGCACTGTGTGCAGTAGCGTTTAGTGGGTTCCTAAAAAAGCATTGTCAATGAATGCTGTCAAAAAGAAAAAATGTCAACACAATTAAATGTCAATTATTTTATTTTTAATTTTCCATAATGTCACAGCTGCAGAATAAATCTTACTTTAATTTATTTATATTGAATTATTGAAGAAAGAAGATTAACAAAAATCATTGCACTTTCAGATTAACTTTTGCTCATGCACTTTTACTTTTTGTCTTATAATCTTATTAATTTACTCTTGTTTTGATAATGAAGACCAAAGTGGGCAAAGGTAAATAAAAAAAGTGAAAATAAAACTGTTTCTGGCGTTATGAAAGTGAAAATATTAAAATTTAAAAGTCCAGGGGATCATAAAATAGGCATTTTTTCAAACTTCAAATTAGTTTTAGAGATATAACCATATTGCTCCTATGGTCTGTAGTGTTTAAATAATATCAACCTTCAAAATATATATTGAGAATCAGTAGTCTTGGATTATCATTTGATTAATTGCATGAACATTTGTATAGAATATTGATCCAAATAGAATTTGATATTGATCACAATATATATGTGCTCAAAACAGACTATAAATGATGTGATATGCGGAGTACTATTCTTGGGAGTTAGAGAATACATGAAGGCAATGAATCATGAGCAGAGGAATGCAGAATCAACAGCATTGGTTTTACTCAACACCAGAAACATCGGCGGGTACAGATCCGTACCCGAGATGGTCAAACCCGATGCTGAGTCCCCCTGGGGCAACCAGTTTGCATTTCTGCACGTGCCCGTCCCACAAATCACGAGCACCAACCCTCTCAGTTTTGTGCACAAAGCTAACATGTTAATCAAGAAGAAAAGGAATTCTGGAGCTGTTCCATTGACTGGCAAATTACTCGATGCTGTCAGGAATTTGAGAGGCCCTGAGGTATGTATGTGCACTACTCTTCTATTGCAAAATCGCATTTCATTCACCTTTAAGTTACGTTGCATTTCTGTTGTTAAAGATCGTTTCCTGTGTCATTAAAGACTTTTATCTAGACACGATTTCTGTCGATAAAAGTCATTTTTCTTGTATTGCAACTTCAAATAATAAGTGTATAATAACTACGATAGATCTATGATTGTTTAGTTTAATTAATAAAACTTCAATTGTGGGTGCAGGTGACAGCAAAATACATACACAGCACATTGAAGAATTCGAGCATGACAATTTCGAACGTCATAGGCCCTCTTGAACAAATGTCTTTGTCTAATCAACCTGTCAAAGGCTTCTACTTCATGGTCGTTGGCGTCCCCCAGGTTCGCATATAATATATCTACCCCAACAACTAAATTACAAAAATATTAAATACATAGCTAAATAATGAAAAAAAAATACAAGTAATTTCAATTAATAAGCCACTTTTTTCTTTTTTTTTTTCGTTAATCATTTGAAATTCTGGATTATGAATTTCATCGTTTAATTGAAATCGTATTGATTTTAATTTCGAAGCTACATTGAGTTATTTTTCATCTAATCAATTTTTTTATATAGTACTATATGTGTTGATGAATTTGCAGAGCCTTACGATAACAATGGTGAGCTACATGGGACAACTGAGGGTGGCTGTGGGGACAGAAAACGGGCTAATAGATGGTCCAAAGTTAAAGTCGTATATTCAAAACTCGTTTGATTCTATCTTCAAAGCAGCAGTTCCTTGAAATTCAAGATCGATGGACAAACAGAGATATTGAATAATATTATACATGTTTTACCCTAAATTCATTCAATACATGGATCAATAATTAATTGAGGTCTGGTGTATAATTAGTCACCTCAAAAAAATGTGAATTGTATTTTCTTCTCATACTTGGTTCCTCACACTGGTTGGATCTTATAAATGTTACTCAATCGTGTATATTTTCTGCTACACTTATAATTAGATGGTGAATGATGTAATTGTGATCAAATATTGATCGTTAATTTGGACAAACATATCATTATCTAAAAAGTGTTACAAAAAGTGTTAATAGGAGTGTTTCAGAATGATCTTTTCGTTTTTCTCTCTTTGACTATATATATATATATTTTAGGTAGTCTAACAAGATGATCTATAACAAGGAGCTCCAATTATAATTAAATTGGCTTTTATGCAAAAGAAAATACACACACCAAAATAATGCATATCACTCATTTTCTTTTTCATCGCGCGCAGTTAAATTTCCACATTAAATATAAATGGACTAATTATATTATACACACTTTTTTAAAAGTTTGGACTTTTATATAAGACATAATTCATTCATCATGTATTGTTAGTTTATAGGGAAATAATATAAACGAATTCATTACACACGTCTCTACGTGTTTGTGTTTTTCGATTAAACATAATTCTTTTTATATACCAATTACCGTACATATATATGTATGTAAGGTGTGAATGATGCCACACATTATACCGTACCATACCGTGCATAATTTTTACATATAATCACTTCTAACCAACTATATGGCATGTTAGTATGCTACATTTATTTGCATGTAGGTTATACAATAATGAATAGTTAATATCATAACCTACCATACCGAGTATCGACTATATTTTGCTCTGGTCGCCTATATATATCAATGTGTCTCATAATATAAATGGTACAAATCTTGCAGTGCAAAAAAATAAGTATGGAGGTTGAGAGAGATGAAGTGTTTGAGCCTATGAGCCCAAGTGCCCAGTATTTGAAGAGCTCTGCATTATCACTCACAATTCTTGGAGTCTTGGAATTAGAAATTACTTTTGATGATTCCACAGCCATGAATCTCCTAAAAGATGTCTTCTTGCCTATAAATCCACGTTTCTCCTCCATCATGGTTAGTTATATATTATTAATTTCAATTTCCTTTTTCATCTCAACAATTTCTTGTTTGTATTCATGAATGTCACAAAAACTTCAATGAAGAGTACAAATTCACGTAAACTCTTTTTTTTTTCAAAGTATCACTGTTTAGCATTCAAAAGTGTCATTGTTTAGCATTCGTAGTGTTACTGTTTAGCATAAAATCAAACATTTTTAAATAAGATATTTTATATTCTAAGAGGTGTTACTAATGCACAGCTACTTAGGGAGTGTTTGCAAACTTTAGTGAGGGTGACATAATCACTTATTTTTTAAGTTGTCCTCTCACAATTTTAGCTTTTAAGAAGTGTTTCTAAACTATGGGTAGAGTTTACAAACACTCTCTTGGTAGGTGAAAGTGATATTCGAAGAAAAAAGAAAGTTTACATGAAACCTACTCATTCTATTTATTGTGTTATTAATAGCATGCACAAAGCATGGGGCATCTATGTATCATGAAATGAATGCTATAGTTTTTTTTTTATAAAAATGAAGCTGAACATCAACATAAGTAATTCATACCAAGTTAAAAAATATAATATGTACATCAAGATTAATTTTTTTTCTCTATGTCGCTAAGTTTGTTCGGATAATTGAACAGACCAAAAAGAAAGGAGTTGGGAAATGGAAAAGGGTGGATGGAACCTAAAAGAGCATGTATTCTTCCCAAGTGAGACAAGCGTAGAATACTAGGACGAATGCTTCACAAAATACCTCTCCAAAATAGCAATGGAACAACTCCCACAAAATCGACCTCATCCACATACTCAAATACCCAACCAAAAATGCAGCCGGTAATTTAATCTTGAAGCTGCACCACTCGCTACTCCTTGATGGGAGCCCTCTTATCCTGTCTCCAACGACTCGACAACCCCTTAATGCCGTTAACTTTCCCATCCCGCCATTCCAACATGATTCAGGGGAGCAGCCCCATTTTCAGGGGAGTTCCAAACATCTTTAAAGGCATGATTCACACTCTTTATGACTTTGGTTGGGGCATGATCAAGACTAGTTTGGTCAAAGACGATATATCACCGATCAGATCAGGAGAAGATGGAGTGGAATTTAAGCCCATTGTCACAACTACTACCTCCTTTTCCATTGAGCAGCTTAAGGAAATTAAGGACAGGCTTGATGTGGTAAATATTTTATAATCATGACTTTTTGTTTCCTGATTTCACCAGGAAAAATGTTATTTTGTTCTATAATTTTTTTGTAATTTATTATTCGTCTTTAAAGAATTTAATTTATCCAATTTTGTCTCTTTTTTTTCTTGGAAAACATAACACGACGTCGTTTCGGTGACTTGCGCGCGACAAAAATGGACGTTGTATTCTGTTTTTCGACGAAAATGAGACCAAAATTAGATAATCATGATACTTATGACTCCAAGTTTGAATAGTTAAATTTTTTTGGGACGAATAACGTTTTACCGAAAAGTCATGGGACAATTTTTAATTTTTTTTCTGTCTTCTTCACTATGTTTAACCCAATTGTTTAGATGATTTTATAAGATGGCTACGTGATTAAATTTAGGGGATTTATTCGAATATTTGAAGATTATTTTGACAATAGCTACACATTCCTCGTCAGGTCGAGGTTGGATTAGAAAAATTGACAAACTCCTGGCTAGCATTATAATTACAACTCAATTTTCTTGATCTAACATATAATATATTTTTTTATAAATTTGTAGACAATTAACGATGTAATAACGGGTATAATCACTTTGGGGACCCGATTATACATGCAAAAAACAAGCCCAGGATCAGGATTATCAAAATCAACAGCATTAGTGTTGCTTAACACCAGGGCTATTGGAGGTTACAGATCAGTTGACGAGATGGTCAAACCTAATTCGGAAATGACATGGGGAAACCGATTTGCATTCTTACATGTTCCATTGCCCAAACTCATTGAATCTGAGCTTCAAAATCCTCTCAATTTCATCAACAAAGTTCACCACACGATCAAGAGAAAAAAGAACTCTGCAACACTTCTTTTGACCGGACAATTTCTTAATTTCATAAGAAAAATTAGAGGCCATGAGGTTTGCACTCCCTCATCCTTTTCCTTTCCATTGATTCAAATGATGCACCCAATTTTATGACGATGATTTGATTTTGATTTATATGTACATTTAATTATTTACGAGTGTTTTGCTATTTTGAGTCACTAGCTACTCATAATCTTCTCAATCAATTTGTGGAGAATTTTGTGACATTTTCATTGATATTTAAAGTTATTAGATATTTGAAGCTAATGACGACTTTTATCTTTAAGTGGTAACTCTAAATCCCTTACGTTTATATTACTATTCTAAGATCAATGAAAAGTGGTAATTTGCTGAGTCCAATAGTTCCTTTTCGTTAATTTTTGAAAAATTCATATATATAAGAATCTCTTTAGTACCAAAATTATTTCCATACTCCATAATTACTATAATTATCTACTAAGAAATGTATGTAATCACATGTTGATGCAACAGGCAACAGCACGATACATTCATGCGACACTAAAGAACACAAGCATGACACTTTCCAACTTGATAGGGCCAGTGGAACAGATGGCATTGGCTAATCAACCTATTAAAGGCTTGTATTTTATCGTCGCTGGTAGTCCTCAGGTACGCTACACCAATATAAATATAATATAATTATACATAGGCAAAAATATTTTTCTATGACAATAACTTTAGGAGGTTGTGTTTTAAGGACAATAATTCTACGAACTTGGAAATGTAGGATACTATGTTTTAAAATATGTAAATATGTTTTAAAATTTGTAAATGTAAGACAATTGAACCCAAATAAACCCAAATCGAGCTGACATATCATGTGAGATTCAGGTTCGATTGTCCTATATTTACAGATTTTTAAAACATAATGTCCTATTTTTCCAGATTTTAAAACATATTGTCCTATATTTACAAGTTTTAAAATATATTGTCCTATATTTCCAAGCCCGCATAATTATTGTCCTTACAACACAACTCCCCCTAAAATAATGTCCTTAAAAATCATTATTCCCATTACACATATGATTAATTGGTTTTTACTTTTCTCTTTTCAAAAGCAATATGATTAATCAGTTAAACCACCGTATAACTAACGCATAAGAGTGCTACTCAACTTTTTGTGCATATAAATATATAAATTATTTTGATATACAATTTGTTTAAACTTTTTATGGAGTCAACTTTAAAAGCAATGAACGCAAATTCAAAAGCAATATTCAAGACTTTGTTTCGAATTTCCATAAAATAAATTCATGATTAAATTTAAAAGAGTATAGCATTAGAAGGACTATATTTCAAGGATTTTCCAGCATTCAACAATACTTTACTGATTGTTTTGCATTTACTAAATTCATGAATTATTCATTTTGTAACTTTTTTTTTTTTTTGACAAAATTCATTTTGTAACTGCATGTGCTACAAAAGTTTATATAATGATTCTAATTTATTCATTTATGGGGCAGGGCCTAACAGTGACAATGGTAAGCTACGTGGGAAAATTGAGAATAGCAATGACAATGGAGAAAGGTTTGATGGATCCAAACAAATTGAAGTCTTGCATTGAATATGCCTTTGAACTCATCTACAAAACAGCTTTTGAAAATTAAATCTTCTCCTACCACCATCAAAATCAAATGAAATCCTACCTTTTGTTTTGGCTACATGTTCTTTGAATTTTAATTCACTTTGGACGTGCTTTATTTAGTAGCCCATTTTCTCTTTGTTTACCGACATTTGTGGGTTGACTTAGACTTTTACTCTTTGGGCCGTATAGTATTGGCCCAAATTTATTCTTTGTTTTAGATTTGGGCCTTGAACCGTTTATTATATGGGTTTCTTATAAGACTCTTATACTCTCCCGTTACTTCTAGTGGATTTCAGGATAGGTAAATCTAAAAAAAAATCTTATGTACATATTCGGACGTGGATGCTACACCTAATAGAGAATTGTCAAATTTTCGGCATTTATAAATGTTTGGACAAAGTTCAATACTTCAATGTGATTGTGAATAACATAACTGTCATAGCATGAATGAATAGAACAATAGTAAAGGTACTAATGAAGATGACATTTTAAGTTAGTATACGCGTCAATTAAATCTCTGGGTCTTCATTTAGTTAATAGCGGTCGTTTGGAGTTCGCAATCTCTATCAATGGATAATTATGTGATCCAATAATGCATAAAATACACTAGGTAGATAAGTCACAAATTAAGGAATTATAATTAAACAGGACATATTTAATCATATTCCTCTCTTACCTTCCAAAGGTATATTGTGCAACAGTTTTATTCTTCCATGAATGACAAATAGCAACCATAATCAATATAAGATTCTTCCTGGCTTTTTTTTTTTTTTCTAGATAATTATTTAAAATTCAATTACCAGTATATAGAATATAAAGATAATTGTTATTCATGTGTTTAATCAACATGCAAATACATGGTTCGAAAAAAACATCATCGATCGTTCAATCCCTTATTTAATTTCACGAATAAAATCAGTATAAACACATCTTGCATATATGTCAACCAAATGGGTGGAATAAACAAGTCATTTCACAACACAGAATAACTCAAGTGATTAGATTAGAGTACACTACCATATTGTAAGATCATGAATTCAAATCATTTTTTTACTTTTTTAAAGAAAAAAAAAGATGATTTAGGTGGTAATTTATGTGATTGGACATTCTTTTTATATATTCAAGCAATTTATAGAAAATTAAAATAAAATCGAAGTACGTAATCACATGTTTAAGAAAATCAAGCCATCAGTCTTAATGATTTTGCTGGCAGATTGTGAATGATAGCAGTCCGATTGAGACCCTATAATTAATGGCCTTATCTTTCCACAAAGAAATATTCTTTGCTGGAACGAAATAGTGAAATATTAACATTCCAACTTTCACACCATCGAAAGAAACTTCAACAAATTAATAATTGCTCGCCTGATCAATATATATATATATATATATATATTCTCCAAAAATTTCGGGGACACATTAAGTCAAACTCCGGATTATTAGACATTTTGGAAAAAGCAATTATTTCATCTGTTGGATTGGTGTACTTAAAAAAAAAAAATTGTGTGCAAATTGAAATTGTGAATGTTTACACCCTGTACTCGGTGTACGTAGCTACTCGGGGACCACATAATTTGCAAGATCTGTATCTTTTTTTTTTTTTTTTTTGATAAAAACTCGTAGGAGACAGTCTCATGCATGAAACGGAGTTCAATTTAGCACAATTAACACCCATACCTTCCAAAATGTTAAAGCGTCAATGCCCAAATTACACTCCGTCTCACCGTGAAACGGTCTCACCTAATAGTGCCTCTTTTTTTTATTTTTCGATGAACAAAATGGGGAATTATCCAGGATAAATAAATAAATAAAACTGGGCACACATATTAAAATATTGCCCACAAATGAGATAATATAGTTTTCAGTTGATAGATTTGATGTGGTTGTGATCGGGCAGGGCTTTTATGTTTGCCCATGGCGTGGTGTCGTTCATGGTTATTGCTTATGGAATTCTAAACAATAAAGCTGCCTCTGCCTGTCCTCATTAAATTTGCTTCTTTCAATAATGCGATTCTCTATACTATCACACCACATGTCATTGTCCAAAGCTTCTAAAATTAGTTTACCAATTACTATATTCATGATAATAATGAACAATATTATAAAGATAATAGATCTGATTGAAAAGGTTCAATATAACGATATTATATGCAATAAGAAAGTGATTAATGTGCATGGCACGAGTTGCGGGTTTAAATCAAAATCGTCTCATAAACTTTGTACTTTTATTAAAATTGTCCAATAATTATCAATTTGTCCAATTTATTCTACATGTATTCAATTTGATGCAATTTAGTCTCAAACTGCCGGACGTCGTTTTGGACAAGTGTCTTACATATTTTGGTCAAAATTGAACGCATGTGTTGGACACATGTTCAAAACGATGTCATTTTGGACAATTTTGAACGACCTTCGATTATTTGAGACTAAACTTAATCAAATTGAATATATGTGAATTTAAATTAGAAAAAATTGATAATTATGAGACTATATCAATAAAAATGCAAAGTTATGAGATTATTTTGATTTAATTCACGGAGGAGTCGAGTACTTGGACGCATTGACGAGCTTCTTTATGGCGGGGACGGGCTACAACCTGCTAAATTATTCAATGAACTCAGCATCTTTTATTTCTTTTATTCGCGCTCCGCTATTCCTGGGACGTACAAATACTTATAGGTTTTAATTTTAACTTGTGCACAATTTTATTTATTTTTTGATATTCAAATTTACTCTTAAATGTTTTTTTCCACATACGAAATTATTAATTAAATTCATTTAAATTACATGCAAAAAAAGATGTAATGGTTAAATGGAGGCAAGTTAATGGGTTAGGGTAACAAATTATATATTGCCTTCAGAATTTGTTGTAATTGGTTTGGCATTAATTGAAATCTCTCTTTCAATTTTATACTATATTGTTTTGAATGGTTTAGGTGGTTTTTCATATTTAATTTGGGTGAATTTAAAATGCATTAATTTTAGAATTTGTATTCAGATTCTTGTAACCAGTGAAACATAGGCTAATATCCATGACTCGTAAGTCGTAACATTAATGTTTAGTAAACTCAAAAGTGGATTTGTTATTTCACTAATATTATAAATGTGGTCAGATATAATAATTTTTGAGTAGTCCAAACCAAGACAAAAAAAAAGTTCAATACAAGCACTACTACACATTTAAGCTTTCACAATTTCACTTGAAAAATCTTTTTTTCAAACAGCTCTCTAAAATATAACTTAAAGAGCGATTTTAATAAAAAATATTAAAAAAAAAATAAACAACAATTCAAAATCGTTATCCAAGAACCAAACTTAAAAGAGCAATTATAAACCACTATGCAAAACATCTTATAAACCGATTTTGAACCACTATCCAAGTAACATGCGCATGGATAGCGGTTTCAAACCGCTATGATGATTATAAATATTGATCGTTACTTTTAGTAGAATATGTGTGGTGGTCAATGTGCAGACTGTGGCCAGTAAGACATGCGTCCTTTCTCCAAACCTCCACGTGTCAACTTTTCCCTCCTACACAAATGCATACATACCTATCCCCTATTCCATTGGAAGTTTTTCTTGATGATGTATCAACTCTATATTGATTTAACCTATGTGTCATTTTAGGAGTTAGTTTGGTATACATGACATTAAAAATAAATTCTACATGTCACTAAAAATAAATCATATGTGAATTCTTTTTTTTGTATATCCTAAACAATCCTTTATCACCTACATATCTCTCTATATATTAATAGGGAGTTTTTTTTTCATGATGTGTCAACTCCATGTTAATTTTACCTATGGTTCATTCAATGAAAAATTTGATTACAAGTGTCATTTTTATGTGTTATTTTTATAAAATGTGTAATTCATATTTATTATTTTATGTTTTATTTAACTCTATAATATTATTCATTTATATTTTTTTTGGTAATTTTTGTTTGACTTAATTTAAGATAAATAAAATATTCATTCTAAATGTATTTTATCTTAGTGTGAATTATATTTAATTATTAATTTCTTAATAAATATTTTATTTTATAATTGCTCTTATGTATATCTTAACATATTTTATGTGGAAAATCCCCTATCCCTCTATATATTAATAGAAAGTTTTTTTTCATGATGTGTCAACTCCATGTTAATTTAACCTATTTGTTATTCAATGAGAAATTTGAGTACACATGTCATTTTTCTATTTGGTTCCTATGTGTTATGAAATTTAAAGTTTTTGTATATAATTAATTTATAATTATTTAGTTATTTAAAATATGTATGAATATTTAACTATATAATATTATTCATTTCTCTTTCTTTCGATAATTTTTGTTTGACTTATTTTAAGATAAATAAAATATTTAATTGTAAATGTATTTTATCTTAGTGTGAATTATATTCAATTGCTAATTTCTTAATAAATAATTTTATTTTATAATTGCTCTTATGTATATCTTAACATATTCATGTGGCAAAAGTATTGTGTATTATAATTCATTCACATTTAATTTTTTTTAGTATTACATATTAATTAATTTATTAGTCTTTTAATAGTCGATTTATTTTGTTTTGATCGGTAGGTTTCAACTTCATATTAAAATGAATAAATAATATTTGACACAATAATCTTATTTCAAGGTTTAAGAAAATTTACTAATATACGCCTTAAATAATTATTAATTCATATTTAGTGCATTTATGCATATATTTATATTTTTAATTATTAAATATATTATTTATTGAAAATGTTTGAATTTTTAATTTGAAAATCGCGTAACACGGGGGCACTAAACTAGTATATATATATATATATATGGGTTTGAACTTCTAAAAACAGATTATTGAACATAAACATGAAATGCTAGAAAAAAAAGGGTTGCCTTGTTATATAAAATTAATTGGTTATGTTGGATTAAATATCCCCTATCCCCTATATTACTAATATGGAGTTTTTCTTGATGATGTGTCAACTATACATTGATTTAACCTATGTGTCATTCTAGGAGAAGTTTAGTGTACATGTCATTAATAGTAAATCCTACATGTCACTAAAAATAAATTCTATGTGTAATTCTATTTTTGTATATCCTAAACAATCCCCTATATATCCCTCTATATACTAATAGAGAGTTTTTTTTCCATGATGTGTTAACTCCATGTTAATTTAACCTATGTGTCATTCAATGAGAAATTTGAGTACACATGTCCTTTTTATGTGTTATTTTTATAAAATGTGTAATTTATATTTATTATTTTATGTTTTATTTAATTATATAATATTATTCATTTTTTTTTTTTTTGGTAATTTTTGTTTGACTTAAATAAAATATTCATTCTAAATTATATTTTATCTTAATAAATAATTTTATTTTATAATTGCTCTTATATATATCTTAGCATAATTTATGTGGCAAAAATATTTTATATTATAATGCATTCACTTTTTTTTAATTATTATATGTTAATTAATTTATTAGTCTTTTCTTAGTCGATTTTTTTGTTTTGATTTGTAGGTTTCAACTTTATATTAACATGGATAAATAATATTTGACACAATAATCTTATTTAAAGGTTTAAGAAAATTTATTAATATACACCTTAAAAAATTATTATTTCATATTTAGAGCATTTATGCAAATATTTATATTTTTAATTATTAAATATATTATTTATTAAAAATGTTGCAATTTTTAATTAGAAAATCGCGTAACACGCGGACATTAAACTAGTATACAGCTGCTCTCAAATCAAATATATCACCACATCAAAACCATTTTGACTTGTAATTTGTATGTTGGCATGCATTTTGTATAGCCTACTGTTTTCGCTAATTATTATAAATAAAATCTAAGCTCAAATCAAATTAATCAACATTTTAGACCTTTATGAAGTAACACCATTGTGACCACTATACTTTTTTTTTTCGAACCCTTGTGAATACTATGTAATTTTATTATTATTATTATTGAAAATATTACTATTATATAATAATATTTTTTAAATATTTTTAAATAATAATAATTTTTATACTTATTATTATTATTTTGTTATGCATAATAGTAATAATTTTTATACCGGCTAGTATTAAAAAAAAATCTTTGATTCGCATGAATATTCGTCCTCATAATACCGATCCAGAATTTTATTTTAGGAGAGGTAAATGTTTTTATAAAACAAGGGAGGAGAATTTAGTAATTCAAGGGAAATAAAATGTCAAAATTTTATGAATCAAACGCATTAGTAAAAAAAATCTGTGTTTATAAATATAATTTTAATATAATATGATTTAATTTAAATTTATATAAAAAAATTATTATATAAAAATGTGATTGAATTAATAAATAAGATAATTTAAATAAAGAAATTTTAAAAAAATTGTAAGAAAAAATAATTTTTAGAACATATAGAATTAATTTCATTAAATAAATGCAAAGAAAGTTAATCTTAGAGGATTGATCCTTCGGTCAGCGCCCAATGTCCCGTGTTTTGTCCCCATGGAGTGTAATTTGACAACCTTTATCACCGCTTTCTAAGCTATTTTTTAACAGCTGTGCAAAGTCAAATCTGTATTAATGAAGTGTTAATTATATCCTTGAGAGCTAGCTCTGTATCAAATTTTAACGTATTAATGAAGTGTTAATTATATCCGTCAAATCTGTATTAATGAAGTGTTAATTATATCCGTCAAATCTGTATTAATGAAGTGTTAATTATATCCTTGAGAGCTAGCTCTGTATCAAACTTTAACGTATTAATGAAGTGTTAATTATATCCTTGAGAGCTAGCTCTGTATCAAACTTTAATTTGTTGAAGTGGGACGTTTTAATGTCAAATAGATATAGTATTAAATGAAGTTAGTTAAACCCGTAACCCGTTAATTATATCCGTTAAATCTGTATTAATGAAGTGTTTTTTTAATTATATCCTTGAGAGCTAGCTAAAAAATATCAAATTAGAATCATTCAAATTTAACGTATAAAATAATTCATAAGTGTTAATTAAATCCAAAAGAGCTTTAATCTCTGTAATCAAACTTTATTTTGTTGAAGTGGGACGTTTTAATGTCCCTTTTTAACATATTTTAAAAAAATAGATATGTTAGGTTTTATAAATAAAATGTTAAGCAAAAAAATAAAGCAGCTTCATATAATTATTTTGCAGATCAACATATCAATCATTCAATTTGTATTATTTGGGCAATTAATTGAAATTTATATATATGTACATGTCCAATTTCCCAAAAAAAACACTTATTCAAAAAAAAAACCGATAAATCAAAAGTTACAATTAAAATATGGAAATGAATAAACCCTATACGTTAAAAAATTATAAAATTAATATATATTTATATATCTTGGGGTCCCCAAACTATATGTTAAAGTAGTCACCGGGTTTAACTTTTTGATTTGTTTTAACTCAAATTGATCGGGTTTTAACCCCCGCCCCATGGTAAACCCTGCCATTGCCATCCCTTTGAAATGTTCAAATAAAGCAGCTGATCAACATAAAATATTAATAAACAATATTTTTATGTCCACCCCCAAAATTATTACAATCAAAGATTTATATCATACAAAATATGCTAAACAATTTGTTCAAATCCCATTTTATCACTTTACTAAAATATTAATAAATAATATTTTTTACTTCCAATTATTCATCATTTTATCATACAAAATACTAATAAACAATTCTTCATATCCCATCACTTTATCACTTTATTAATATTCCACTAAATTCTTACGAACAGTAAGAATACCATAGAGTTTGAGACGGATAGAGTATTTAATTAGGTCACAATGTCACATGAAGAAGGAAGAGTAATTTTTTTTTTTCAAAAGTAAATTATATGAAAAATATATATTCTAATAGATTTGAAATTCAAGAATCCAGGTTAGATTGATTTCAAAATATTTCTGAGCGGAACTTTTCAATCCAAACTAACTATCAGCAAATTAATTATGGTTAGGAATTTATTCTCAGTTTCTTTAATCCGATATCTATCGTGGCTGAATTTTTTTCGTAGACATTATAATTCGAGAGTTGAAGATTTGAGGCCATGTAAAAGTCAAAATTGTAACACCAACCCCCAATAAAAACACTTTAAATGCATTCTCTCTTGAGAGGTTTACGTCTTTATCCAATTATGTTTATCAAAATACTGATAGGTAATTATTGTTCCAGCGCTTAAATTATTTTGGGAAAGTTTATACTCCATCTTTAGGCACAAGAAAACAAGGCGTGTAACGAGTTAATATTGGTTAAGTGTTTAAGGGTTTAACTTTATGGACCACTTAACTTGATTAACCAAACTGATCAATTTACATGCATATAATATATGGTGTATATGTTGATGAATGCGGCAAGTAAACTTTCAAAAGTCAAATTAAAGGTCCAGGTTGGCATCAATTACATAACTATGTAGGAAACAGCTAGATCAGGAAATATTATGAAAGTTAGACAAACATTTCTCTGTAACATTCGATTTTATTTATAAAGTTAAAAAAAAAAAGGAGTGGAAATATTATTTAAAGGAGGCACACTCGCGTAAGACAGTTTCAAGGTGAGACGGAGCATAATTTTCGCATGACGTTTTAACACTTTAAGAGATGTAAGTGTTAATTTGTACTAGTTTACACCCCCTCTCATGTATGAGATGAGACAATCTCATATGAGTTTTTGTCTATTTTGAAGTCATCAAATTAA
Source organism: Stenogyne calaminthoides (assembly GCA_037126765.1). Lineage (NCBI taxonomy): Eukaryota > Viridiplantae > Streptophyta > Magnoliopsida > Lamiales > Lamiaceae > Stenogyne > Stenogyne calaminthoides. The sequence goes on along the minus strand of JBBCBC010000036.1, from coordinate 8,771,879 downwards.
TTATGAGTTTTATTTTTTACAAATTTTAGTGATAATGCCCTAGATCCGCGGTTGGAGACGGGAATTCTAATGAAGTTAAAATATTTGAAAAATTACTTATAAGTATAAATTTTTTATGCAATTTACTGATCATATGTGCAACAAATTGAATTACATATATAGTTAAAGTTGCATTCGAAAGTATAAATGTACTTACATATATATATGCAACAATGTATTTATTGTAAGTTGCATTCTTGCAGTGTATTTATCAGTAAATCTCTCAAAAAAATTAATATTATACGTGTCTCCTATGCAGTAGGTGCACATGTTTAAATATACAACTTGTTATATTGAAACATAGAATTTATTTATATTAAAACGTTATATTGGTGAAGTAAATTACACGTTTTAACATAAATAAATTATATATTTAAAAAATATATTATGAAGTGGACGGTGCACATTGGTGCTGATGCACTATATACACACAAAATAACATAAAATAATTGAATATTAGGGTAGGGGCATAAGTGTAATAGACAAGTATTACGAGGGCAATTATGGCACTGGAACCCACGTAGCCAGTGTCAACAATACATGTGTATAAGGTGTGGATGAAGCCACATAGATACCATACCACACATAATAAATACATGCTAACGTGTGTATAAACACTTAAAACAATTACTGCTGTTACATGCATGACATGTTAAATTTATCCACCTGTTACACAATTAATTTTTACTAGTCAATTGTATACCCTACCGACGGTATTGATCCCTAATTCCAGTGACCTATATATATATATATATATATCATATAGAATGGTACAAAATTTGCAGAGCAAAAAATAAAAGAAAACCAAAATAAGTAACAAATTAAGATTAATTATGGAGGTTCAAAAAGATGAAGTGTTGGAGCCTATGAGCCCAAGTGCTCAATATTTGAAGAGCTCTGCATTATCACTCACAATTCTTGGAGTGTTGGAATTAGAAGCTCCTATTGATGATTCCATGGCCATGACTCTCCTCAAAGATGTCTTTTTGCCTATAAATCCACGTTTCTCGTCCATAATGGTTAGTTATGATATGTAGCATTATTAATTTCAATTTCTTTTTCTTCTTTGTAATTTCTTGTATTCAATGTATATTATGTTATTAAATGAACAATTTTGACACATACAACATCTGCCGTTTGTACATCATGAAATTAATGATTTATCTGAGCAACATCAGCATAAAATTATTTGTACCAGGATACAAAATATAAGTACTTTATATTGCACATGAGAAACCACTACACTCTATATTGAAATCCTATTTATATATTTATATATATATATATACATATATAATTCTCGTACTACGTGAAGATCATTATTTATCATAGTAAAAATATAGTGGACAAGTGTCACACAAAGAAGTCCCATAAAATTGAATAAGGGTACGATTTAGCCGTGAAAATTAAAGAGATATGTCTGGACACATTTTATAAATATGGATCCAATTTCATGGTCCGACTCCATGGTAATTAGTTTATTTTAATGATTGAACAGACAGAAAAGAAAGGGGTTCGGAAATGGAAAAAAGTCGAGGTGAATCTGGAAGAGCACGTATTCCACCCAATCTTCCCGAGTGAGATGAACATAGAATACTACGACGAATGCTTCACAGAATACCTATCCAAAATAGCAATGGAACAGCTCCCACAAAATCGACCTCTCTGGGAAATTCACATACTCAAATACCCTACCAAAAACGCAGCAGGTAATTTAATATTCAAGCTGCACCACTCGTTAGGCGACGGCTACTCCTTGATGGGGGCCCTCTTATCCTGTCTCCAACGACTTGACAACCCATTACTGCCGTTAACTTTCCCGTCCCGTCAATCCAACGCCAGGCCTGGCCATCGTAGCAACACCGTTTTCCGGCGTGTTCCGAGGTTCTTTACCGGCCTGGTTCACACTGTTTATGACTTCGGGTGGGGCATGATAAAGAGTAATTTGGTCAAAGACGATAAATCGCCGATTAGATCGGGAGAAGATGGCGTGGAATTCAAGCCAATTGTCACTAGTACAACTACGTTTTCCATTGATCAGCTCAAGGAAATTAAGAACAGGCTTGATGTGGTAAATATTTCTAATCATCAACTTTTTCTTTTTTTAATGTTGTTATCGTTATGTTGGACTTAGAGCACAAATATAACCCTACTATTTGAATGCACGTTGCTGTTATGAAACTTGATGTGGACCTTACATGTGATTGCATCTGGTTTAATCTCTGGGCGTCATCAAATGTCTGACGTATCTAATTCTACTGTTTCATATTGTTCATTACACCACCATATTAATAAGCACTATAGATATTAGTTGTTGCATGAAACATCAAATTAAAATAAAATACTACCTCCGTCCCATTCTTTAAGAGTTTCTGACTGTTCATAAGGATTTATTGGAATAGTAATAAAATGATAAAGTAAAAAGAGTTGTTTATTAGTATTTTATGTGATAAAGTGATGGGTAATTGAGAGTAGAATGAGTTGTTTATTAGTATTTTATGTGATAAAGTGATAAAGTAGAAAGAATTATTTATTAGTATTTTAAAAAATTTCTCTTAAAGATTGAGACAAAAAAATGACAAGTATCTCTTAAACAATGGGAAGGAGGGAGTACTAAAATTGGATTTTACGAGTGTTTGCATATTGCCATATTACTCATAGTCATAGTCATAGACTAGTACAAGAATTTTTATGTGATTATAGGACTTGAATACCACGTCAGCACGTGCTCAATGAATGTGTACAAAATTAGATGAGTGAAGAACAAAATTAGTGTGGGTCTCAAGTGCACTCGGGTGCACCGTGCATTCATAGGAGAAAAAAAAGGTTTTTAGTCCCATAATTTATGCACTGTCCATTTTTTGTCCCAAAAAAATTTAATGTCCAATTTTAATCCCACAACTAAATGGATCTTTCAATTTTGGTCCAATTTACAGCGAAAATTTTAAAAAAAAGTTGTTTCGGTCTCATACAAGTCACATGCCGGTAAGATTTAGTTGTTCTTACATTTACAGATTTTAAATTTTAATTTTGATTAGATTTATTGGATTATTTACACATGTGTAGTTTAATTAATTGAAAAACGTAAAAAAAAAAAAAAAATAGTCAGAGTTCACGTCATCGAGAGTACAGAGAACCCCCAAATTTTTTCAGCACGTAATTTACACCTCATCAAAACGGCGTTATTCACGATTTTTTGGCAAAAATGAGACCAAAATTGGACGATCAATTTAGTTATGGGACCAAAATTGGACAATTTAATTTTTAGGGATGAAAAATGGACAGTAAATAACACTAATACAGATTTGGGCTTGGAGAGTTGGAGAGCGGTTATAACAGCTCTCCAAGTAACAGTTGTCCAAGCAAAAGTTTCACTTGGAGAGCCGTTAAAAACCGCTGTGCAAGATCATTCACTTGAACCGCTCTCCAAGATGCAACATAGAAAGCGGTTAAAAACCGCTGTCTAAGTATCAATTTTAGACAGCGATTTTTAGCCCCACCAAGCCTCCCAATTAATTGAGGCAATTACTCGCTCTCAGGGGGGACCGAACACGGGACCTTGGGCGCCTGAGCGGGGATCAATTCCGCTCGGGCATTTGCTTTCTTGCGTTTACTTAATGAAATTAATTCTATATGTTCTAAAAATCGTATTTTCTTAATTTTTTTTTTAAATTCTTTATTTCAATTATCTTATTTATTAGTTCAATCACATTTTTATATAATAATTTTTTTATATAAATTTAAATTTAAATTAAATTAAAATTATATTTTTTACTTGTACTTTTTTTTAACTACCTTTCTTTTAAACTTGTAATACTTTTCCTTCTAAACAATTAATACTTTTCTATCAAAATAAATAATATTTTTCTTTAAACAAGTAATACTTTTTCATCTAAACAAAGTAATACTTTTCTTTAAACAAGTTATACCTTTCTATCTAAAACAAATACTTTTCTATTTAAACAAGTAATATTTTTCTATCTAAACAAATAATATTTTTCTATTTAAACAAGCAATAATTTTCTATTAAATAAGTAATATTTTTCTTTAAACAAGTAATACTTTTGCATCTAAACAAGTAATATTTTTCTTTAAACAAGTTATACCTTTATATCTAAACAAATAATATTTTTTTATTTAAACAAGTAATATTTTTCTATTTAAACAAGTAATAGTACTTTTCTATCTAAATAAGTAATACTTAGACAAAATTGAATTAATTTATAAGAATATTAAATATTATAGGTATTAATTTATAATAATTAATAGTGATACAAGTTCGTAAGTGTAATATTATGAATTTAATATTATGAACAAGTTTTACATAAGGGTTTGTGTTAATCTCATTATATAAGACGAATATTAAAAATAAATAACACTAGAATTTAAAGAATAAAATATTTGAATTGTACATAAAAAGAATTTACAAAAACAAAAAATAAAACAAAAAATACAAGCTTTACAAAAAAAAAAAAATAATTCACTTGGAGAGCGGTTATGAACCATTCTCCAAACTTTTATTTGACAAATGTTCAAAACCACTCTCAAAATTTTTTCACAAATGATTATGAACCATTGTCTAAGCTTTTGATCTTGGGCAAATGGTTTTTAACCGTTGTCTTTTTTTTTTTAGAAACCGCTTCTCCAGGACCACTTGGAGAGCTATTCGAAAAAAGGGCTGTCCAAGTGGAGCTCTCCAAGCTCAAATGTGTAGTAGTGTAAGTTATGGGACCAAAAAACTTTTTTTCTCCACTCATAGTGCATTTTAGAAGCGTGCAATTATACAAAACAAAAACGCAAAATATTCCAAAAAAAGATGCAACTATGTTCCTATATTAATAGTTGTAATTTACGTAAAATAAATCGACTTTTTCAGATTATAAATTACACGCCTAAAATACACTATGAATGAACGACAAAGATAATGGTGCATACAAGAACTAACTACAAAATTATATATGAAAACCTACGAGTATACTGCAAAAAGAAAACCTCCGTAGAAATTAATTTTTTAATTATAATTATTTGCGTTTTTATTTTACTTTCTTACTACTATGAGTAATATCTCTTCCCAACCGCCAACTGCTGCCCACCCTAAAATAGTTCAACTGCCACCCTCCAAGATACAGACAATAAAATAAACAATTAATGAAACAACATTGATTTTTATTTTTTAATCTTGGCATGAAACAAAATTGACAATTCAATAACTCAATATGTGTGTGTGTGTGAAAATTAAGGTGTTAGATTTTATCTTTATCCAGTTTAAATTGAAACATCTTTCATTCGTCTCACGTATAGAAACATCAATCATATTCTATTCTAGCCCTGAAATATGACCAGGTCAACGTCTCAGATAGTAGGAGTCATGCTTTAGAAATAAATATATCTCAATCATTCTGCATATATTACTATTATTAATTACTCAAATTAAATTTGCCCGATAAAAATAATAATAATAATTACTCAATGCGCCATCGCATAAACTTTAGTCCACTTCTCCATCTTCAATTTGACAATAACATCTTCCACACTTGTCCAGGTTTCATTATAAATTTTGATATTTTCCTTGCATTATATATAATTAATCAACGCGTACAATTTCTCGATTTTTCTTAATTGATGCTTACAATTCTTTCATCTAATTAATGTGTAAACTTTTCATAAATATGCAGACAATTAACGACGTAATAACGGGTATAATAACCTTTGGAACCCGATTATACATGCAAAAATCAAGCTCAGAATCAGGAATATCAAAATCAACAGCATTAGTGTTGCTCAACACCAGGGCAATTGGAGGTTACAGATCAGTTGACGAGATGGTCAAACCTAATTCGGAAATGACATGGGGAAATCGATTTGCATTCTTACAAGTTCCAATACCCAAACTCACCGAATCTGCGCTTCAAAATCCAATTACTTTTGTCAAGAAAGCCCATCGGACGATCAAGAGACAAAAAAACTCTGCAGCAGTTGTTTTGACCGGACAACTTCTTAATTTCATAAGAAAAATTAGAGGCCATGAGGTTTGCACTCTCTCATCTTCGCCCTTTTCATTTTCATTGATCTAATTATTGATTCACTTAAAATTATAACGATGTTTTGATTTATCATTAATTCCTTGCGTATTTGTCGAAAATCAAAATAACGTGTTTGGCATTTTTTTTAAAACAATATTTCTTGAAATTGTTATAGCCATGATTTTGTCAAGGGTGGGGCCGTTGGTCACCTACCACTTGGTTAAACTCAAAAATACTTTTTTAGTGATTTTATATTATAAAAATGTCCTTATGTTATTTTATAAAAAGACAATATTTTATATATTTACAAGTTCGACAGACAATGTATTAAATAAACTTGGATGTAACTTTTTGCAAGCACGGGAGTATGTTTTTAGGAAATAAAATTATTTAAGGTGGTTGTACTAAGTAATTTTGTGAGTACAAATATTGTCGCCCTTTTGTCAATTTGTGAGATTCTTAAAAAAAAAAATTGTGACATTCTCAACGATTTGGTTGACATATAAATCGAAATTTAAAGAAATCTGGATATTTTGTAGATAATGTTGAGTTTTATCTATAAGTGGGAACTCTTCCTTTCGCTTATTTTCCTCCGCTAACATGAAAGTTGTAGCAAAGATTGCATAATTTTTAGAAAGTCCGAATAGTAAATTGCAGAGTTGATCCAATTAATGATGGATATATAGTTCCCTTTTAAATAGAAAGTTTTATATCTAAATATATTAGAATCCAGTAAGTAGTAAAAAAAATTTAAACTGTAATAAGTTATAATTGTCCACTAAGTTTGTACAAATACATTGTCGACATTTGTATAAATATGTGTAATTTGCGAAACAAAAATAATTATTAATTTTTCTCGTTAACTATTTTACAAAAATTAATTTTCATATATATTCCCACTTTTAAAATGATTGTGACAACGAAATTATGAAATATTATATGTTGATGCAACAGGCAACGGCGCGATACATACATGCGACACTCAAGAATACGAGCATGGCAATTTCGAATTTGACAGGGCCAGTGGAAAAGATGGCATTGGCTAATCAACCTATTAAAGGCTTGTACTTTGTCGTCGCTGGACCTCCTCAGGTACCACACCTATAGCATTGCAAAAAATATTACTTGATCTGTTAGTATTATTTGTCGAGCGGGTCTCTTTTGCACTAGATGAAACGTATTGCACGCTTCAGCATAATAATTTCTTTTTTTAGTACATCAAACACTTAAATACTCCACAAAATTAATCACCAATCCAGCCAATCCACCTTATAACTCTCATAACTTCAATTCAATACCAGTGAGAATCGAACTTAAGTCTCCCACTCAAATGAGGAGCCCATTGACCAGGTGAGCTAAGTCACCTAGTTGTTTCAGAATAATAATTAGTTATATGTTTTAATGTAATAAATTGTATATTTTTTAAATATACTATAAATTAAATTGTACCTGGTGCATATAAAATTTAACCTTATTTTTGTTTGGTTGTTTGGTGTGCACCAGTTGCACCTACAATTTATGCACCATTTTTTATGCATATAATATATAAACAATTCTGATATAATATCATTAAAAAAATATATATGAAGCAAACTTCAGGAACAATTGGACGCAAATTCAAAAGCAACACACAATTAGGTGTTTATTTTAAATTTATTAAAAATTCAGGTATAAAAAAAAATAGATATAGCATTAGAAGGACAATATTTTAAGGATTTTCCTTCCAAATGAATGTAGCATTCAATAATATATAGTGTAATACTCTATCGAATTGTTTTGCATTTATTGAATTCAGTTTTAATTACATATGTGCTACAATGTTTTATATATAATTAATTGACGGTTATTTATTTATTGATCAGAGCCTATCAGTGACGATGATAAGCTATGTGGGGAAATTAAGAATAGCAATGACAGTGGAGAAAGGTTTCATGGATCCAAACAAGTTGAAGTCTTGTATTGAATATGCCTTTGAAGTCATATACAAAACAGCTCTTGAAGTTGAACCTGCTACCACCACCAAATCATGATATAATTAGTTTTTTTCTAGCTCGTACACACAATTCTCTAATCACTTTGCGAAATGTGATATATATATATCCACATACACATATTTATATATTATATGTTGATTATATAACATGAGAAAAATTCTTGCATGAGATGATACTTTTCACGAACGATTCACGTCTCATGCATCAGTCAATTTTCAATTTTTTTGTGTTATATATAGCATTTTGAAACAAATATCTTGATGTCACTCAATCAATTATTGGTACTTTTAATTAATCGTTCTCATCTGTAATCTGTTATTATTTTCTTTTTATGAAAAAAAGAGATATATTCACGGTGAGATACAACATATATAATCTGAAAATAACACACTAACTTTTTGAATTTTTTTTTTTTTTGTTAATTTATGAATTGTCTTTTCGTAAAATCGTCTCAAATTTTTAAAAATGGTCTCAAATTTTTAACATGCATGTATATATTAATAAGGAGTACCAAGTACTCAAAAATTGCATCATGCAATTCATAAATCAAGGGAATCACTCCCAACAAAAGAAATGAGATCCACTAGATATTGTTAGATTATTCGTTAATTACTTAAATAAATGGTTTTTGTGTTACATTCACCTGAAGTAGAGGTCGTAATTTGTTAGACTATCAAACAGGGGTTTAAGGCCCAACTTTCTAAACTTTGGATCAATTCGACTTTTTAAATAAACAATTCACGCCCAGCTCGTTTATTAAAAAAATCAGACTTAATATTCCTAAAAAATTATCATAGATGACATGTCAAAATTGAGCCTAACAGCTACATACTAACTCCAAACTTTCTAACAAGAAGCTCTTTTCAACTCGCCCTATTCCCACCTCTAACATGAATATACAATATCATATTAAAGGAGGCTACCTTCATAATTAATTGTTGGTATGGTGTTCCCCCTCTTTTAATTCACTACCAGCTCCGATTTTAGTAACAGATACTAATAAATCGACGTTTTTGGAATTACAGGTTGTAAGTAGAGAATACATTTCTACATAAATCTCTCTCACTTTGTTAAATTAATTATAACAAATAAAAAAAAAAACTAAAGCAAATAAAAATATTCACGTGTTGATCTATTTTCTATCTCTATTCAATATTTCAGATATTACGGATTAGGGATGGATCTAGGTGGGGGCGCCAGAGGGCGTCCCCTTAGGATGGGATGAATTTTTTGTATTATTTATATGAAAAAATTTATATTTATAATTTAAAATCGTAAAATTTTATCGTTTCGCTTTCGTTGAGATTCTAAAATTTCGTCATCCTTACTGCATGAAAAGTTTCACCCCCCTTGGAACCAAATCCTAGGTCCGTTCCTACTACAGATGAAATACGAGTAGTGTTAGGCTGTTAGCTCATTTCCTACAACGCGAATTGGCGAAGTGGTTGAGTAAAAATTATTGTTTCCTCCGACTAAACCATTCTTGAACTTTGGGTTGGGGCTGGATGATATCATCACAATGTATGGGCTGGAAAATTTAATGCGTTTGCGTTTCACGTAATGGGCCGATGTTCGGATATGTCTTTCTACATCTAAAGACAAAAATTTGTATATATATTATTCATGCTATGAATCTTGTTTTTAATTCATATCATTTAATTCTATTCAGTAGATAATAATAGTTCAAGTTTAATAATTTAAAAAATATATTAAAAAATAGTAAAATTTGTCAAATAATTCAAGTTCATAGTATAGACCTGGTTCACAGATGACCAACTCTTATCTAAATAATTCCTATCAAAATAAAAGGATTTTTTTAAAATAAAATAAGTATTAGTTTGAGATAAAAACTTATGTAGACAAGGTTCATGCTATGACCTTGTTTTTAATTTAAGGCATTTGAACATATTCAGGATATGATACGGGTCAAGTTTAGTGGGTTAGGAAAATGTGTTGCAAATGGATGAAATGTGTCACTTAATCCAAGTTCATAGTATATATATGTGATTCATGGGAAACCAACTCTTAATTCGGATTTTTTCTAATCAAACTTTATATTGAGAAAAAATAAAAAAAAAGTGGGTCTCATGTGCATTTAGGTGCATTATGCATTCATAATTCATTTTAGAAACATGCAACTTATTATATTGAAAGATACAATTTATTTACACTAAACCGTGCAATTATTTTTCTATATTAATAGTTGCATGGTTCAATGTAAATAAGTTGCGTCTTTTAAAATGCACTATGAGTGCACGATCGATGTATCTGAATGCATACAAAACTTACTCTAGGAAAAAATAAACTGAACCATGAATTGAAACGCCTATAAAATGAGTTCAATTGTATTGAAACTCAATAACTTAGATCATAATAGCATTTAATCTTTTGTAGAATTTTAAAGTAATTAATTAAGAGTACAGTAAGAAGTCAATAACTTTCTCAATATATTTAAGTAGATTGATTAAATAATTATTTTTTTAAATAAGATAGGGTATTTATAGTTTTACGGCATTTAACAATTTTTAATATTGGTAGTAATAAATAATATAACTAGGAAAACAATAAATTACATTTACAAAGGAGTCAAAAAGAGAGTTCATATGTTTTTTCTTAAAAAATTCGAAAGGGAAAGGATTCATAAAAGAGCTGAAATCTGCCATGCCATTTCTTTCCAAAATTATGTAACTCTAGTATATATCAAGATCGATCATATTTTAATTTATTATTCTCTTTAAAACGGACATAATTCTGTCATTTAATTAACTTTTAAGCCCAACAGACATAATTACGTCTTCTTTTTTAGGTACATAATCCTTTCATTTAATTAACTTTAAACCCAATAATCTAATTTTATATAGATTGATCATTTATGGTGCATATCTAATAAAGACCAATAGATAATCTCGGTGCAACATGAACATCAAGTGGAGTCTGTTTGCTGTTAGTCAACCCACTGCTCTCGCTCATATCCACAAATTCACCGCACGACGTCGTAATCTCAAACGCTTGTAACAAATTAGCCAACACCAAATGCAACATTTGTAGCCCAAAATGCACCCCGGGGCATATTCTCCGACCCGCCCCAAATGGGATCAACTCGAAATCCTGGCCCTTAACCTCCACATTTTTGTGGGCGGTCAAAAATCTGTCGGGCCTAAACATTAACGGGTCATCGGGCCACGCGTGTGGATCCCGATGCAATTTCCACAAGTTGACGAATAAATGTGTGCCTTTTTTAATGTGGTAGCCTCCGAGAGTGCAATCTTGTGTGAACTCTCTCATGCCGCTTAAGGGCGCGGCGGGGTACAATCTTAGAGTCTCTTTGACGACGGCTTGGAGGTAGGTGAGTTTGGGGATGTCGGAGTCGTTTACGCGTCTTTGTTTTCCGACGTGGTGGTCCAGTTCTTGTTGAGCTTTTTTTTTAGGGGCAGGGGCGTTGTTCAATAGTAGGGATAATGCCCATACTAGCATGATTGTGGTGGTGTCACTAGCGCCCGAAATCAAGTTCTGCCAATTGTGGTTCATTTGCACCAAAAATAATGTTCATGTTAATATGATGAAGGATATATATCGCGGAAAATTTCTAATATTATATCTTAAATTATCCCTCTTTTTATTGGGAATAACATAAACTATATCTAGAATACATTTTACGAGCAATAGACTAAAATATTCATTCTCAACTTGCAATACTCTTTTTTGTTCTATAACTTATTCAATTCACTTTTGTGCTTTTTATTTACCATTCTATTGTCCCCCCTTAATCCCATCCCATCCCTTAATCCCATCTCAATCCCACCACATTTTCCAACATCCAAACAAGTTCTAAACACAACCCTGCCCTGCCCAGCCCGGCCCAAACCCGACCCAGCCCGACCCCAATCCAGCCTGAAATGGTTCATGGTTCAAGGTTTGAGTTCATAATTCAGAGTTTAAGGCCGTGTTTGGATGGTATAAAAATAAATGATGGAATGAGATAAGGATGAGATAGAGATGGAATTAAGGAAGGGGGTAGAATGGTGGTAAAAGGGGTATAATTGTGAGTTGAAAAAGTTTTAGGGCAAAAAAGAGTTATACAAGTTCATAATGAAAAAAAAAAAAAAAAAAAGAGTTTCTTGCTACGGAAAAAGCCCGTGGGGCAACCTTTTTCTAATCAGATTAAGTTAATTTTGGTGTAGCACGATTTGACTGGTCGATGTTGGATCAAGTTTGATAAAAAAAACGACCAATTTTGTAAAATTGCTAACAACGTATATGGGTCATTCATTAATATCCATGGATGGATTGGGAAATTCCTATATGGAACCAAAATTGGTTAAAAAAAGGCCAATTTCATGAGACAAAATTTATAGAGAGAAATTCTTTTTTGCCCGTTTTGAACTTGCATAACTCTTTTTTGTCCTAAGATTTTTCAACTCACAATTGTACCTTTTTTTTACCATTTTACCCCCTCCTTAATCTCATCCCTATCATATGCTTATCTCATTCAATCTTTTATTTTTATATCATCCAAACACGAACTTAAACCCTAAATCCTGAATCATGAACCCGTACCTTGAACCATGAACTATTTCCGGTTGGGTTCGGGTCGAGATGGGGTCGGACCGGTTCGTGTTCGGGTTCGGGTCGGGTTGGGTTCGGATCGGGTTCGGTTCAAGTCAGACTGGGTTGGGTCGGTTTGGGTCAGGTCGTGTCGGTTTGTGTTCAGGACTTGTTTGGATGTTGGAAAATATGGTGGGATTGAGATGAAATTAAGTGAGAAGGGTAGAATAGTAAAAAAAAAAGGCACAAAATTGAGTTGAATAAGTCATAGGGCAAAAAAAAATATTGCAAGTTGAGAATAGACATTTCTGCCTATTGTTCGAAATTTATATATAGCACTGAAAATGCAATTAATTCAATATAAAACAAACTCCATAATTAATTTTAAAAAAAAATTACCGAGCAAGTGGATTTGATAATGGTACCAGAATCATATTCGCCTTGAAGCTTTCTACCTCTTACAACCGAGAGCATAACATCCATAAAATCCTCTTCCTTCTCTTCAAACTCCTTCTCCCTATGTTCTTCCAACCATTGCCCAACCAACAAATCCAACTCCCTACAAGTCTCCTTCATCTTCTTCTCATACCCACCTACATCCAACCACCTCAAATAAGGCAAAGCATCCCCTACCGTAAATACCCCCGCCAAGTGGAAGAAATCCCTCATCACCCTCTGGCACAGCCGCGCCTCCGCGCTGCCCCCGCTCGACCCGAAGCACCGCTTCCCCACCACCATCCTCACCACCACGTTCAAATTCAAATTCCCAAACCACTCCTTCATCTCCACCCCGGCCCGGCCCAAATTCCCCGGGCCCGCCCTCTCGGCCCAGAGCCCGTAAAGCTCGTTTATCGACCGCGAAATCTCGGACACGAGCACGTGCTTTTGACGCTCGAGCATTCGGGCCGAGAGGAGGTCGGTGGATATCAGTTTACGGACTTCGCGCCAGTACGGGCCGTACGGGCTGAACCCGAACATGGCCATGTCGTAGCCCAAGTGCGTCGGCGCCGCCAGTTTTGGGCGCGACGCCACCGCCACGTCATGCGTCGTGAAGAGTTTTTGGCCAATTCGCTGTTGCTGACCACCAGGGCCCGCTTTACGCCGAGCCGGATTGTGAAGATCGGGCCGTATTTATCCGCTATTGCTCCTAGGGTGACGTGTGGGAGCTTGGTGGGGGAGCCGCCGCTGATGAGGTGGAGGTGGCCTATAAAGGGCCACGCGCCGCCAGCTTCGGGTGGCGCGTTGGATTTGTGAGATGAGAGGATATAGTAGAAGAGAAATAATGAAAAGATGAGGAGAAAAGGACAAAGAGAGAGGTGATTTCCATGACCGCATCTGTACGTAATTGCATGCATGTAAGATTGACAAATTTATAATAACTGTGAGAATGTTCATGAATAATGCATGTTAGAGTATCTACACCTATGTCCTACAAAACTAGCTAGAAGCAAGTTTGTTTGAAATTTCTTACACCGATCCCACCGTTCTTATCTTGACTACTTGATTAGTGTGTCTTTCGAAGTTTAAGAAAAAAATTATTTATATATTAATATTTTATGTGATAAAGTGTTAGGGTAAAAAAAAATTATTTACTCTCTCCGTCTCCGAAGACTTTGCCGCGATTCTTCGTTTCTCTCGTGTTTTTAAAGCAAGTTTTTTATTACTATTTGAAATGATAAAAAGAATTTTAAAAAAAATGCATATGACAGGAGAGGGGTAAGATTATCATACATCACTTTTAAACGCCACTTTATTATTTAAAATACTAATAAACAACTCCCACGCAAAAAACACAAACAAAAAAGTAAGTGTCTTTAAGTCTTCTTACGGAGAGAGTAGTATTTTATGTGATAAAGCGATAAAGTGATGAGTAGTTGGAATTAAAAAGAGTTGTTTATTAGTAGTATTTTATATGATAAAATGATAAAGTAGGTATTTCCATTTAAAGAAATGTATAGTCAAGATTTGAATACCCAAAACGAAAATAATGTAGTTAAGACTAGGACGGAGGAAATATTATATAAAAATTATAATCAGAAAACTGGCAAAAATAACATTTATTCATGGTTTAAACTTTTTTTTATCATACTTTTGAATTTGATAAAAATTATTTTTTGTCCTTTGTAACATTTTTATCTATATTACATTAATGGCTATTCTCATCATTAGATCGCGCATAGATCGCGCGACATATATGCTATTCATGGGCGACATATGTGCAATCTCATGTGCGATTCAAACATGATTTGTTTAGTAAGGGTAAATCCCTTAGAAAAGGGAAAAAAAATATCAAGAGAATAAGGTATAAAAGAGTTTGAATTATAATTAAAAGTATATTTGACTTTGTTAGTCTTTTTTCTCTTTTCCTATAAGTGGCTATAACTACACTAGTTTATTTAAAAATATAAGTTGTTAAATTAAAAATAAAGAATAGAGTATAAAAGAGTTTGAATTATAATTAAAAGTATATTTGACTTTGTTAGTCTTTTTTCTCTTTTCCTATAAGTGGCTATAACTACACTAGTTTATTTAAAAATATAAGTTGTTAAATTAAAAATAAAGAATAGCCACTGAGCCACACATTCAAAAACCGGTCAAAATGCTAGTAAAACTACATACTTAAAATTTAAAAAACATGCGAAGATGCGAGTTAATGATCAGAGGCTCACAGAAATTCTCGATGAACTATTTGCTCGAGAAACGGTTTCTGGGAAATTATTTGCTTGAGCTTCCTATTTCTTGAGTGTAAATCTCAAGAAATTAATTTCTTATATGTTTGTTTACAATGGAATAATATAAATGAATTAATTTCGCACCTCGATCTCTATAAATTCGAATTTTTAGATTAGATAATTTTTTTTCATTGTATCAGAGTCCACGTCCTAACAACTTCACTCATATTAAATTATTTGTTCACTTTCGATGGGCCTCCTCAACCCGCTAAAAAGTAACTCTACTCATATTAAATTATTTATTCACTCGATGGGTCTCTCACAATGATGGAGTAAGAGATTCAACCCACAGTGAGGATAAATACTCCTCCGCTCTCATTGCAACACTTGTTTTATTTGGACGTCCCAACATTACTGCAACACTCCTAAAATGAAAATAACACATCCTCATAACATCACTTTATTTTCAAAATTGTCACTCAAATTTCTTCTTTATTTTAACTCAAACTCACTAAAAGTCAATATCTCCATCTTAAATTACCCACAATACCCTTTTTTTATTACACTTAAATCCACTTTTCAATTTTCTTCTTTATTTGTGTGCCGTTTTCAGTGTTGCAGTCCTCTTAGAATAGAGAAAGTGATACAGTAAAAAGACGATAATTATTTTAATAATATGTATTTCATATTGATCCAAAATTATTGGGTAGTAGTATTTCTTATCGCGAACAATCAAAATATTGGAAACTGAATCTACTAAGTCGGACATAGCCGCATAGGTACATAATTTCAGGCTTTTTATATAGGTTTCTTACCCAATTACCAGGTTACATTGAATTTGACGTCTGACATTTTGTTTAGACGATTATTAGTTAGATCGATCCTGTGTGTTAAAGTGAGATATTTAAAGAAAATTCATAATTATTCTTTTAAGATCAAAAAATATCTTTTTCTTAAATTTAAATTTTGAAACTTTATTAAGTGTAGTATCTCTAAAAAAGCGATATCAAGTGATTTTTGTAGTAAAATGAAAAATATGGAGTGTTTTAAAATAAAGTGATTTTAGAAGTGATTGAATAAAAATGTGTTTGTAAAAGAAGTGCTTTTAATGAGGGTATTGTGGTATTATTTTCTTGGAATGTGTGTAGAAGCGCTTAAAGAGAAGTCAAAAGTTAAAAATTATTGTTTGGCCAAAAGTGCTAATAAGCACTTAAAATAGTAATTGCAAACATGTTTTAAGTGCTTATTTTTAAAAAATAAGCACTTTCATTCTTTCACTTGTGTTCTAAAACACACCTTAAATTTAACTATGAGTTGATTTTACGTGAGATCGTGTTATTGTGAGGTAAAGGAAATGTATCATTCCAAAGTAATTTAAAAGTTGATAATTTTTTATGGCAAAAATTTGTATAGACTTGGTTCATGCTATGAACTCGGTTATTTAAGTATCATTGTTACATAAAAAAATTCTCACTGTTATGTATAAAAACTATCACTGTTATGAACAAAAACAATCACTGTTTAGAAAATACTTTTTATTTTTAAACAATGAAAGTTTTTGTGCATAATAGTGATTATTTTTACGCATAACAGTGATAGAGTTCATGTGTGAACCTGGTTCACATGAGTGTTACTTATTTTTTATTGAATTTTTTTTTTTAAAGGCAATCCGTTATAATAGTTTCCTAACATAATCAATTACAGTAATTCCTTCTACCATCGGGTATATGACAACATCATTTTATCTCGCTGTAAATCGAAACCGCAACATCATTTTATCTCGCTGTAGACTGAAACCGTAATCACCACAAGAGGGGGACCACCCGAAACCGCAACTCGGAACTACAATCGCACCGCAACCGCAACCCAACAACAGAGGGACCACCACCCCACAAGAGGGGGACCACCACAAGAGAGAATAATATTCCCTTTTCAGGTCTCGAACCTCAAAACCTCAAGTGCCTCGGTGGTAGAGAAATTTCAACCACTGAAATTTATCCACGCTTGACTTTTATTGAAATGTTATTTTGGCAGCACACAAAATTTTTTATCAATAAAGTTCGCATCCAGCAAAAAGCCAAAAACAAACAGTCAATAAGATTAATATACTACTAACAAAAATACTTTTAAACTAGTGATTTTATTTTTAGAAAGCATTAATTTTATCTCATTTCATTAAAAGCTAAACTCGATACCTCTTTTGACTCAAAACTATCAATAGTTAGAGTCCGTTTGTTATGCGGGAAAAGAAAGGAAAAGAAGGAAAAACATATCATATCCTTCTTTTTCAGATGTTTGTTATGTTTGATGGCTTTTCACCTGGGCCCGAAGGCCCGCGTTTCTTTTTCTCATTTTCACATGATTTTGCATCCCACCTAGGAGGTGGTATTTGTAATACCAAATATTATCCCTTGTGTTAATTGACCTAAATGACCCTATTTTAATTCAATGATAAAATATTACACATCTTTCTGTCAAAAAAAAAATAATATTACACTTCTGCTTTCATATACCACACTTGCCGCTCTCAATATTTTTTTTTACGGGACTTGCCGCTCTCAATATTGAAAACCATAGGATTTGGGATTGCTGGTTTTCCTTCACGGCGTTCATCGTCGAGCCAAGATTCATCATTCAAACCTCAGGTTTCATGCTGATAGGTAAGATATGCTTCACCGGTATTTAGATTTAATTTGTGTTTGAAATAATATCCCGTCGATTTGTATCTTGTTAAATTTGTATATGGTTCTCAGATTTAATTGTTTTCACTGGATTATGTCGAGACCTTTTGATTTAAGAGTTCTCTGATTTGATTTTTTAAGTTGGATTAGTCGAGCCGTCAAAAATATGTCTAGCTTTTTGGGAATTTTTGTAATGGGTTAAGAATGGGCATTTTTTTTTATTTTTGTGTTTACATTGTGAAACATGGATTTTTAGAATTCTTTTTGGATTTTTGTGTTTACTTTGTGAAACATGGAATATTTACTGTGATTTGGATGCGTGTATTGTGAAGGAGAGCTGGAAGGGGCTAGAGAACAGATGCGCGTATTGTGAAGGGGCTAGGGTTTCATTGTTGAAAAAATATATATGTAACAAGGGGGTATAATAGTCAAATTGATATTTATCAAGTGAATTCTCATGTTTTTATCAATCTTAACAAATGGTAGAAATAAAATAAATTATGATTTGAATACATCATAACAAACACTTGAAAAGTCAAATATATCATATGGGTAAGTAAAATGTATCACATGATTTCATATCTTTTCATATCCCATATCACATAACAAACGGACTCTTATTGTACAATAGTGTCACTATCAAAAGGCGGCGAACTTGCAGTTTGACGCGACTTTGAATGTCAACCAATCTTTTTTTTAAGGAAGAGACGGGAAACTCCCCCCATCCGTGTCGTTGGCCCCTCAACCGGGCGGGTTGTAAATAGAAGGATGTGCCCAAGTAGCAGACACTTGTGGGAAAGAACCAACATGATTCAATCCTCAGGACAAACCTCCATAATATTTCAATGAAGAATTTGTCCCACGCGGGGTTCAATATTTCAATGAAGAATTTGTTCCACACGGGATTCAAACTCAAACGTTGTCGGGGACTTCTCCCCACATCACCCAAGGTTTACCACTTGGCTATGCCTTGGGGGCAATGTCAACCAATCTTCATAATATAAAATGTAGATTCAATTGAGGCGAGAAATAAGTGTGAGTTACATTTTCTTCACCATAAGTGTGAACTGAAAGGGTCAAATCTCAATTACTCATAGGTTCAAAATTTTTTATTAATTATTGGAAGATACAAATTAGGTATCAAAAAAATTATTTTACCCTTATTTTTATCTTCTATTTTTAAAATCATCCCCTTCTCCTTAAAGGATTGATATTGTCTTTTATGCATCTTCATATAAAAATGTTCGTGTACGAAAAACATTGAAAACTTAGAATTTCATACCAAAAATTTTGAAAAAATTACAGAAATTTCATATCTAAAATCTTAAAAATTAAAAATATTACAGAATTTTACGTATTTTTCATCTAAAAAAATCCAAATTTACATATATTTCATCTATTTCAAGATGCACATGTTCATTTCGACTATGCATCTCCAACTTAGTGACTTGGAGTGCGACTCGGTTGACTCAGTGACTCGGAGCGTGACTCGGTTAACCCTGCACAGTGACTCGGACGCTCCTCCATCACAAACTCAGTGAGTTGCAGATCGACTCGGACGCTCCTTACCTCGACATGCAGATATGCATCTCCAAAAATCAAATCTATAACCCAACAACAGATTTCATAAAAAATCATCACATCCAAAACCCAACAACTGATTCAAGAAAATTTCACAAACAACAGATTCATCCTCATATTCATCAAATCCCCCAAACAAATCATCAAAAAAATTCATCAAAAATCGTCATCATCATCAACAAAATTCCAGAAAAAAACTAACTTATATTTTTTTTAAAAAAACAATCAAAAGATTCGTTAAAACTTAGTAACACTCACCAAAAAATCCAGAAAAATACGAGGGGGATTGGTGGCAGCGACGATGGTCTGCAAGTCACTGTCGCCGCCATCTGCGTGTGGTGGTGCTAGCCGAAGTGGGTGTGATGAAGTATAATAGATCTAGGGTTTTGGCGACCCCGCCGTGGGGGAGAGGTGAGTGTTGGAATTTAGAGGCACGTAAATACATAAAACTTGCGCAGCTGAATTAAACAGTTCACCAACAATGAACGTATAATTGTATAATTGAAGTACGGATAAACATAAACATAATCCTTATCGTGCTTCGTACACGAATTCCTCTACTATGATATCCACATAACAATCGTTTATCAATTCACACTGATTCGCCAATGTTGAATCCCGAGATGAATTTGCTAGGAAAATTCTAACTAGAGATTTTATGGAAAAATAAATTTCTTGTGTTCATAATAAATTCTCAAGGACTCATATATATAGGGGGAAACCAGCTTAAACCTTAAGCTATCTATATTAGGAAATAAAATCCCAAATCTTGCAAATTAAATCTCATAGATTTGATTTTCCTACATATCAAATCCTACAATAATATTTCATATATTATTATTGAAAATCCTATTTAATTAAATCAAATTTAATTAAATAATAATTATAATTAATTCTAAATATAATATATATTATATTCTCCATAAATTAAATATTATTATCTAATATAATATTTAATCAACCAACTATAATCGGTAAACATCTATTACTTATTGTGTGACCCATAGACCCTCGTATATCTAGTGATTAGTCAAACTAACGGTCTTATTTGAATCCTAGACAATAAATCAGACATTCTCAATATACGAGGTACGTTGCGAGGAATTCTGTAACTACCTGCAACATGTAGGCTATTGTGATATCTTCCCTTAATTTGTGAATACTCGATTAAGTCTTGAACATGATGAAGTGTCTATTCAAATAACTTAATCATATTATCTCTAATCACTAATTGTTCACGTATGTCACATTTGACCACAAAATTCAAGCTAACGTGCATCGACCGATGACTTAGATCCAATTATGATGAGAAGATGAGTATTTTCTCTAAAACCACATAGAGGAATGAATCATATTCTTTGTTCAACTACCAAGCACATGCATTTCATGATGAACCTAATCCAAGCCATATCTAGCCGTGAAAGGGTGCAAGCGTCGGTCATGGTCAAAGTTCATCACTACACACATGTCGTGCGTATTGTCCTCAAGTCAAAGGAGTATCACATCGCTCCTACTAACCGAGACACCCGTAGACACATATTGTGGAATTACATCAAACGATTTCTCGGATGGGTATACCAATACCCTCTAAGGTATCTGTGTATCCATCATGAGATACCCAGTATCTCGCAGTAAGTAAGATCTTACTACACTCTCTAAGAGTATGATGCAAATCGCACATCAATCTCAATTGCATCATCAATATCTCATTCTTGATGATTCTTGATCGGGGCTATTTGATAATCATGCTTAAGTCATCTGAGTTCTCACAACCTCAGTGACAACAATGAGTCATGGGAACACAAATAAGAATAAATGCAAACAACTAAACATAATATTCAAACAAGTGTAATGCCATATATTTAATATTAAATAAACAATAATATTAAAACCAAAACTGAATATTATCTTAATATTATGTCCTTACAATAAGATTGTCTTTAGGACACTAAAACTAACAGTGAGTGGGTGGCGGGCGATGACCGTTGCGGGCGGTGCGCAGTAGCGCAAAACTCGTCTTCAGATTTTCTGGGTGGAGGAGGGACTTTCTAGGTGGGTTTGGTGTGAGGAAAGGCAGTTGGTGTGATAGGGCGACGGTGTCTAGGTGGGGGAGGGGGCCACGTCGGTGCCATGGAGGAGGGGGTGGAGTGTCGTGGGAGAGGTGGTGGTGGTGTCTTGGTTGTAACAGGCGGGGCGGCGGCTGAGTGAAAGAGAGATGAGAGAAAATGGAGAAGAAAAATGAGAGAGAGTAAAAAGGGGGGGACAAATTTGTGAGAGAATGGGGAGTAAGGGTATTATGGGTATTCTATGTAGGGTTTTGAACTTAGGAGTTTTTTTTTGCTTGGATATATGAATAAGTGCGCTAGGGTTTTTAGACCTATAAATTATTATTAATTAATGAAAGAACTTTTCGCACCCTATAAGGCCTTAAGTCCCAACTAACTAATTATTTTGAAATTTTTTGGTGAAAATATAAATGAATGCGTAATTATGAATATATTTTTCATTAATTATTTTCTTTCTTTACACATTTCTTAATTTTACACTATACTACCTTTGTCCCGCAAAAACGTGCACACCTACTTTATTATATAGTTTTTGTGAGCGAGTTATTTATTATTATTTTAAATAAGAAAGTAATTTTTAAAGAGTGATATTATAAATCTACCTCACATCTATTGCATGTATCTTTAAAAATTATTTTATCATTTTAAATACTAATAAAAAACTCGCTCGCAAAAACACGTGAAAATAGTAAACGTGCACGTTTCTTTGGGACTGAAGGAGTAATATTTTGTCTCTCTTTTCTCAAATACTTTTTAAATTTTTGAGTTTTGTCAAGTTTTCTCTCATCAATATAAAACTTATAGAAATTCACATTGTGGGTCAAATTAAACCCGTTGCATGTTATGAACTTGACAGAATTCTTGTATGGTTTTCAATTAATTAAACCGGCCAAATGGATAGGTCTAAGTTTAAAATCATTGCTTTCACCTGCATGCAATTCCCTTTTCCTTTTGCACATCAATTAAATATAAGAACGTCAATGATCATGCGTGTTGAAAATCCAATCTGAAATGGATCCAGAGTTGGGTTTGGACCTGGTTAAATGTGTCCCGCGGAGTACGTATTAGCTTGACCCGCCCCCCCTCCCCACCCGCCCCATATACATATAGACAAAAATTTGTATAGGTCTAGTTCATATTATAAATTTTATTTTTAATTTATGATATTTGACCCTACTCGGGATATAATACGAGTTAAATTTAGTGATTTAGAAAAATATATTAAAAATAAATGAAATAAATCAAATAATCTAAGTTAATAGCATAGACCTGATTTATGGGACACCACCGTCTCTATTTTTTTGCTGAATTTTATTGATGACTTGGCCCGGTAGTTGGGCCGAATATGATGGAAATGGGTTTCATTGCTTTTACTTCCTTTGGGGAGGTGACTTTTCAAGTTTCAACTATAAATAGATTTCAACTTTCAAATAAATGGCTGAAAGTAATTTGTCCTTTTCTTTCTTTTTCTTTTTTTTTACTCTTTCTCTAGATTTATTGGCTCGTTTCACCTTCAATTTTAATTCTCTTTTTAATTTTTTCATTAGCTTCACCAAAAACTTGATTGCATTATAAAACGTGATCTGTTTATCAAGCGTGATTAGCAAAAATTGAAGAATAAAAATATGAAATAGTTAACCTAAAAATAAGCTTCAAGTACATAATAAAACAAGTTTTATAGTATTAAAAATGAATGAGGTTATAAATAGCATAATATAAAAATAAAAGTTATTATGTGTCATAAAATTTGTAATCATTATTTTTTAGTCAAGATAATATTTCTTTTTCAGCTCTACCTTTTTTTTTTATCTTTTTATTATTTTAATTTGTGCCGCCATATATACATCTCCATCAACATCATTTTAATCTGTACCATCATTCAATTAACCTTGTACCTATGGACGGATCTAGGGGGTGGGCTGACCGGGCTCAAGCCCACCCCAACTTGTCTCCAAATTCTTCGTATTATATATATATATATATATATATATATATATATATATATATATATATATATATATATATATATATATACTATATGTAATTAATCTGGATTATTAGGTTCTAAGCCTAGTCTATATAAACTCAATTTGCTTCTAACTCAATTAAATTGTTTTTTTGAAATAGAAAATATCCAAAATTGTGTATTTTAGTGCAGCAAGTTGCATTATTTAAAAATATACTATGAAATGTACGGTGCACCTAGTGGATACAAAACTTAACCTTATCAAAATTAATTTTTCTAGTCCACCCCTCCATCAATTTCTGGATCCGCTCTTGCTTGTACCACTATTTTCGCTTGTGCTACTATTAAATTAACCTCGTATCATCTTTATTTTAGCATCGCGCTACCATTATTTCTTGTACCATTAAGTTCATACTATAATATATTAACCTCGTACCACCATATAACGAAGTTTGTGTCACTATTTAAAAAAAAAATGTTGACTTCATTAATGGTATAATTTTCCAAAAATTTATTCCATTGACTAAAAAAAGAATGAAATAAAAAATTTTAATTAAAAAAATTAATGAAAAAATGCTTAAAAAGGGGGTTTCATCTATTAAAAATCTGAACAAACAAACAAGCTTGGGGAAGAGAGTTAAATCAAAGATTGACATTCCAAAGCTCCAAGCTCAAAACCAATTAAATGGAGACTCAGCATCTGCCGACCCACGCAAAAGATCTCCTTCTCGTTACATCTAATTAATGAACAAAACAAGTGACCACAAAAAAAAATCTCCTAATTCTTATTGTTTTTCTCTTTAATTAGCAAGCCGCATATTAAAATTTAAATATAAATTAGCATCTAAAAAGTTTGGACTGAGGCTTGAAAGTTGAAACATGATATTTGTGCAAGTATAATTATTTTTATAAATATTTCTCTGTACTTAGAACTTAGAAATATATGGTGGATATAGGATCCTTTCATCACGTTACTTTTAATGATGATGATGACGACGTCCGTAATTTACATATATTATATATATAATATTTATTAGTCTTTGTTTCGTAATTGGTCCTCTGATATAGTGATTTTATTATCTCCTGTACATAATAAACAAAATAATATCAAAATAAACAACAGCTGGAGCAACGGTACAGACAAATTTCTGAAGTGAAGCAGCTGGGGTGTTGTACTTAACGTTGGTGTGGTAAAAGTGGATTCAAGGATGACCTGAATCTAAAAGATTGCGTGGATTATTGGAAGAAATCCGTAAAACCACCTTGACCACGAAGAATCCTGATTTTAATACCTGCAAGAAAAACACGCCGGAGGGATTTCCGGCACGGGCACTCCGACGCTCAAGTCAGTGATCTTTCTTTAGAAAAGGCGATATATGGTATATATGTGAAATTAGTGGGTATGTTATTCGATGCCCTAAACAATTACCTTGGAGGGGATTTTATACCCCTCAGAGTTGTACCTGATTCTCCCCCTCCCACGATCCACGTTTGGAGTATGGGGGATGACAGACCTTCGTATCTCTCCCATCGTGGTCCACGACCAAGGCTTCCACTTTCTTTATTTTTCCGTAGTGTTTGAAGATTGCCTCTAGCCAGGTGATCGGTTCCGAGATTGTAGGAACCAATCCCTCTCAATTCGCAACCATTCCGTGCGAGAGTCCTTTTTCTTAGGGCCGCCAGCTATGTCCTCCTTTAAGGGCCCAAGAACTGACTTCTCGAGATACTTGGGGCTTCTGGGACCTCGGCCCATCGCAGCGGCTATTGGGCTTGCTCCCTCCAAGCCCAAGATTCTTATTTTATAATTCCCTCCATCTAGGCTCATTTTCGGTGTCTCCCTAGCCCAACTCCTTGGACTTAATTCTTTGTTGACTCGACTTGACCAGGTTGACCGTTTAACTATCCACGTGTCAGATTCATAGTGGCTTGCCAGAATATTCCCCATCAAACCTGTTGTTGAAATGAGTTCTGTGATCTATTCGGGTGAATATTTAAATACAAATTTAATTCATTAATTATTACTAGCATGAATTAATCCTATATTAATTCAAATAATAATTGCAACAACATATCATGCATATAAAAACCACGTAAAACCTACGACGCGGAATCTACGGGTTTACGTGAACGCATTCTCCTGGATGGCAAAGGGGCTTTGGTCGGACGGACTAACCAAAAGGACTTCCCAAGTATTCCCTTAGCCCTTGCTCGACAATCCGGTGGAAGGATACTCATGAACAATTAACAAAAGGAAAAATAACTTTGTTGCACCACTTATGTGGATTTGCTAATATTTCCAAAGACATGGAATTGTCTTGGGAATGAACTAATCATCCCTTATTTATAGGAGGAGGGTGGACCGAAAAACTTTGTAATATTCCAATGTGGGATAAGACTTTTCTTGGTCACCAAGAAATCTTGAATATATCCTATATATTCTTTTCCCATAATTAAAATATTCCACAAAAATTCCACCTCCTCTATTTTATGGAATTTTTCGAAAAATATAGTGTGCAAGAATCCAAGATTTGGATCTTCTTGAATTTATGAGATATTCTTGTATTTCAAGAAATACATATCTTCCATAATATCTTTTCAAGAAAATCAAGAAAATCTTTCTTGCCCTCTATTTTCCAAAATTTCAAAATCTCACTATGAATAACCAAGTGGGAGATTTCTTGAATTTAATGAGATAATCTTGTATTCCAAGAATACATATCTTCATTTCATAACAAAATTCAAAGAAAATCTTTCTCCCTCTTTTATCCATAATTTTCGAAAAATTAAGAGGAAATATAAGCAATAATATTTATTTTATTTTAATCACCTTTTTCGCTTATTGGACTATATGTTGGGCTTACTTTCGGGGGCCTTTTAGGAGAGAATTAAGATTGGACTTCTAATGGATCTTGAATATCTAATATTGAGCCACAATATAATTCAAGCCCATAAATATTAATTAATCCCACTACATAATTAATATTGCACTATCCATCTTAACCCATATTACAACTCAATATGGCTCTCAGTCATTATTTCCCGTGTTTAAGATTATCTAGCCCATTAATTAATTCAAGCCACCTTGAAATAGCTTTCCGTTAATTAATATCTTTTGTCCTTGGTCGAGGAACGGTTCAACATTATTATCCATACCGAAACTAATTCCACTTGCAAGATTTGGTATGATAAAACTTATGAACCTCCCAAGGGCAAATCAAGCAAGCGTTTCTGCACACGATTCTTCGTATTAAATCTTAGCAATCACACGTGACCAATAATATTGCCCAAGATAAAAAGTATTGAATCTCTCTCCCGATTCGCTACCCATGATAAGTCAAAGCAATAGTTACCGATCCCACGTGATCCTATTTAAGGGACGAAGGTTAAGAAACAACGAACCAATCGAGGTCTAATTCTTCCTTGTTCGGTTCAAGAATTTATCCTCCCAGAGGGTCCTTTTCAAATTGATCACTATGCACTAGTGTAATCTCTTGGTCAAGACAAACCAATCTCGAGCCTTACACCTCAACCTTTCGCGATGGTTGTTCATTTCCATCTAGGTCGTGAATGGCGTACTTATAGTTACTGAGGGGATCCTGTTAATTTAATCTTCGTGATCGGGTATCACTAAATTAACTACAATGTAACACGCGTTTAATTATTGAACAATTATGCGAAGAAATATATATAACATTCAATCATATTTAAAGCATCAGTGATAAACAATTTATTTCAGTAAATAAGTCTGAAAATTCAGTTTCGATTATACAAAGTAAAAGCATATTTTTCAGTATAATCCCAACAAAACCACAAAACCTGCACTCCAATTATATTTGACCACAGAAATAAATTAATTAAAGAAGAATCAGTTTTACTTTTCTACAAAATATTTCAGCAGAAAAGTTTCTTGCGAAAATGAAACAAACAAACAAAGGTAGGAAAATCCAAAGAGAGCAATAAAAATAGGGTGATGCTAAAGGGTAGGAATCACCTCGGCGTGAAAAGGGTAAAATGACATAACTACCCTTAATGAAATCGTGATAATTTCAATTTTACTGAACCAACTACACTCTAAATATTAAATAATGAACCCTAAATCATGATTTATTCGGGCCGGGTGAACCATGAATCTGTCGGGTCGGGTATAAAATATTTCATTAAGGATACTAAGGTAAATTTACACATCTAAAGGGTGTTCATCCCGGGGTGAATCACCCCATTTAGCATTACCGATAAATATATCAGAGGAAGTTGCATCTTCTCAGAAAAGCAGAAATGAGGAAAGGCTGAAATAAAGACAAAAGAAAGCACAAACAAAGTTGGAATTAGAATCTGTGTGCATATCTGCATAAAGTGATTATTGGCTTATTGCATGTTAAGCCAAGTAGATGTAGATGTATTTAATTTTCAGAATATGCGTATAAAGTTTTCAAAAAATTTATATTTTAAGCAGTAGTGTTGTACTACGTTTAAAATATTTGCAGATTGGGTTTGATATTGTTGCGTGTTGGGGATCAAATTATAAATACTGTCATATTGATTTCTCCTTTGTCTTTCCTCCTTTGTGCATGCTTTTCTGAAAAGGCACAACTACCTCTGCAATTTGTGTTGCTCTTTCCTTTAATTTATTTCTTAGGGCAAATATATACAATTAAGACGTAGGGTAAGTACAACCGCTAGGCCACCTACTTCGCTTCTGATAATTATCCGAATGCTTTCTTCTCTTTTCATCACAGAGTTTTCCAGCCTTTCCTCCCTTTGTTCTGGGCTTTAACAAGGTGATTATATGTCCTTTTGGTTGAACTTGTTTCATTTTTTTTAACCTGTTTGTATACATTCATTTTTTGAGCTTGTCTTTACTTTATAAAAAAAAAGTCGAGTTAGTTAGCTTACAAATCCTGCATTTTTAAGTCATTCTTGAACAAATTATACATACATACACACACATATATATAACATATATGTGCTTTAGAACACTAATAAATATCTGACTTCTCATCTCAGTTTCCATTTCATTTGCCGATCTTCATTCTTCTAGGTGGTCACTCTATATTAATTAGTTGAAGTTTTTAACAATAATAAGAAAGGAAAAAACCAAAAAGTATAAATAAAGATTTTTTTTTGCAGAGATTCTCAACTCAAAAATCAAAATGCAGAAAAGAGAAGACGAGGATAAATCAAAAGGCAACAACACAATGAAGTTCCTCACAATCTTGCATTCTGGTTTTAGAACCACACTGGTGAGTCTTGTTTGAGTTGTAAATTGTATTGCTGAAGGTCTGCTTTTTTCTTTTTTCATTATTTATTATTATTATTATATATATATAGTATATACTATACTATTAATAGGATATATAGTATTCAGAATTTACGATGAAAAGAAAGAAAGGACACATATTCTGATATTCCTTAATTGATTTATTTATTGTCCTAATTAGCGTAGCATGTATGCACCTGTCAAGATCCAAACACTCCAAATTCATTTTTATTTTATTATTATAAGTACTATAAGATCACAAAATGGCTTAAATGCCATGCAACCATATATTTCAACAGTCAATGCATATTTTAAACTACTCAACCAATTAACAATTAAGTATTCTTACATATGTTTTTCTTCAAATCGATATTATTGTGATTTATTTTACAACAAATATATTAAACTAGTAGGATTTATTTAATTTAACAGAATTTGCCGCCTCATTTTTGCACAATGGCAAGAGGCGATCTTTCAAGAAAAGCTGTTGTTACGACTTGTTCGGGAAGATGGACGGTCAAAGTTGGAAAAGAGGGAAAAATATTTTACTTTTATGGGGAGAATTGGGTTAAATTTGTGAATCAACATGAGCTGGATGAGGGCAGTGTAGTCATGTTTGAACATCTTGGTTCGTCTTTGTTCCATGCTTCTATCTATGATGCCTCTGCTTGTCAAAAGATAGTGTTTCAACCTCCTCACTCCACAAATGGTATGCATATAAATATATTCATGTTTTAATTGACAGAATATATAATCATTTTCAATTTTTCTATGTTTTTAAAAGCACAAAGGGGTGGGTAATATTTTAATTTATTTGATAAGCAAATGCAGACGAAACAAGTACACTTCAACGTGCTAGAAACTCTACACCATTTCAACGTGGTGCAAATCCTACTTTCACAACCGTTTTAACCGACTCCAAGAGAACTGCTTTGGTACGTATCTTTTATACTCCTTCTTTCCATGAATAACTTTCTTATTTCTTTTGGACAGATTAAGAACAATTAATAAAATAATAAATGGTGGGCTAAGATGATGAATTTGGGATGAAAAGTAAAGAGGAATAGTGATAATTTTGTAATATAGTGTAAAAAGTGAGAATAAATATGATAGTGGAGTGTTACTTTTTCTATTTATGAAAACAAGAAACTTATTGTTGGATGGATGAAAAAGGAAAGAGAGAAACTTATACGTGGATGGAGGGAGTATATTTTATGTGTTGCTTAGATATATTAATCTCTATAAGAATGAATGTTTTTTTTTTTTTTTGGGGGTTGGAATAATGTTTTGTGAAATGATGCAGTTTCTACCTACGAAACTGTGGAGGTCAAATCATCTCCAGCAAAAAACAAAAGTGATTATTAGAATCGCTGATTTGAAAACGAAAGAGTGGGCGGCGAAACTGTCGTTTTACTCTGATCCGAAGGGTCGGCAAAACCGCATGGCCGTGGTGGCAGGTTGGGCGGAGTTCGTGTCGGAGAACAACATCAGGGAAGGACAAAAATGCACATTCGAAATCATCAAGGATGCTTTTGAGAACACTATCATTATGATTATGACCAACTGACTTTTAATTTATTATCGTTTACTTTGTTTTAAATTTGTACTAAGGATCTCGTTTATTTTAATTTAGTACTGACGAATGCTATCAATATCGTGTATGGACCTTGTTTATTTTAATCATGTTAATTTTACGATATATTTCCTTGATGCTTTACATTTTGTCATTTCGGTCGTCCCAGCAAAAATTTTTCATTTTCATTTTTGATAAGTTGTAATTCACACTTTCAAATACTTATCTCTACATTTTACTTAAAATTACGTTACTAAATTAACATTAAAATAGCGCTCAAAAAAAAAAATTAACATTAAAATATACTCTCTCCGTTCCAATCATAATGGTAAAGTATCCCAAATTTTTGTCTCAATTATAATGGTAAAGTTACTTACACATTTTATTACTTTATCACTTTATCACATAAAATATTAATAAACAATACTTTCTACCCTCAATTACTCATCAATTTATCACTTTATCATATAAAATACTAATAAACAATTATTTCTACCCCAACACTATATCACTATTCCACTAAATTCTTATGAACAGTAAAAATGTCATTATGAATGGGACGAATGGAGTACAACCTTTTCATTCTTTCTTCACCTTTTCACTTTCAATATTTTATTTTTTAAAATTTGTGTTACTTGTCAAATGTAAAGCTTTGGCTGCAGAGAACTTAAGATTGACGAAATATTGTTTTTATAATATTGATATATAGTCAACTGGGCTTAAGCCCAATCCAATTGGATTCGGACTAGAACTTCATACGGTTAATTAAAGCCCAATTAATCATAAACTCATTCACCATACAAGATTTAACCCAATCAAATTAACGGCATATATAAACCGCAACTTTTCAAAATCAATAAAATGTCACTTTCTTCTCTGAATTTACTGAACAAGGGACTAAAACCACTCTCTTTAGACGAAAATTAATTTACTAGAAAATTGTATTTCTCCTTTTGCATCACATTACAATAACACAAAACTATAAACCACTATATCAAGATTCAAATATGCAATGATCAGTTTTATAGTGGCTAAGACTTTTGGTTTGACTTAGTTATTTTTTTCAATTAACAAAATTTGAAGATTTAGTTTTTTTTTTTTAGCGTTCCTCCATTTTTATTTTTAAAATTTCAACAAGTTCAATATCACTTTATTCGTCTCCTCCCGAATTAATGGAATCAATCAATGAAGGATTAATACCTGACCCAGCTATGTTATTAGGATTAATGGTGTGAAAAAAAGTTTTTTGGTCCCATAACTAATCTACTGTCCATTTTTGTCCCAAAAAATTTAACTGTCCAATTTTGGTCTCATAACTAATCTACTGTCCATTTTTTGTCCCCAAAAATTTAACTGTCCAATTTTGGTCCCATAACTAAATTGATTGTCCAATTTTGGTCCCATTTTTGTCGAAAAATCGAACAACGCCGTTTTGATGACGTGTAAGTTACATGCCGGTAAAATTTGGAGGTTCTCTATACCCTCGATGACGTGAACGCTGACTACTTATTTATTTTTATTTTTTTTTACGTTTTTTAATCAATTAAACTACACATGTGCAAATAATCCAATAAATTTAATCAAAACTAAAATTTTATATCTGTAAATATAAGAACGACTAAATTTTGTCGGCACATGACTTGCATAAGACCGAAAACGATATTTTTCCCAATTTTTTGGTGAAAATGAGACCAAAATTGAACAATCTATTTAGCTATTGAGACGGATAGAATATTTAATTAGGTCACAATGTCACATCAAGAAGGAAGAGTAATTTTTTTTTTTCAAAAGTAAATTATATGAAAAATATATATTCTAATAGATTTGAAATTCAAGAATCCAGGTTAGATTGATTTCAAAATATTTCTGAGCGGAACTTTTCAATCCAAACTAACTATCAGCAAATTAATTATGGTTAGGAATTTATTCTCAGTTTCTTTAATCCGATATCTATCGTGGCTGAATTTTTTTCGTAGACATTATAATTCGAGAGTTGAAGATTTGAGGCCATATAAAAGTCAAGATTGTAACACCAACCCCCAATAAAAACACTTTAAATGCATTCTCTCTTGAGAGGTTTACGTCTTTATCCAATTATGTTTATCAAAATACTGATAGGTAATTATTGTTCCAGCGCTTAAATTATTTTGGGAAAGTTTATACTCCATCTTTAGGCACAAGAAAACAAGGCGTGTAACGAGTTAATATTGGTTAAGTGTATAAGGGTTTAACTTTATGGACCACTTAACTTGATTAACCAAACTGATCAATTTACATGCATATAATATATGGTGTATATGTTGATGAATGCGGCAAGTAAACTTTCAAAAGTCAAATTAAAGGTCTTGGTTGGCATCAATTACATAACTATGTAGGAAACAGCTAGATCAGGAAATATTATGAAAGTTAGACAAACATTTCTCTGTAACATTCGATTTTATTTATAAAGTTAAAAAAAAAAGGAGTGGAAATATTATTTAAAGGAGGCACACTCGCGTAAGACAGTCTCAAGGTGAGACGGGGCATAATTTGCACATGACGTTTTAACACTTTAAGAGATGTAAGTGTTAATTTGTACTAGTTTACACCCCCTCTCATATATGAGATGAGACAATCTCATATGAGTTTTTGTCTATTTTGAAGTCATCAAATTAGTTATGAGTTTTATTTTTTACAAATTTTAGTGATAATGCCCTAGATCCGCGGTTGGAGACGGGAATTCTAATGAAGTTAAAATATTTGAAAAATTACTTATAAGTATAAATTTTTTATGCAATTTACTGATCATATGTGCAACAAATTGAATTACATATATAGTTAAAGTTGCATTCGAAAGTATAAATGTACTTACATATATATATGCAACAATGTATTTATTGTAAGTTGCAATCTTGCAGTGTATTTATCAGTAAATCTCTCAAAAAAATTAATATTATACGTGTCTCCTATGCAGTAGGTGCACATGTTTAAATATACAACTTGTTATATTGAAACATAGAATTTATTTATATTAAAACGTTATATTGGTGAAGTAAATTACACGTTTTAACATAAATAAATTATATATTTAAAAAATATATTATGAAGTGGACGGTGCACATTGGTGCTGATGCACTATATACACACAAAATAACATAAAATAATTGAATATTAGGGTAGGGGCATAAGTGTAATAGACAAGTATTACGAGGGCAATTATGGCACTGGAACCCACGTAGCCAGTGTCAACCATACATGTGTATTAGGTGTGGATGAAGCCACATAGATACCATACCACACATAATAAATACATGCTAACGTGTGTATAAACACTTAAAACAACTACTGCTGTTACATGCATGGCATGTTAAATTTATCCACCTGTTACACAATTAATTTTTACTAGTCAATTGTATACCCTACCGACGGTATTGATCCCTAATTCCAGTGACCTATATATATATATATATCATATAGAATGGTACAAAATTTGCAGAGCAAAAAATAAAAGAAAACCAAAATAAGTAACAAATTAAGATTAATTATGGAGGTTCAAAAAGATGAAGTGTTGGAGCCTATGAGCCCAAGTGCTCAATATTTGAAGAGCTCTGCATTATCACTCACAATTCTTGGAGTGTTGGAATTAGAAGCTCCTATTGATGATTCCATGGCCATGACTCTCCTCAAAGATGTCTATTTGCCTATAAATCCACGTTTCTCGTCCATAATGGTTAGTTATGATATGTAGCATTATTAATTTCAATTTCTTTTTCTTCTTTGTAATTTCTTGTATTCAATGTATATTATGTTATTAAATGAACAATTTTGACACATACAACATCTGCCGTTTGTACATCATGAAATTAATGATTTATCTGAGCAACATCAGCATAAAATTATTTGTACCAGGATACAAAATATAAGTACTTTATATTGCACATGAGAAACCACTACACTCTATATTGAAATCCTATTTATATATTTATATATATATATATATACATATATAATTCTCGTACTACGTGAAGATCATTATTTATCATAGTAAAAATATAGTGGACAAGTGTCACACAAAGAAGTCCCATAAAATTGAATAAGGGTACGATTTAGCCGTGAAAATTAAAGAGATATGTCTGGACACATTTTATAAATATGGATCCAATTTCATGGTCCGACTCCATGGTAATTAGTTTATTTTAATGATTGAACAGACAGAAAAGAAAGGGGTTCGGAAATGGAAAAAAGTCGAGGTGAATCTGGAAGAGCACGTATTCCACCCAATCTTCCCGAGTGAGATGAACATAGAATACTACGACGAATGCTTCACAGAATACCTATCCAAAATAGCAATGGAACAGCTCCCACAAAATCGACCTCTCTGGGAAATTCACATACTCAAATACCCTACCAAAAACGCAGCAGGTAATTTAATATTCAAGCTGCACCACTCGTTAGGCGACGGCTACTCCTTGATGGGGGCCCTCTTATCCTGTCTCCAACGACACGACAACCCATTACTGCCGTTAACTTTCCCGTCCCGTCAAACCAACGCCAGGCCTGGCCGTCGTAGCAACACCGTTTTCCGGCGTGTTCCGAGGTTCTTTACCGGCCTGGTTCACACTGTTTATGACTTCGGGTGGGGCATGATAAAGAGTAATTTGGTCAAAGACGATAAATCGCCGATTAGATCGGGAGAAGATGGCGTGGAATTCAAGCCAATTGTCACTAGTACAACTACGTTTTCCATTGATCAGCTCAAGGAAATTAAGAACAGGCTTGATGTGGTAAATATTTCTAATCATCAACTTTTTCTTTTTTTAATGTCGTTATCGTTATGTTGGACTTAGAGCACAAATATAACCCTACTATTTGAATGCACTTTGCTGTTATGAAACTTGATGTGGACCTTACATGTGATCGCATCTGGTTTAATCTCTGGGCGTCATCAAATGTCTGACGTATCTAATTCTACTGTTTCATATTGTTCATTACACCACCATATTTATAAGCACTATAGATATTAGTTGTTGCGTGAAACATCAAATTAAAATAAAATACTACCTCCATCCCATTCTTTAAGAGTTTCTGACTGTTCATAAGGATTTATTGGAATAGTAATAAAATGATAAAGTAAAAAGAGTTGTTTATTAGTATTTTATGTGATAAAGTGATGGGTAATTGGGAGTAGAATGAGTTGTTTATTAGTATTTTATGTGATAAAGTGATAAAATAGAAAGAATTATTTATTAATATTTTAAAAAATTTCTCTTAAAGATTGAGATAAAAAAATGACAAGTATCGCTTAGAGAATGGGAAGGAGAGTACTAAAATTGGATTTTACGAGTGTTTGCATATTGCCATATTACTCATAGTCATAGACTAGTACAAGAATTTTTATGTGATTATAGGACTTGAATACCACGTCAGCACGTGCTCAATGAATGTGTACAAAATTAGATGAGTGAAGAACAAAATTAGTGTGGGTCTCAAGTGCACTCGGGTGCACCGTGCATTCATAGGAGAAAAAAAAGGTTTTTGGTCTCATAACTTATGCACTGTTCATTTTTTGTCCCAAAAAAATTTAATGTCCAATTTTAATCCCACAACTAAATGGATCTTTCAATTTTGGTCCAATTTTCAGCGAAAAATTTAAAAAAAAGTTGTTTCGGTCTCATACAAGTCACATGCCGGTAAGATTTAGTTGTTCTTACACTTACAGATTTTAAATTTTAATTTTGATTAGATTTATTGGATTATTTACACATGTGTAGTTTAATTAATTGAAAAACGTAAAAATAAAAAAAAATAGTCAGAGTTCACGTCATCGAGAGTACAGAGAACCCCCAAATTTTTTCAGCACGTAATTTACACGTCATAAAAACGGCGTTATTCACAATTTTTTTGGCAAAAATGAGACCAAAATTGGACGATCAATTTAGTTATGGGACCAAAATTGGACAATTTAATTTTTAGGGATGAAAAATGGACAGTAAATAACACTAATACAGATTTGGGCTTGGAGAGTTGGAGAGCGGTTATAACAGCTCTCCAAGTAACAGTTGTCCAAGCAAAAGTTTCACTTGGAGAGCCGTTCCAAGATGCAACATAGAAAGCGGTTAAAAACCGTTGTCTAAATATCAATTTTAGATAGCGATTTTTAGCCCCACCAAGCCTCCCAATTAATTGAGGCAATTACTCGCTCCCATGGGGGACCGAACACAGGACCTTGGGCGCCTGAGCGGGGATCAATTCCGCTCGGGCACTTGCTTTCTTGCGTTTACTTAATGAAATTAATTCTATATGTTCTAAAAATCGTTTTTTCTTACATTTTTTTTTTAAATTCTTTATTTCAATTATCTTATTTATTAGTTCAATCACATTTTTATATAATAATTTTTTTATATAAATTTAAATTAAAATTAAATTAAAATTATATTTTTTACTTGTACTTTTTTTAACTACCTTTCTTTTAAACTTGTAATACTTTTCCTTCTAAACAATTAATACTTTTCTATCAAAATAAATAATATTTTTCTTTAAACAAGTAATACTTTTTCATCTAAACAAAGTAATACTTTTCTTTAAACAAGTTATACCTTTCTATCTAAAACAAATACTTTTCTATTTAAACAAGTAATATTTTTCTATCTAAACAAATAATATTTTTCTATTTAAACAAGCAATACTTTTCTATCTAAATAAGTAATATTTTTCTTTAAACAAGTAATACTTTTTCATCTAAACAAGTAATATTTTTCTTTAAACAAGTTATACCTTTATATCTAAACAAGTAATACTTTTCTATTTAAACAAGTAATATTTTTCTATTTAAACAAGTAATAGTACTTTTCTATCTAAATAAGTAATACTTAGACAAAATTGAATTAATTTATAAGAATATTAAATATTATAGGTATTAATTTATAAGAATTAATAGTGATACAAGTTCGTAAGTGTAATATTATGAATTTAATATTATGAACAAGTTTTACATAAGGGTTTGTGTTAATCTCATTATATAAGACGAATATTAAAAATAAATAACACGAGAATTTAAAGATTAAAATATTTGAATTGTACATAAAAAGAATTTACAAAAACAAAAAATACAAGCTTTACAAAAAAAAAAAAAAAATAATTCACTTGGAGTGCGGTTATGAACCATTCTCCAAGCTTTACCTTGGACATCGGTTCAAAACCACTCTCCAAGTACCCTTGCACAGCGGTTATGAACCGCTGTCTAAGCTTTGATCTTGGACAGCTGTTTTTAACCGCTGTCTTTTTTTTTTAATAGAACCGTTCTCCAAGGGACCAATTGGAGAGCTATTCGAAAAAAGGGCTGTCCAAGTGGAGCTCTCCAAGCTCAAATGTGTAGTAGTGTAAGTTATGGGACCAAAAAACTTTTTTTCTTCACTCATAGTGCATTTTAGAAGCGTGCAATTATACAAAACAGAAACATGCAAATATTCCAAACAGAAGCATGCAACTATGTTCCTATATTAATAGTTGTAATTTCTGTGTAAATAAGTCGCACTTTTCAGCATAACAAATTGCACGCGTCTAAAATACACTATAAATGCACAGTACACCTGGGTGCATACAATAACTAACTACAAAATTATATATGAAAACCTACGAGTAAACTGCAAAAAGAAAACCTCCGTAGAAATTAATTTTTTAATTATAATTATTTGCGTTTTTATTTTACTTTCTTACTACTATGAGTAATATCTCTTCCCAATCGCCAACTGCTGCCCACCCTAAAATAGTTCAACTGCCACCCTCCAAGATACAGACAATAAAATAAACAATTAATGAAACAACATTGATTTTTATTTTTTAATCTTTGCATGAAACAAAATTGACAATTCAATAACTCAATATGTGTGTGTGTGTGTGTGTGTGTGAAAATTAAGGTGTTAGATTTTATCTTTATCCAGTTTAAATTGAAACATCTTTCATTCGTCTCAAGTATAGAAACATCAATCATATTCTATTCTAGCCCTGAAATATGACCAGGTCAACGTCTCAGATAGTAGGAGTCATGCTTTAGAAATAAATATATCTCAATCATTATGCATATATTACTATTATTAGTTACTCAAATTAAATTTGCCCGATAAAAATAATAATAATAATTACTCAATGCGCCATCGCATAAACTTTAGTCCACTTCTCCATCTTCAATTTGACAATAACATCTTCCACACTTGTCCAGGTTTCATTATAAATTTTGATATTTTCCTTGCATTATATATAATTAATCAACGCGTACAATTTCTCGATTTTTCTTAATTGATGCTTACAATTCTTTCATCTAATTAATGTGTAAACTTTTCATAAATATGCAGACAATTAACGACGTAATAACGGGTATAATAACCTTTGGAACCCGATTATACATGCAAAAATCAAGCTCAGAATCAGGAATATCAAAATCAACAGCATTAGTGTTGCTCAACACCAGGGCAATTGGAGGTTACAGATCAGTTGACGAGATGGTCAAACCTAATTCGGAAATGACATGGGGAAATCGATTTGCATTCTTACAAGTTCCAATACCCAAACTCACCGAATCTGAGCTTCAAAATCCTGTTACTTTTGTCAAGAAAGCCCGTCGGACGATCAAGAGACAAAAAAACTCTGCAGCAGTTGTTTTGACCGGACAACTTCTTAATTTCATAAGAAAAATTAGAGGCCATGAGGTTTGCACTCTCTCATCTTCGCCCTTTTCATTTTCATTGATCTAATTATTGATTCACTTAAAATTATAACGATGTTTTGATTTATCATTAATTCCTTGCGTATTTGTCGAAAATCAAAATAACGTGTTTGGCATTTTTTTTTAAAACAATATTTCTTGAAATTGTTATAGCCATGATTTTGTCAAGGTTGGGGCCGTTGGTCACCTACCACTTGGTTAAACTCAAAAATACTTTTTTAGTGATTTTATATTATAAAAATGTCCTTATGTTATTTTATAAAAAGAGAATATTTTATATATTTACAAGTTCGACAGACAATGTATTAAGTAAACTTGGATGTAACTTTTTGCAAGCACGGGAGTATGTTTTTAGGAAATAAAATTATTTAAGGTGGTTGTACTAAGTAATTTTGTGAGTACAAATATTGTCGCCCTTTTGTCAATTTGTGAGATTCTTAAAAAAAAAAAAAAGTGACATTCTCAACGATTTGGTTGACATATAAATCGAAATTTAAAGAAATCTGGATATTTTGTAGATAATGTTGAGTTTTATCTATAAGTGGGAACTCTTCCTTTCGCTTATTTTCCTCCGCTAACACGAAAGTTGTAGCAAAGATTGCATATTTTTTAGAAAGTCCGAATAGTAAATTGCAGAGTTGATCCAATTAATGATGGATATATAGTTCCCTTTTAAATAGAAAGTTT
Source organism: Stenogyne calaminthoides (assembly GCA_037126765.1). Lineage (NCBI taxonomy): Eukaryota > Viridiplantae > Streptophyta > Magnoliopsida > Lamiales > Lamiaceae > Stenogyne > Stenogyne calaminthoides. The sequence continues at coordinate 8,732,094 of JBBCBC010000036.1, read as the reverse complement.
TATATCTAAATATATTAGAATCCAGTAAGTAGTAAATTTTTTTTTAACTTTAATAAGTTATAATTGTCCACTAAGTTTGTACAAATACATTGTCGACATTTGTATAAATATGTGTAATTTGCGAAACAAAAATAATTATTAATTTTTCTCGTTAACTATTTTACAAAAATTAATTTTCATATATATTCCCACTTTTAAAATGATTGTGACAACGAAATTATGAAATATTATATGTTGATGCAACAGGCAACGGCGCGATACATACATGCGACACTCAAGAATACGAGCATGGCAATTTCGAATTTGATAGGGCCAGTGGAAAAGATGGCATTGGCTAATCAACCTATTAAAGGCTTGTACTTTGTCGTCGCTGGACCTCCTCAGGTACCACACCTATAGCATTGCAAAAAATATTACTTGATCCGTTAGTATTATTTGTCGAGTGGGTCTCTTTTGCACTAGATGAAATGTATTGCACGTTTCAGCATAATAATTTCTTTTTTTAGTACACTAAGCACTTAAATACTCCACAAAATTAATCACCAATCCAGCCAATCCACCTTATAACTCTCATAACTTCAAATAACTTCAATTCAATACCAGTGAGAATCGAACTTAAGTCTTCCACTCAAATGAGGAGCCCATTGACCAGGTGAGCTAAGCCACCTAGTTGTTTCAGCATAATAATTAGTTATATGTTTTAATGTAATAAATTGTATATTTTTTAAATATACTATAAATTAAATTGTACCTGGTGTATATAAAATTTAACCTTATTTTTGTTTGGTTGTTTGGTGTGCACCAGTTGCACCTACAATTGATGCACCATTTTTTTATGCATATAATATATAAACAATTCTGATATAATATCATTAAAAAAATATATATGAAGCAAACTTCAGGAGCAATTGGACGCAAATTCAAAAGCAACACACAATTAGGTGTTTATTTTAAATTTATTAAAAATTCAGGTATAAAAAAAAATAGATATAGCATTAGAAGGACAATATTTTAAGGATTTTCCTTCCAAATGAATGTAGCATTCAATAATATATAGTGTAATACTCTATCGAATTGTTTTGCATTTATTGAATTCAGTTTTAATTACATATGTGCTACAATATTTTATATATAATTAATTGACGGTTATTTATTTATTGATCAGAGCCTATCAGTGACGATGATAAGCTATGTGGGGAAATTAAGAATAGCAATGACAGTGGAGAAAGGTTTCATGGATCCAAACAAGTTGAAGTCTTGTATTGAATATGCCTTTGAAGTCATATACAAAACAGCTCTTGAAGTTGAACCTGCTACCACCACCAAATCATGATATAATTAGTCTTTTTATAGCTCGTACACACAATTTTCTAATCACTTTGCGAAATGTGATATATATATATCCACGTACACATATTTATATATTATATGTTGATTATATAACATGAGAAAAATTCTTGCATGAGATGATACTTTTCACGAACGATTCACGTCTCATGCATCAGTCAATTTTCAAATTTTTTGTGTTATATATAGCATTTTGAAACAAATATCTTGATGTCACTCAATCAATTATTGGTACTTTTAATTAATCGTTCTCATCTGTAATCTGTTATTATTTTCTTTTTATGAAAAAAAGAGATATATTAAAAATAGGTTCTGTGTAAGACTATTTCACGGTGAGATACAACATATATAATCTGAAAATAACACACTAACTTTTTGAAAAAAAAAATTGTGTTAATTTATGAATTGTCTTTTCGTAAAATCGTCTCAAATTTTTAAAAATGGTCTCAAATTTTTAACATGCATGTATATATTAATAAGGAGTACCAAGTACTCAAAAATTGCATCATGCAATTCATAAATCAAGGGAATCACTCCCAACAAAAGAAATGAGATCCACTAGATATTGTTAGATTATTCGTTAATTACTTAATTAAATGGTTTTTGTGTTACATTCACCTGAAGTAGAGGTCGTAATTTGTTAGACTATCAAACAGGGGTTTAAGGCCCAACTTTCTAAACTTTGGATCAATTCGACTTTTTAAATAAACAATTCACGCCCAGCTCGTTTATTAAAAAAATCAGACTTAATATTCCTAAAAAATTATCATAGATGACATGTCAAAATTGAGCCTAACAGCTACATACTAACTCCAAACTTTCTAACAAGAAGCTCTTTTCAACTCGCCCTATTCCCACCTCTAACATGAATATACAATATCATATTAAAGGAGGCTACCTTCATAATTAATTGTTGGTATGGTGTTCCCCCTCTTTTAATTCACTACCAGCTCCGATTTTAGTAACAGATACTAATAAATCGACGTTTTTGGAATTACAGGTTGTAAGTAGAGAATACATTTCTACATAAATCTCTCTCACTTTGTTAAATTAATTATAACAAATAAAAAAAAAAAACTAAAGCAAATAAAAATATTCACGTGTTGATCTATTTTCTATCTCTATTCAATATTTCAGATATTACGGATTAGGGATGGATCTAGGTGGGGGCGCCAGAGGGCGGTCGCCTCCCTTGGGATGAATTTTTTTGTATTATATTTATATGAAAAAATTTATATTTATAATTTAAAATCGTAAAATTTTATCGTTTCGCTTTCGTTGAGATTCTAAAATTTCGTCATCCTTACTGCATGAAAAGTTTCACCCCCCTTGGAACCAAATCCTAGGTCCGTTCCTACTACAGATGAAATACGAGTAGTGTTAGGCTGTTAGCTCATTTCCTACAACGCGAATTGGCGAAGTGGTTGAGTAAAAATTATTGTTTCCTCCGACTAAACCATTCTTGAACTTTGGGTTGGGGCTGGATGATATCATCACAATGTATGGGCTGGAAAATTTAATGCGTTTGCGTTTCACGTAATGGGCCGATGTTCGGATATGTCTTTCTACATCTAAAGACAAAAATTTGTATATATATTATTCATGCTATGAATCTTGTTTTTAATTCATATCATTTAATTCTATTCAGAGTATAATAGGGGTCAAGTTTAATAGTTTAAAAAAATATATTAAAAATAGTAAAATTTGTCAAATAATTCAAGTTCATAGTATAGACCTGGTTCACAGATGACCAACTCTTATCTAAATAATTCCTATCAAAATAAAAGGATTTTTTTAAAATAAAATAAGTATTAGTTTGAGATAAAAACTTATGTAGACAAGGTTCATGCTATGAACCTTGTTTTTAATTTATGGCATTTGAACATATTCAGGATATGATACGGGTCAAGTTTAGTGGGTTAGGAAAATGTGTTGCAAATGGATGAAATGTGTCACTTAATCCAAGTTCATAGTATATATATGTGATTCATGGGAAACCAACTCTTAATTCGGATTTTTTCTAATCAAACTTTATATTGAGAAAAAATAAAAAAAAAGTGGGTCTCATGTGCATTTAGGTGCATTATGCATTCATAATTCATTTTAGAAACATGCAACTTATTATATTGAAAGATACAATTTATTTACACTAAACCGTGCAATTATTTTTCTATATTAATAGTTGCATGGTTCAATGTAAATAAGTTAAGCGTTTTTAAAATGCACTATGAGTCTTGACGATCGATGTATCATCTGAATGCATACAAAACTTACTCTAGGAAAAAATAAACTGAACCATGAATTGAAACGCCTATAAAATGAGTTCAATTGTATTGAAACTCAATAACTTAGATCATAATAGCATTTAATCTTTTGTAGAATTTTAAAGTAATTAATTAAGAGTACAGTAAGAAGTCAATAACTTTCTCAATATATTTAAGTAGATTGATTAAATAATTATTTTTTTAAATAAGATAGGGTATTTATAGTTTTACGGCATTTAACAATTTTTAATATTGGTAGTAATAAATAATATAACTAGGAAAACAATAAATTACATTTACAAAGGAGTCAAAAAGAGAGTTCATAGGTTTTTTCTTAAAAAATTCGAAAGGGAAAGGATTCATAAAAGAGCTGAAATCTGCCATGCCATTTCTTTCCAAAATTATGTAACTCTAGTATATATCAAGATCGATCATATTTAATTTATTATTCTCTTTAAAACGGACATAATTCTGTCATTTAATTAACTTTTAAGCCCAACAGACATAATTACGTCTTCTTTTTTAGGTACATAATCCTGTCATTTAATTAACTTTAAACCCAATAATCTAATTTTATATAGATTGATCATTTATGGTGCATATCTAATAAAGACCAATAGATAATCTCGGTGCAACATGAACATCAAGTGGAGTCTGTTTGCTGTTAGTCAACCCACTGCTCTCGCTCATATCCACAAATTCACCGCACGACGTCGTAATCTCAAACGCTTGTAACAAATTAGCCAACACCAAATGCAACATTTGTAGCCCAAAATGCACCCCGGGGCATATTCTCCGACCCGCCCCAAATGGGATCAACTCGAAATCCTGGCCCTTAACCTCCACATTTTTGTGGGCGGTCAAAAATCTGTCGGGCCTAAACATTAACGGGTCATCGGGCCACGCGTGTGGATCCCGATGCAATTTCCACAAGTTGACGAATAAATGTGTGCCTTTTTTAATGTGGTAGCCTCCGAGAGTGCAATCTTGTGTGAACTCTCTCATGCCGCTTAAGGGCGCGGCGGGGTACAATCTTAGAGTCTCTTTGACGACGGCTTGGAGGTAGGTGAGTTTGGGGATGTCGGAGTCGTTTACGCGTCTTTGTTTTCCGACGTGGTGGTCCAGTTCTTGTTGAGCTTTTTTTAGGGCAGGGGCGTTGTTCAATAGTAGGGATAATGCCCATACTAGCATGATTGTGGTGGTGTCACTAGCGCCCGAAATCAAGTTCTGCCAATTGTGGTTCATTTGCACCAAAAATAATGTTCATGTTAATATGATGAAGGATATATATCGCGGAAAATTTCTAATATTATATCTTAAATTATCCCTCTTTTTATTGGGAATAACATAAACTATATCTAGAATACATTTTACGAGCAATAGACTAAAATATTCATTCTCAACTTGCAATACTCTTTTTTGTTCTATAACTTATTCAATTCACTTTTGTGCTTTTTATTTACCATTCTATTGTCCCCCCTTAATCCCATCCCATCCCTTAATCCCATCTCAATCCCACCACATTTTCCAACATCCAAACAAGTTCTGAACACAACCCTGCCCTGCCCTGCCCAGCCCGGCCCAAACCCGACCCAGCCCGACCCCAATCCAGCCTGAAATGGTTCATGGTTCAAGGTTTGAGTTCATAATTCAGAGTTTAAGGCCGTGTTTGGATGGTATAAAAATAAATGATGGAATGAGATAAAGATGAGATAGAGATGGAATTAAGGAAGGGGTAGAATGGTGGTAAAAGGGGTATAATTGTGAGTTGAAAAAGTTTTAGGGCAAAAAAGAGTTATACAAGTTCATAATGAAAAAAAAAAAAAAAAAAAGAGTTTCTTGCTACGGAAAAAGCCCGTGGGGCAACCTTTTTCTAATCAGATTAAGTTAATTTTGGTGTAGCACGATTTGACTGGTCGATGTTGGATCAAGTTTGATAAAAAAAACGACCAATTTTGTAAAATTGCTAACAACGTATATGGGTCATTCATTAATATCCATGGATGGATTGGGAAATTCCTATATGGAACCAAAATTGGTTAAAAAAAGGCCAATTTCATGAGACAAAATTTATAGAGAGAAATTCTTTTTTGCCCGTTTTGAACTTGCATAACTCTTTTTTGTCCTAAGATTTTTCAACTCACAATTGTACCTTTTTTTTTACCATTTTACCCCCTCCTTAATCTCATCCCTATCATATGCTTATCTCATTCAATCTTTTATTTTTATATCATCCAAACACGAACTTAAACCCTAAATCCTGAATCATGAACCCGTACCTTGAACCATGAACTATTTCCGGTTGGGTTCGGGTCGAGATGGGGTCGGACCGGTTCGTGTTCGGGTTCGGGTCGGGTTGGGTTCGGATCGGGTTCGGTTCAAGTCAGACTGAGTTGGGTCCGGGTCGGTTTGGGTCAGGTCGTGTCGGTTTGTGTTCAGGACTTGTTTGGATGTTGGAAAATATGGTGGGATTGAGATGAAATTAAGTGAGAAGGGTAGAATAGTAAAAAAAAGACACAAAATTGAGTTGAATAAGTCATAGGGCAAAAAAAAATATTGCAAGTTGAGAATAGACATTTCTGCCTATTGTTCGAAATTTATATATAGCACTGAAAATGCAATTAATTCAATATAAAACAAACTCCATAATTAATTTTAAAAAAAAATTACCGAGCAAGTGGATTTGATAATGGTACCAGAATCATATTCGCCTTGAAGCTTTCTACCTCTTACAACCGAGAGCATAACATCCATAAAATCCTCTTCCTTCTCTTCAAACTCCTTCTCCCTATGTTCTTCCAACCATTGCCCAACCAACAAATCCAACTCCCTACAAGTCTCCTTCATCTTCTTCTCATACCCACCTACATCCAACCACCTCAAATAAGGCAAAGCATCCCCTACCGTAAATACCCCCGCCAAGTGGAAGAAATCCCTCATCACCCTCTGGCACAGCCGCGCCTCCGCGCTGCCCCCGCTCGACCCGAAGCACCGCTTCCCCACCACCATCCTCACCACCACGTTCAAATTCAAATTCCCAAACCACTCCTTCATCTCCACCCCGGCCCGGCCCAAATTCCCCGGGCCCGCCCTCTCGGCCCAGAGCCCGTAAAGCTCGTTTATCGACCGCGAAATCTCGGACACGAGCACGTGCTTTTGACGCTCGAGCATTCGGGCCGAGAGGAGGTCGGTGGATATCAGTTTACGGACTTCGCGCCAGTACGGGCCGTACGGGCTGAACCCGAACATGGCCATGTCGTAGCCCAAGTGCGTCGGCGCCGCCAGTTTTGGGCGCGACGCCACCGCCACGTCATGCGTCGTGAAGAGTTTTTTGGCCAATTCGCTGTTGCTGACCACCAGGGCCCGCTTTACGCCGAGCCGGATTGTGAAGATCGGGCCGTATTTATCCGCTATTGCTCCTAGGGTGACGTGTGGGAGCTTGGTGGGGGAGCCGCCGCTGATGAGGTGGAGGTGGCCTATAAAGGGCCACGCGCCGCCAGCTTCGGGTGGCGCGTTGGATTTGTGAGATGAGAGGATATAGTAGAAGAGAAATAATGAAAAGATGAGGAGTAGTGCGACAAAGAGAGAGGTGATTTCCATGACCGCATCTGTACGTAATTGCATGCATGTAAGATTGACAAATTTATAATAACTGTGAGAATGTTCATGAATAATGCATGTTAGAGTATCTACGCCTATGTCCTACAAAACTAGCTAGAAGCAAGTTTGTTTGAAATTTCTTACACCGATCCCACCGTTCTTATCTTGACTACTTGATTAGTGTGTACTCGAAGTTTAAGAAAAAATTATTTATATATTAATATTTTATGTGATAAAGTGTTAGGGTAAAAAGAATTATTTACTCTCTCCGTCCTGGAAGACTTTGCACAGTTACTGTTTCTCTCGTGTTTTAGCGAGCAAGTTTTTTATTACTATTTGAAATGATAAAGTAATTTTAAAAAATGCATATGACAGAGGAGGGGTAAGACTATCATACATCACCTTAAACGTCACTTTATTATTTAAAATACTAATAAACAACTCCCACGCAAAAACACAAACAAAAAGTAAGTGTGCTAAGTCTTCTGGGACGGAGGGAGTAGTATTTTATGTGATAAAGCGATAAAGTGATGAGTAGTTGGAATTAAAAAGAGTTGTTTATTAGTAGTATTTTATATGATAAAATGATAAAGTAGGTATTTCCATTTAAAGAAATGTATAGTCAAGATTTGAATACCCAAAACGAAAATAATGTAGTTAAGACTAGGACGGAGGAAATATTATATAAAAATTATAATCAGAAAACTGGCAAAAATAACATTTATTCATGGTTTAAACTTTTTTTTATCATACTTTTGAATTTGATAAAAAATATTTTTTGTCCTTTGTAACATTTTTATCTATATTACATTAATGGCTATTCTCTTCATTAGATCGCGCATAGATCGCCCGACATATATGCTATTCATGGGCGACATATGTGCAATCTCCTGTGCGATTCAAACATGATTTTTTTAGTAAGGGTAAATCCCTTAGAAAAGGGAAAAAAAATATCAAGAGAATAAGGTATAAAAGAGTTTGAATTATAATTAAAAGTATATTTGACTTTGTTAGTCTTTTTTCTCTTTTCCTATAAGTGGCTATAACTACACTAGTTTATTTAAAAATATAAGTTGTTAAATTAAAAATAAAGAATAGAGTATAAAAGAGTTTGAATTATAATTAAAAGTATATTTGACTTTGTTAGTCTTTTTTCTCTTTTCCTATAAGTGGCTATAACTACACTAGTTTATTTAAAAATATAAGTTGTTAAATTAAAAATAAAGAATAGCCACTGAGCCACACATTCAAAAACCGGTCAAAATGCTAGTAAAAACTACATACTTAAAATTTAAAAAACATGCGAAGATGCGAGTTAATGATCAGAGGCTCACAGAAATTCTCGATGAACTATTTGCTCGAGAAACGGTTTCTGGGAAATTATTTGCTTGAGCTTCCTATTTCTTGAGTGTAAATCTCAAGAAATTAATTTCTTATATGTTTGTTTACAATGGAATAATATAAATGAATTAATTTCGCACCTCGATCTCTATAAATTCGAATTTTTAGATTAGATAATTTTTTTTCATTGTATCAGAGTCCACGTCCTAACAACTTCACTCATATTAAATTATTTGTTCACTCGATGGGCCTCCTCAACCCGCTAAAAGTAACTCTACTCATATTAAATTATTTATTCACTCGATGGGTCTCCTCACAATGATGGAGTAAGAGAATTCAACCCACGAGTGGGGATAAATACTCCCTCCGTCTACTGCAACACTTGTTTTATTTGGACGTCCCAACATTACTGCAACACTCCTAAAATGAAAATAACACATCCTCATAACATCACTTTATTTTCAAAATTGTCACTCAAATTTCTTCTTTATTTTAACTCAAACCCACTAAAAGTCAATATCTCCATCTTGAATTACCCACAATACCCTTTTTTTATTACACTTAAATCCACTTTTCACTTTTCTTCTTTATTTGTGTGCCGTTTTCAGTATTGCAGTCATCTTAGAATAGAGAAAGTGATACAGTAAAAAGACGATAATTATTTTAATAATATGTATTTCATATTGATCCAAAATTATTGGGTAGTAGTATTTCTTATCGCGAACAATCAAAATATTGGAAACTGAATCTACTAAGTCGGACATAGCCGCATAGGTACATAATTTCAGGCTTTTTATATAGGTTTCTTACCCAATTACCAGGTTACATTGAATTTGACGTCTGACATTTTGTTTAGACGATTATTAGTTAGATCGATCCTGTGTATTAAAGTGAGATATTTAAAGAAAATTCATAATTATTCTTTTAAGATAAAAAAATATCTTTTTCTTAAATTTAAATTTTGAAACTTTATTAAGTGTGTGTTTGCAAGCACTAGTATCTCTAAAAAAGTGATATCAAGTGATTTTTGTAGTAAAATGAAAAATATGGAGTGTTTTAAAATAAAGTGGTTTTAGAAGTGATTGAATAAAAATGTGTTTGTAAAAGAAGTGCTTTTAATGAGGGTATTGTGGTATTATTTTCTTGGAATGTGTGTAGAAGCGCTTAAAGAGAAGCCAAAAGTTAAAAATTATTGTTTGGCCAAAAGTGCTAATAAGCACTTAAAATGGTAATTGCAAACATGTTTTAAGTCCTTATTTTTAAAAAATAAGCACTTTCATTCTTTCACTTGTGTTCTAAAACACACCTTAAATTTAACTATGAGTTGATTTTACGTGAGATCGTGTTATTGTGAGGTAAAGGAAATGTATCATTCCAAAGTAATTTAAAAGTTGATAATTTTTTATGGCAAAAATTTGTATAGACTTGGTTCATGCTATGAACTCGGTTATTTAAGTATCATTGTTACATAAAAAAATTCTCACTGTTATGTATAAAAACTATCACTGTTATGAACAAAAACAATCACTGTTTAGAAAATACTTTTTATTTTTAAACAATGAAAGTTTTTGTGCATAATAGTGATTATTTTTACGCATAACAGTGATAGAGTTCATGTGTGAACCTGGTTCACATGAGTGTTACTTATTTTTTATTGAATTTTTTTTTTAAAGGCAATCCGTTATAATAGTTTCCTAACATAATCAATTACAGTAATTCCTTCTACCATCGGGTATATGACAACATCATTTTATCTCGCTGTAGATCGAAACCGCAAGATCATTTTATCTCGCTGTAGACTGAAACCGTAATCACCACAAGAGGGGGACCACCCGAAACCGCAACTCGGAACTACAATCGCACCGCAACCGCAACCCAACAACAGGGGGACCACCACCCCACAAGAGGGGGACCACCACAAGAGAGAATAATATTCCCTCTTCGTGTCTCGAACCTGAAACCTCAAGGTCTCAGGTAGTAGAGCTCTAACCACTTGAGCTATCCACGCTTGACTTTTATTGAAATGTTATTTTGGCAGCACACAAATTTTTTTATCAATAAAGTTCGCATCCAGCAAAAAGCCAAAAACAAACAGTCAACAAGATTAATATACTACTAACAAAAATACTTTTAAACTAGTGATTTTATTTTTAGAAAGCATTAATTTTATCTCATTTCATTAAAAGCTAAACTCGATACCTCTTTTGACTCAAAACTATCAATAGTTAGAGTCTGTTTGTTATGCGGGAAAAGAAAGGAAAAGAAGGAAAAACATATCATATCCTTCTTTTTCAGATGTTTGTTATGTTTGATGGCTTTTCACCTGGGCCCGAAGGCCCGCGTTTCTTTTTCTCATTTTCACATGATTTTGCATCCCACCTAGGAGGTGGTATTTGTAATACCAAATATTATCCCTTGTGTTAATTGACCTAAATGACCCTATTTTAATTCAATGATAAAATATTACACATCTTTCTGTCAAAAAAAAAATAATATTACACTTCTGCTTTCATATACCACACTTGCCGCTCTCAATATTTTTTTTTACGGGACTTGCCGCTCTCAATATTGAAAACCATAGGATTTGGGATTGCTGGTTTTCCTTCACGGCGTTCATCGTCGAGCCAAGATTCATCATTCAAACCTCAGGTTTCATGCTGATAGGTAAGATATGCTTCACCGGTATTTAGATTTAATTTGTGTTTGAAATAATATCCCGTCGATTTGTATCTTGTTAAATTTGTATATGGTTCTCAGATTTAATTGTTTTCACTGGATTATGTCGAGACCTTTTGATTTAAGAGTTCTCTGATTTGATTTTTTAAGTTGGATTAGTCGAGCCGTCAAAAATATGTCTAGCTTTTTGGGAATTTTTGTAATGGGTTAAGAATGGGCATTTTTTTTTTTTTATTTTGTGTTTACATTGTGAAACATGGATTTTAGAATTCTTTTTGGATTTTTGTGTTTACTTTGTGAAACATGGAATATTTACTGTGATTTGGATGCGTGTATTGTGAAGGAGAGCTGGAAGGGGCTAGAGAACAGATGCGCGTATTGTGAAGGGGCTAGGGTTTCATTGTTGAAAAAATATATATGTAACAAGGGGGTATAATAGTCAAATTGATATTTATCAAGTGAATTCTCATGTTTTTATCAATCTTAACAAATGGTAGAAATAAAATAAATTATGATTTGAATACATCATAACAAACACTTGAAAAGTCAAATATATCATATGAGTAAGTAAAATGTATCACATGATTTCATATCTTTTCATATCCCATATCACATAACAAACGGACTCTTATTGTACAATAGTGTCACTATCAAAAGGCGGCGAACTTGCAGTTTGACGCGACTTTGAATGTCAACCAATCTTTTTTTTAAGGAAGAGACGGGAAACTCCCCCCATCCGTGTCGTTGGCCCCTCAACCGGGCGGGTTGTAAATAGAAGGATGTGCCCAAGTAGCAGACACTTGTGGGAGAGAACCAACATGATTCAATCCTCAGGACAAACCTCCATAATATTTCAATGGAGAATTTGTCCCACGCGGGGTTCAATATTTCAATGAAGAATTTGTTCCACACGGGATTCAAACCTGCGTTGTCGGGGGACTTCTCCCCACATCACCCAAGGTTTACCACTTGGCTATGCCTTGGGGGCAATGTCAACCAATCTTCATAATATAAATTGTAGATTCAATTGAGGCGAGAAATAAGTGTGAGTTACATTTTCTTCACCATAAGTGTGAACTGAAAGGGTCAAATCTCAATTACTCATAGGTTCAAATTTTTTTATTAATTATTGGAAGATACAAATTAGGTATCAAAAAAATTATTTTACCCTTATTTTTATCTTCTATTTTTAAAATCATCCCCTTCTCCTTAAAGGATTGATATTGTCTTTTATGCATCTTCATATAAAAATGTTCGTGTACGAAAAACATTGAAAACTTAGAATTTCATACCAAAAAAGTTGAAAAAATTACAGAAATTTCATATCTAAAATCTTAAAAATTAAAAATATTACAGAATTTTACGTATTTTTCATCTAAAAAAATCCAAATTTACATATATTTCATCTATTTCAAGATGCACATGTTCATTTCGACTATGCATCTCCAACTTAGTGACTTGGAGTGCGACTCGGTTGACTCAGTGACTCGGAGCGTGACTCGGTTAACCTCAAGACAAGACTCCTGACGCCCTCCATCACAAACTTCGATGAGTTGCGGATCGACTTCGGACGCCCTTACTCGACATGCAGATATGCATCTCCAAAAATCAAATCTATAACCCAACAACAGATTTCATAAAAAATCATCACATCCAAAACCCAACAACTGATTCAAGAAAATTTCACAAACAACAGATTCATCCTCATATTCATCAAATCCCCCAAACAAATCATCAAAAAAATTCATCAAAAATCGTCATCATCATCAACAAAATTCCAGAAAAAAACTAACTTATATTTTTTTTAAAAAAACAATCAAAAGATTCGTTAAAACTTAGTAACACTCACCAAAAAATCCAGAAAAATACGAGGGGGATTGGTGGCAGCGACGATGGTCTGCAAGTCACCGTCGCCGCCATCTGCGTGTGGTGGTGCTAGCCGAAGTGGGTGTGATGAAGTATAATAGATCTAGGGTTTTGGCGACCCCGCCGTGGGGGAGAGGTGAGTGTTGGAATTTAGAGGCACGTAAATACATAAAACTTGCGCAGCTGAATTAAACAGTTCACCAACAATGAACGTATAATTGTATAATTGAAGTACGGATAAACATAAACATAATCCTTATCGTGCTTCATACACGAATTCCTCTACTATGATATCCACATAACAATCGTTTTTCAATTCACACTGATTCACCAATGTTGAATCCCGAGATGAATTTGCTAGGAAAATTCTAACTAGAGATTTTACGAAAAAATAAATTTCTTGTGTTCATAATGAATTCTCAAGGACTCATATATATAGGGGGAAACCAACTTAAACCTTAAGCTATCTATATTAGGAAATAAAATCTCAAATCTTGCAAATTAAATCTCATAGATTTGATTTTCCTACATATCAAATCCTACAATAATATTTCATATATTATTATTGAAAATCCTATTTAATTAAATCAAATTTAATTAAATAATAATTATAATTAATTCTAAATATAATATATATTATATTCTCCATAAATTAAATATTATTATCTAATATAATATTTAATCAACCAACTATAATCGGTAAACAACTATTACTTATTGTGTGACCCATAGACCCTCGTATATCTAGTGATTAGTCAAACTAACGGTCTTATTTGAATCCTAGACAATAAATCAGACATTCTCAATATACGAGGTGTTGGGGATTATACTGAAAAGTATGCTTTTTACTTTGTATAATCGAAACTGAATTTCCAGACTTATTTACTGAAATAAATTGTTTATCACTGATGCTTTAAATATGATGAATGTTATATATATTTACTGCATAACTGTTCAATAATTCGTACGTGTTACACTGTAGTTAATTTAGTGATACCCGATCACGTAAGATTAAATTAACATCCCTTGTAAACTATAAATGCCATTCACGACCTAGATGGAAATGAACAACCATCGCGAAAGGTTGAGGTGTAAGGCTCGATTGGTTTGTCTTGACCAAGAGATTACACTAGTGCATGATGATCTTGTTGAATAGGACCTCTGGGAGGATAAATTCTTGAGCCCGAACATGGAAGAATTAGACCTCGGTGTGGTTCGTTGTTTCTTAACCTTCGCCTCTTAAATAGGATCACGTGGGATCGGTAACTATTGCTTTGACTTATCATGGGTAGCGAATCGGAGAGATTCAATACGTGCTTTATCTTGGGCAATATTATTGGTCACATGTGATTGCTAAGATTTATCTGAAGAATCGTGTGCAAAATCGCGCTTGCTTGATTTGCCCTTGGGGAGGTTCATAAGTTTTATCATACCAAATCTTGCAAGTGGAATTTGTTTCCGTATGGATAATAATGTTGAACCGTTCCTCGACCAAGGACAAAATATATTAATTAACGAAAAGCTATTTCAAAGGCTTGAATTAATTAATGGGCTAGATAATCTTAAACACGGGAAATAATGACCGGAGCCCATATTGATTTGTAATATGGGTTAAGATGGATAATGCAATATTAATTATGTAGTGGGATTAATTAATATTTATGGGCTTGAATTATATTGTGGCTCAATATTAGATATTCAAGATCCATTAGAAGGTCCAATCTTAATTCTCCTAAAGGCCCCCGAGTAGCCCAACATATAGTCCAATAACCGAAAAAGGTGATTAAAATAAAATAAATATTGTTGCTTATATTTCCTCATTAAATTAAAAATTATGAATAAAAAGAGGAGAAAGATTTTCTTTGAATTTTGTTATGGAATGAAGATATGTATTCTTGGAATACAAGATTATCTCATTAAATTCAAGAAATCTCCCACTTGGTTATTCATTAAGAGATTTTCGAAATTTTTGGAAATTAGTGGGCAAGAAAGATTTTCTTGATTTTCTTGAAAAGATATTATGGAAGATATGTATTTCTTGAAATACAAGAATATCTCATAAATTCAAGAAGATCTAAATCTTGGAATCTTGCTCAAATTTTCGAAAAATATGCCATAAAATAGAGGAGAGTGGATTTTTTGGAATATTTTAATTATGGGAAAAAGAGAATATATGGGATATATTCAAGATTTCTTGGAGACCAAGAAAAGTCTTATCCCACATTGAAATATCACATAAATTTCGTGCCCCCCTCTCCTATAAAAAAGGGATGATTAGTTCATTCCCAAGTACAATTCCATGTCTTTGAAATATTAGCAAATCCACATAATGCAACAACAAAGTTTATTTTTTCCTTTTGTTAATTGTTCGCGAGTATCCTTCCACCGGATTGTCGAGCAAGGGCTAAGGGAATACTTGGGAAGTCCTTTTGGTTAGTCCGTCCGACCGAAGTCACTGCCATCCCGAGAGGTACGTTCACGTAAACCCGTAGATTCCGCGTCGTAGGTTTTACGTGGCTTTTTTATATGCATGATATGTTGTTGCAATTATTATTTGAATTAATATAGGATTAATTCATGCTAGTAATAATTAATGAATTAAATTTGTATTTAAATATTCACCTTAATAGATCTATGCGAATCATTCCCCAACAATCGTATCGAGCCACCTTTGTTTGCCTCAATTTTTAAATTGTAATTTAATTCACGGACATTAAATTTGAAATTGATAGTAGAACCATTAGATCTGCTTTTGCGTATCCAATTGTCATGGATTTAATGTTTTATTTTGCATGCATATAAACCGTGGTTTTTTAATTCGATTCGTTTTCGATTTGTTTTGCCTTCGAGAAAATCCACGAAGTAGACTAGGATTTGTTTGATTTGATCAATGTAATAGATTAGTCTAGATCTAGGTTTATTTATTTTTTGTAAATAAATTGTAACCCCGGATCGGAACAAAGAGATGAAGAATTAAAGGACGAAATCGTAACTGCGCGCCAGAGGGCGGCGCGCTATATATTGCAGGGCGCAGGGCGCAGGCCGCGGCCGAAATACCATGGCGAAGGTCAACAAGACGGGCGCGCGCGCCGCCTAAAGCCGAAGCGGACGGGCGGACGCGACGGGCGCTACAAGACGGGCGCTATGACGCGACGACGCCGAGGTCACGGGCGAGGCGGAGGGGATGAACATATACAAGGATGATGCGCGATGACGCCCGCCGCCGAGATTCGCTGACGGACGCCTTCGCCGATCACGCCGAGGCGAAGCGAGGCGCTTGGCGGGCGAGGGCTTCTGGGCGGCGAGCCGCTGAGGCTCTGACAAGTGGGCTGCGGATCTTGGCGTCCCGGCCATTGCGAAATCATGGCGTGGCGGTTCGAGACAAGTATTTTTTCGAGACGAACGAGTGGGAGAAATTCGAGCGTGTTTCTTCAAGATCAAGCCAAGAAAAAAATCAAACCATGACAATTGGATAATTTGTGCCCAATATGTTTATTTTTCTGTTATGCTTGATTTATTTGTGCTATCTTATGCTTTATTTAATTTGTTTAAATGTGTTTGCATGAGGGTTGCCAAATGAAAAAATCTCAACTTCAAAATTACTAAGTATGTTTAAACAATTAATTGACAATTTTATTCCGGATAATAAAATTGAATTAATTTTGACCTCCATGATTTATTTATTTGTGAATTCTTTTGGAGAAATTCCCCCAACGGGACGGTCAAAAGATAGGTTTCACATGAATGAATTCCAAACGGATGATTGTGGGTTATTACTAGTGGCGACGATGACCCTCCCAACGAGGCTCGATCAAAGCGAAATAGTAATCCTGTATTTAATCATGGTTATTACTTAGGTATAAAATTGATATGCATATATTTCTCCAAGTCCCCGCCAATTTTATATTGGTCAAGTGGGAGCCAACTATTAATCTGGATATTAAGGGTTTATAAATCGTTTTGTTTGTAACCCGCTTGAATGTGTTTAAATAATGACCCACCCAACGTGGCTTATTTAAACTGTTTTGAGATGTTGGCTGATGCATTGTTCATATTTTTTTTTTGAGATTTTAAATATGATGCATGTGATCGAATCTTGTGATATACTTGTGCTTATGCATATTATTATTTATTTCGGGTTCAAAGATGCAACCTTTTTAATCCATCACCGTTTAATATACTAAAAAAGACAATTTGCTCACTTTGAGAAAATTTTGTTGATTGAATCGAAAACTCACTATTGTCCTCATTTGACAAAAGCCATAATCGGGTTCGACCACACCTAAACCGGATAAACCATCGATGAGTCCACTAAAACGGTTAAGAAAGAGTATCTTTGACCGGGAGCGGTCTAACGAAATGGCTAAGTGTACCATCTTGCTTTATGTCGATGTGTTGCAACACCAACACCGAAACGTTGAGACCAACCATGAAATCATGACTAGTCTTAAAGCGATGTTTCAACATCGTAACCGCGTGTGGCTCGTCGGATCACCATGAGGGACTTGCTTCTATGAAAATGGTGGAGGAACGCCTGTAAGGGAGCACGTTCTCGGATGATGATGGCTCACCTTAATAAACTTGAGGTACTTGGCGCCGAATACGATATCGAGACCCAAATCGATTTACAGTGCTCCATTCTCTGCCCGAAAAGCTTTGAGCAATTCAGGGTTGAACTACCGGATGAATAATCGGAAGTCTCGATGCCCCGATCATTGCAAGCTTTAGTCTCGGCAGAGGCGAGAGGCGATATTAGCGTAAAAGCCAAGCCTTGGTGGCAACGGACCTTCTTCTTCTTCTAGACCAAGGGGTGGTAAGAACAAGAAAATGAACAAAGGCCACAAGCAAGTGAACTCAAGTGTTGCCAATGACAAAGATAAGGTGAAGAAGGGTGGTGGAGTGAACAAGCCAGCTAAGGGGAAGTGCTTCAACTGCGGTGAGAAAGGACATTGGAGGTCAGCCTGTTCCAGACCTAAGAGGGATGGAAAGAAAGGTAATTCTCACGCACTAGTTGTTGAAACTTGTTTAGCGGCGTATGCCTCCCATTTTGTGGGTGGTGGATACGGGATCCACTAATCATGTTTGTTTCACATTACAGGGGTTCAAACGGACCTGGCAACTTTGTGGAAGTGAGGTCCTCATCACACTGGGCGATGCTACGAGAGTGGCAAAATTAAGCGATGGGAGAAGTGCACTGTCTTTTTGAAGACAATGCTTTAATTTTGAGATATTCTTTACGTTCCGGATTTTAGAAAGAATTCATTTTCAGTTTCTAAACTTTTATGATGGATATTTTGGTTACTTTTTAATAAAGTTGTTACCAATTTTATTTTTGATAAATTTATCTGTCATGGAACGTTGTTGAATGATCTCTATGCAAATTAACTGTGCACACCACTCACGAAATATATCCTATAACACATCAACTGTTTCCGAGAAAAGAAAACGTTCATCAGACGTGAACGAGACACTTCTTTAGCATCTATAAATTAGGTCATATAAATCCAAAGAGGATCCAAAGGTTGGTAAAAGATGGTTCACTGGAGCGTCTCCAAGTTGAATCGATTCCAACCTGCGAATCATGTTTGGAGGGTAATATGACCAAGATGGCATTTGGAGCCAAGGGGAATGGGGCTAAAGAAGTGTTAGAGATCGTTCACATAGATGTACGTAGTTCAATGTTAACCAAAGCAAGAGGAGGTTATGAGTAATTTTATTGATGATTACTCAAGGTACATTTTCCTTATGAAGCATGAATCTGAGACCTTTGAGAAATTCTAAAGAATTTAAGGCTCAAACAGAGAATCATAGGGAAAAACGTATCAAGTCTCTACGATCCGATCGTGAAAGGCGAATACCTCAAAGAATGAGTTTTTGAACTACTTATCCGATGAAGGGATTGTATCCCACTCATCATCGCACTTTAACCCCTCAACAAAACGGGGTTTGCAGAGAGCGGGCAATGTAATTCTTTTTGGAAATGGTTAGATCAATGATGAGTTATCTGGATCTTCCCGAGTCGTCGCTTCGGGGTCATGCCTTGAAAAATAAAATGACTTACATTCTGAACTTGGTGCTATCCAAATCGGTTCCCGTAACTCCAAAGAATTGTGGACCTGACGCAAGTCTAGTATGAGACACATGAGAACTTTGGGGTGTCCGACCTCTGGCGTTGGACAAGGAAACCGTAAATTGGATCCTCGATCGAAATTAAAATTTTTTTTTGTAGGATACCCCGAGGAACAAAAGGGTGAATGTTCTATAGTTCAAGATCAAAAGGTGGACATCCGCACCCACTTTAGATTTTGGAAGAAAACTATAGAACCAAAGAAAACCCGTAGTGAGATTACCTTAAATGAGCTTAGAGGGCAAACCTCGGTCTTGATTAGATTAGATGATATACCAAACGATACGTTTTTCTGGCAACCGAGCCTCGTTATAGTGGGAGGGTTGTTAGACGACCAGAGAGATTCATGGGAATAGGAGAGTCCTCGGACTTGATTCCCTAATCGCACCCATGGACATATGATTTGGCACTCCAAGATATGGATCTGATTCTTGGCAAACAAAGAATGAAAAGCGATATGGGTTCTATGTTTCATAATAGAGTGTGGGAGAGCTAGTCGAACCACTTAATGGGGTCAAACCCATTGGATAAAAGTGGGTATATAAGAGGAAAAGAGGACCGGACGGGAAGGTTGGAACCTTTAAAAAGCAAGACTAATGGCGAAAAGGTTATACTAAGAAAGAAAGGGATCGATTATGAGGAAACTTTTTTCGCCAGAGCCATGCTTAAGTCCATCCAGATTCTCTTATCGATTCTTTGCGATCTCAACTTTGAAGTCCGGCAAATAGATGTCAAGATGCCTTTTCCTTAACGGAAGTCTTGATAAAGAGATCTATATGCAACAACCCCATGTTTTCATTGAAACAAAAGCCAAGAACACCTAGTTTGAAAGCTCAAGAGGTCCATTTACTTGACTCAAACAGCATCCAGAACTTGGAACCAAAGTTTTGATCATGTTATAAAGTCTTATGGGTTTTGATCAAAAACGAGTTTGAAAGTTGTGTGTATAAAAACGTGTCGGAACTGCATTGGTATTCTTAGTACTATCGTAGATGACATTGTGATCATCGGGAACGATGTGAAGGTGTGGTCAGACGTAAGGGCATGGCGTTTCAAAACAGTTTGATATGAAAGACTTAGGGAAAAATCGGACACATCCTTGGGATCAAGATCACAAGAAAATGATGGTCGGGTTATCGCAAGTTTCATACATAGACACTGGTTTTGAAACAATTCAGCATGCAAGATTCCAAGAAAGGATTCGTACCTTTCAGACTTGGAATCCATCTATCCAAGAAAATGTTCCCTAAGACGAAAAGGAGATAGATGACATGAAAGGTATTCCTTGGTGCTTCGGTGTCGGAAACCTTATGTATGCATTGCTGTGTACGAGACCGGATATATGCTTTGCTTGTAGGCATGGTAACAAGATATCGAGTAACTTCGAGGAAAGCGGGTCGACTTTACGCTTAAAAACATTCTGAAGTTTCTGAAAAGAACTCGGGATAGAATGTTGATTTATCAGTCAGATACTCCAATCCCCATCGGCTACATGGACTCGGATTTCCAATCATATTTAGATTCCAGATATTATCTGCCTCAGTTAGTGTGTTTCCATTTGGGAAGTGTAGCCATCAAATGGACGAGTGTGAAGCATAAATGCATCACTGACTCAACCATGGGACTCGGGTAAAAGTAGTCGCCAGAAGCGTTGAAAGAACCGAATGGGCTCTAGATCTTCTTAGTGGACTTGGATGGTGTTCTGAATTTGTCTAGCAATATCTGCTAAGGGCAGTTGCAAATTCAAGAGAACCAAGAGTCCACGAGTCAAACAAACACATTAAAGGAAAGACATCTTATACGAGAAATCGTTAAGAGAGGAGATATAGATGTGGCAAAGATAGCGTCGAGGACGACTTTAGCGATCCATTCATTAAAGCGTCCCTCTCAATACATTCGAGAGACATGTGAGTGGAATGGGTGTCAAGACCGCTAAATCTGCTTTGAGTATAAGTGGGAGAAATTATTAGGTTCGTGTAGGTGACATTAGATGTCACGAACTACTCGAGACGTGTTGTAGTATACTTAAAAGCAGACTTTGAGTATAAGTGGGAGATTGTTGGGGATTATACTGAAAAGTATGCTTTTTACTTTGTATAATCGAAACTGAATTTCCAGACTTATTTACTGAAATAAATTGTTTATCACTGATGCTTTAAATATGATGAATGTTATATATATTTACTGCATAACTGTTCAATAATTAAATGACGTGTTACATCAGAGTTAATTTAGTGATACCCGATCACAAAAGATTAAATTAATGATCCTTGTAACTATAAGTACGCCATTCACGACCTAGATGGAAATGAACAACCATCGCGAAAAGGTTGAGGTGTAAGGCTCGATTGGTTTGTCTTGACCAAGAGATTACACTAGTGCATGATGATCTTGTTGAATAGGACCTATAGGAGGATAAATTCTTCAGAACTGAACATGGAAGAATTAGACCTCAGTGGTTCGTTGTTTCTTAACCTTCGTCCCTTAAATAGGATCACGTGGGATCGGTAACTATTGCTTTGACTTATCATGGGTAGCGAATCGAGAGATTCAATACGTCTTTATCTTGGGCAATATTATTGGTCACATGTGATTGCTAAGATTTAATACTTAAGAATCGTGTGCAAGTATCGCTTGCTTGATTTGCCCCCTTGGGAGGTTCATAAGTTTTATCATACCAAATCTTGCAAGTGGAATTTGTTTCCTAGGTATGGATAATAATGTTGAACCGCTTCCTCGACCAAGGACAAAAGATATTAATTAACGGAAAGCTATTTCAAAGGCTTGAATTAATTAATGGGCTAGATAATCTTAAACACGGAAATAATGACCGGAGCCATATTGACCGTAATATGGGTTAAGATGGATAGTCAATATATAATTATGTAGTGGGATTAATTAATATTTATGAGCTTGAATTATATTGTGGCTCAATATTAGATATTCAAGATCCATTAGAAGGTCCAATCTTAATTCTCCTAAAGGCCCCGAAAGAGTAGCCCAACATATAGTCCAATAACCGAAAAGGTGATTAAAATAAAATAAATATTATTGCTTATATTTCCTCATTAAATTAAAAAATTATGAATAAAAGAGGGAGAAAGATTTTCTTTGAATTTTGTTATGGAATGAAGATATGTATTCTTGGAATACAAGATTATCTCATTAAATTCAAGAAATCTCCCACTTGGTTATTCATTAAGAGATTTTCAAATTTTTGAAATTAGTGGGCAAGAAAGATTTTCTTGATTTTCTTGAAAAGATATTATGGAAGATATGTATTTCTTGAAATACAAGAATATCTCATAAATTCAAGAAGATCTAAATCTTGGAATCTTGCTCAAATTTTTCTAAAAATATGCCATAAAATAGAGGAGGTGGATTTTTGTGGAATATTTTAATTATGGGAAAAGAGAATATATGGGATATATTCAAGATTTCTTGGAGACCAAGAAAAGTCTTATCCCACATTGAAATATCACATAAATTTCGTGCCCCTCCTCTCCTATAAAAAGGGGATGATTAGTTCATTCCCAAGTACAATTCCATGTGCTGGAAATATTAGCAAATCCACATACGTGGTGCAACAAAGTTTATTTTTTTCCTTTTTGTTAATTGTTCGCGAGTATCCTTCCACCGGATTGTGTCGAGCAAGGGCTAAGGAATACTTGGGAAGTCCTTTTGGTTAGTCCGTCCGACCCAAGTCACCGCCATCCCGAGAGGTAATGCGTTCACGTAAACCCGTAGATTCCGCATGCGTAGGTTTTACGTGGCTTTTTATATGCATGATATGTTGTTGCAATTATTATTTGAATTAATATAGGATTAATTCATGCTAGTAATAATTAATGAATTAAATTTGTATTTAAATATTCACCCTGAATAGATCTGTGCGAATCATTCCCCAACACGAGGCGCGTTGGGAATTCAGAATTCTACCAACATGTGTAAATATATTGTGATATCTTCCCTTAATTTGTGAATACTCGATTAAGTCTTGAACATGATGAAGTGTCTATTCAAATAACTTAATCATATTATCTCTAATCACTAATTGTTCACGTATGTCACATTTGACCACAAAATCCAAGCTAACGTGCATCGATCGATGACTTAGATCCAATTATGATGAGAAGATGAGAATTTTCTCTAAAACCACATAGAGGAATGAATCATATTCTTTGTTCAACTACCAAGAACATGCATTTCATGATGAACCTAATCCAAGCCATATCTAGCCGTGAAAGGGTGCAAGCGTCGGTCATGGTCAAAGTTCATCACTACACACATGTCGTGCGTATTGTCCTCAAGTCAAAGGAGTATCACATCGCTCCTACTAACCGAGACACCCGTAGACACATATTGTGGAATTACATCAAACGATTTCTCGGATGGGTATACCAATACCCTCTAAGGTATCTGTGTATCCATCATGAGATACCCAGTATCTCGCAGTAAGTAAGATCTTACTACACTCTCTAAGAGTATGATGCAAATCGCACATCAATCTCAATTGCATCATCAATATCCCATTCTTGATGATTCTTGATCGGGGCTATTTGATAATCATGCTTAAGTCATCTGAGTTCTCACAACCTCAGTGACAACAATGACTCATGGGAACACAAATAAGAATAAATGCAAACAACTAAACATAATATTCAAACAAGTGTAATGCCATATATTTAATATTAAATAAACAATAATATTAAAACCAAAACTGAATATTATCTTAATATTATGTCCTTACAATAAGATTGTCTTTAGGACACTAAAACTAACAAAGGAGTGGGTGGCGGGGCGATGACTCATCATAAGGCATCTTGCAGATGGCGCAAAAACTCGCCTTGATTTTTTCTCTCAAAGAGGAGGACTTTCTCAGGTGGGTTTGGTGTGAGGAAAGGCAGTTGGTGTGATAGGGCGACGGTGTCTAGGTGGGGGAGGGGGCCACGTCGGTGCCATGGAGGAGGGGTGGAGGTCGGGGAGAGGTGGTGGTGGTGTCTTGGTTGTAACAAAGTGGGCGGGCCGAAAGTGAAAGAGAGATGAGAGAAAATTGAGAAGAAAAATGAGAGAGAGTAAAAAGGGGGGGACAAATTTGTGAGAGAATGGGGAGTAAGGGTATTATGGGTATTCTATGTAGGGTTTTGAACTTAAGAGTTTTTTTTGCTTGGATATATGAATAAGTGCGCTAGGGTTTTTAGACCTATAAATTATTATTAATTAATGAAAGAACTTTTCGCACCCTATAAGGCCTTAAGTCCCAACTAACTAATTATTTTGAAATTTATTGGTGAAAATATAAATGAATGCGTAATTATGAATATATTTTTCATTAATTATTTTCTTTCTTTACACATTTCTTAATTTTACACTATACTACCTTTGTCCCGCAAAAACGTGCACACCTACTTTATTATAGAGTTTTTGTGAGCGAGTTATTTATTATTATTTTAAATAAGAAAGTAATTTTTAAAGAGTGATATTATAAATCTACCTCACATCTATTGCATGTATCTTTAAAAATTATTTTATCATTTTAAATACTAATAAAAAACTCGCTCGCAAAAACACGTGAAAATAGTAAACGTGCACGTTTCTTTGGGACTGAAGGAGTAATATTTTGTCTCTCTTTTCTCAAATACTTTTTAAATTTTCGAGTTTTGTCAAGTTTTCTCTCATCAATATAAAACTTATAGAAATTCACATTGTGGGTCAAATTAAACCCGTTGCATGTTATGAACTTGACAGAATTCTTGTATGGTTTTCAATTAATTAAACAGGCCAAATGGATAGGTCTAAGTTTAAAATCATTGCTTTCACCTGCATGCAATTCCCTTTTCCTTTTGCACATCAATTAAATATAAGAACGTCAATGATCATGCGTGTTGAAAATCCAATCTGAAATGGATCCAGAGTTGGGTTTGGACCTGGTTAAATGTGTCCCGCGGAGTACGTATTAGCTTGACCCGCCCCCCCTCCCCACCCGCCCCATATACATATAGATAAAAATTTGTATAGGTCTAGTTCATATTATAAATTTTATTTTTAATTTATAATATTTGACCCTACTCGGGATATAATACGAGTTAAGTTTAGTGATTTAGAAAAATATATTAAAAATGAGTGAAATTAATCAAATAATCTAAATTAATAGTATAGACCTGATTTATTGGAGACCAATGTCTCTATTTTTTTGCTGAATTTTATTGATGACTTGGCCTGGTAGTTGGGCCGAATATGATGGAAATGGGTTTCATTGCTTTTACTTCCTTTGGGGAGGTGACTTTTCAAGTTTCAACTATAAATAGATTTCAACTTTCAAATAAATGGCTGAAAGTAATTTGTCCTTTTTTTTTTTTTTTACTCTTTCTCTAGATTTATTGGCTCGTTTCACTTTCACCTTCAATTTTAATTCTCTTTTTAATTTTTTCATTAGCTTCACCAAAAACTTGATTGCATTATAAAACGTGATCTGTTTATCAAGCGTGATTAGCAAAAATTGAAGAATAAAAATATGAAATAGTTAACCTAAAAATAAGCTTCAAGTACATAATAAAACAAGTTTTATAGTATTAAAAATGAATGAGGTTATAAATAGCATAATATAAAAATAAAAGTTATTATGTGTCATAAAATTTGTAATCATTATTTTTTAGTCAAGATAATATTTCTTTTTAAGCTCTACATTTATTTTTTATCTTTTTATTACTTTAATCTGTGCCGCCATATATACATCTCCATCAACATCATTTTAATTTGTACCATCATTCAATTAACCTTGTACCTATGGATTTGATCTAGGGTAATGAATTTAGGCTCAAGCCCACCCCAACTAACTCTCTCCAATTCTTCAATATATATATATATATATATATATATATATATATATATATATATATATATATATACTATATGTAATTAATCTGGATTATTAGGTTCTTAGTCTAGTCTATATAAATTCAATTTGCTTCTAACTCAATTAAATTATTTTTTTGAAATAGAAAATATCCAAAATTGTGTATTTTAGTGCAGCAAGTTGCATGATTTTAAAATATACTATGAAATGTACGGTGCACCTAGTGGATACAAGACTTAACCTTATCAAAATTAATTTTTCTAGTCCACCCCTCCATCAATTTCTGGATCCGCTCTTGCTTGTACCACTATTTTCGCTTGTACTACTATTAAATTAACCTCGTATCATCTTTATTTTAGCATCGTGCTACCATTATTTCTTGTACCATTAAGTTCATACTATAATATATTAACCTCGTACCACCATATAACGAAGTTTGTGTCACTATTTAAAAAAAAATGTTGACTTCATTAATGGTATAATTTTCCAAAAAATTATTCCATTGACTAAAAAAGAATGAAATAAAAAAATTTAATTAAAAAAATTAATGAAAAAAGGCTTAAAAAGGGGGTTTCATCTATTTAAAAATCTGAACAAACAAACAAGCTTGGGGAAGAGAGTTAAATCAAAGATTGACATTCCAAAGCTCCAAGCTCAAAACCAATTAAATGGAGACTCAGCATCTGCCGACCCACGCAAAAGATCTCCTTCTCGTTACATCTAATTAATGAACAAAACAAGTGACCACAAAAAAAAATCTCCTAATTCTTATTGTTTTTCTCTTTAATTAGCAAGCCGCATATTAAAATTTAAATATAAATTAGCATCTAAAAAGTTTGGACTGAGGCTTGAAAGTTGAAACATGATATTTGTGCAAGTATAATTATTTTTATAAATATTTCTCTGTACTTAGAACTTAGAAATATATGGTGGATATAGGATCCTTTCATCACGTTACTTTTAATGATGATGATGACGACGTCCGTAATTTACATATATTATATATATAATATTTATTAGTCTTTGTTTCGTAATTGGTCCTCTGATATAGTGATTTTATTATCTCCTGTACATAATAAACAAAATAATATCAAAATAAACAACAGCTGGAGCAACGGTACAGACAAATTTCTGAAGTGAAGCAGCTGGGGTGTTGTACTTAACGTTGGTGTTGTAAAAGTGGATTCAAGGATGACCTGAATCTAAAAGATTGCGTGGATTATTGGAAGAAATCCGTAAAACCACCTTGACCACGAAGAATCCTGATTTTAATACCTGCAAGAAAAACACGCCGGAGGGATTTCCGGCGCGGGCACTCTGACGCTTAAGTCAGTGATCTTTCTTTAGAAAAGGCGATATATGGTATATATGTGAAATTAGTGGGTATGTTATTCGATGCCCTAAACAATTACCTTGGAGATACCCCTCAGAGTTGTACCTGATTCTCCCCCTCCCACGATCCACGTTTGGAGTATGGGGGATGACAGACCTTCGTATCTCTCCCATCGTGGTCCACGACCAAGGCTTCCACTTTCTTAATTTTTCCGTAGTGTTTGAAGATTGCCTCTAGCCCGAGGGTTTCGGAACTACCTTACTGGAGGTGATCGGTTCCGAGATTGTAGGAACCAATCCCTCTCAATTCGCAACCATTCCGTGCGAGAGTCCTTTTTCTTAGGGCCGCCAGCTATGTCCTCCTTTAAGGGCCCAAGAACTGACTTCTCGAGATACTTGGGGCTTCTGGGACCTCGGCCCATCGCAGCGGCTATTGGGCTTGGTCCCTCCAAGCCCAAGATTCTTATTTTATAATTCCCTCCATCTAGGCTCATTTTCGGTGTCTCCCTAGCCCAACTCCTTGGACTTAATTCTTTGTTGACTCGACTTGACCAGGTTGACCGTTTAACTATCCACGTGTCAGATTCATAGTGGCTTGCCAGAATATTCCCCATCAAACCTGTTGGGGAATGAGTTGCACAGATCTATTCGGGGTGAATATTTAAATACAAATTTAATTCATTAATTATTACTAGCATGAATTAATCCTATATTAATTCAAATAATAATTGCAACAACATATCATGCATATAAAAACCACGTAAAACCTACGCCTGCGGAATCTACGGGTTTACGTGAACGTACCTCTCGGGATGGCAGTGGCTTTGGTCGGACGGACTAACCAAAAGGACTTCCCAAGTATTCCCTTAGCCCTTGCTCGACAATCCGGTGGAAGGATACTCCCGAACAATTAACAAAAGGAAAAAATAACTTTGTTGCACCACTTATGTGGATTTGCTAATATTTCCAGCACATGGAATTGTACTTGGGAATGAACTAATCATCCCCTATTTATAGGAGGGAGGGTGGACGAAAACTTTGTAATATTCCAATGTGGGATAAGACTTTTCTTGGTCACCAAGAAATCTTGAATATATCCTATATATTCTCTTTCCCATAATTAAAATATTCCACAAAATTCCACCTCCTCTATTTTATGGAATTTTTGAAAAATATAGTGTGCAAGAATCCAAGATTTGGATCTTCTTGAATTTATGAGATATTCTTGTATTTCAAGAAATACATATCTTCCATAATATCTTTTCAAGAAAATCAAGAAAATCTTTCTTGCCCTCTATTTTCCAAAATTTCGAAAATCTCACTATGAATAACCAAGTGGGAGATTTCTTGAATTTAATGAGATAATCTTGTATTCCAAGAATACATATCTTCATTCCATAACAAAATTCAAAGAAAATCTTTCTCCCTCTTTTATCCATAATTTTCAAAAAATTAAGAGGAAATATAAGCAACAATATTTATTTTATTTTAATCACCTTTTTCGGTTATTGGACTATATGTTGGGCTACTCTCGAGGGCCTTTAGGAGAATTAAGATTGGACCTTCTAATGGATCTTGAATATCTAATATTGAGCCACAATATAATTCAAGCCCATAAATATTAATTAATCCCACTACATAATTAATATTGCACTATCCATCTAACCCATATTACAGTCAATATGGCTCCCGGTCATTATTTCCCGTGTTTAAGATTATCTAGCCCATTAATTAATTCAAGCCACTGAAATAGCTTTCCGTTAATTAATATCTTTTGTCCTTGGTCGAGGAACGGTTCAACATTATTATCCATACCGAAACTAATTCTACTTGCAAGATTTGGTATGATAAAACTTATGAACCTCCCAAAGGCAAATCAAGCAAGCGTGCTTTTGCACACGATTCTTCGTATTAAATCTTAGAAATCACATGTGACCAATAATATTGCCCAAGATAAAAAATATTGAATCTCTCTCTGATTCGCTACCCATGATAAGTCAAAGCAATAGTTACCGATCCCACGTGATCCTATTTAAGGGACGAAGGTTAAGAAACAACGAACAACCGAGGTCTAATTCTTCCTTGTTCGATTCAAGAATTTATCCTCCTCAGAGGTCCTTTTCAAATAAGATCACCATGCACTAGTGTAATCTCTTGGTCAAGACAAACCAATCTGAGCCTTACACCTTCGCGATGGTTGTTCATTTCCATCTAGGTCGTGAATGGCGTACTTATAGTTACAAGGGACTGTTAATTTAATCTTCTGTGATCGGGTATCACTAAATTAACTACAAATGTAACACGTCTTTAATTATTGAACAGTTATGCAAAGAAATATATATAACATTCAATCATATTTAAAGCATCAGTGATAAACAATTTATTTCAGTAAATAAGTCTGAAAATTCAATTTCGATTATACAAAGTAAAAGCATACTTTTCAGTATAATCCCAACAAAACCTGCACTCCATTTATATTTGACCACAGAAATAAATTAATTAAAGAAGAATCAGTTTTACTTTTCTACAAAATATTTCAGCAGAAAAGTTTCTTGCGAAAATGAAACAAACAAACAAAGGTAGGAAAATCCAAAGAGAGCAATAAAAATAGGGTGATGCTAAAGGGTAGGAATCACCTCGGCGTGAAAAGGGTAAAATGACATAACTACCCTTAATGAAATCGTGATAATTTCAATTTTACTGAACCAACTACACTCTAAATATTAAATAATGAACCCTAAATCATGATCTATTCGGGCCGGGTGAACCATGAATCTGTCGGGTCGGGTATAAAATATTTCATTAAGGATACTAAGGTAAATTTACACATCTAAAGGGTGTTCATCCCGGGGTGAATCACCCCATTTAGCATTACCGATAAATATATCAGAGGAAGTTGCATCTTCTCAGAAAAGCAGAAATGAGGAAAGGCTGAAATAAAGACAAAAGAAAGCACAAACAAAGTTGGAATTAGAATCTGTGTGCATATCTGCATAAAGTGATTATTGGCTTATTGCATGTTAAGCCAAGTAGATGTAGATGTATTTAATTTTCAGAATATGCGTATAAAGTTTTCAAAAAATTTATATTTTAAGCAGTAGTGTTGTACTACGTTTAAAATATTTGCAGATTGGGTTTGATATTGTTGCGTGTTGGGGATCAAATTATAAATACTGTCATATTGGTTTCTCCTTTGTCTTTCCTCCTTTATTTCAGTCTTTCCTCCTTTGTGCATGCTTTTCTGAAAAGGCACAACTACCTCTGCAATTTGTGTTGCACTTTCCTTTAATTTATTTCTTAGGGCAAATATATACAATTAAGACGTAGGGTAAGTACAACCGCTAGGCCACCTACTTCGCTTATGATAATTATCCGAATGCTTTCTTCTCTTTTCATCACAGAGTTTTCCAGCCTTTCCTCCCTTTGTTCTGGGCTTTAACAAGGTGATTATATGTCCTTTTTGTTGAACTTGTTTAATTTTTTTTAACCTGTTTGTATACATTCATTTTTTGAGCTTGTCTTTACTTTATAAAAAAAAAGTCGAGTTAGTTAGCTTACAAATCCTGCATTTTTAAGTCATTCTTGAACAAATTATACATACATACACACACATATATATAACATATATGTGCTTTAGAACACTAATAAATATCTGACTTCTCATCTCAGTTTCCATTTCATTTGCCGATCTTCATTCTTCTAGGTGGTCACTCTATATTAATTAGTTGAAGTTTTTAACAATAATAAGAAAGGAAAAAACCAAAAAGTATAAATAAAGATTTTTTTTTGCAGAGATTCTCAACTCAAAAATCAAAATGCAGAAAAGAGAAGACGAGGATAAATCAAAAGGCAACAACACAATGAAGTTCCTCACAATCTTGCATTCTGGTTTTAGAACCACACTGGTGAGTCTTGTTTGAGTTGTAAATTGTATTGCTGAAGGTCTGCTTTTTTTTTTTTTTTTTTCATTATTTATTATTATTATTATATATATATAGTATATACTATACTATTAATAGGATATATAGTATTCAGAATTTACGATGAAAAGAAAGAAAGGACACATATTCTGATATTCCTTAATTGATTTATTTATTGTCCTAATTAGCGTAGCATGTATGCACCTGTCAAGATCCAAACACTCCAAATTCATTTTTATTTTATTATTATAAGTACTATAAGATCACAAAATGGCTTAAATGCCATGCAACCATATATTTCAACAGTCAATGCATATTTTAAACTACTCAACCAATTAACAATTAAGTATTCTTACATATGTTTTTCTTCAAATCGATATTATTGTGATTTATTTTACAACAAATATATTAAACTAGTAGGATTTATTTAATTTAACAGAATTTGCCGCCTCATTTTTGCACAATGGCAAGAGGCGATCTTTCAAGAAAAGCTGTTGTTACGACTTGTTCGGGAAGATGGACGGTCAAAGTTGGAAAAGAGGGAAAAATATTTTACTTTTATGGGGAGAATTGGGTTAAATTTGTGAATCAACATGAGCTGGATGAGGGCAGTGTAGTCATGTTTGAACATCTTGGTTCGTCTTTGTTCCATGCTTCTATCTATGATGCCTCTGCTTGTCAAAAGATAGTGTTTCAACCTCCTCACTCCACAAATGGTATGCATATACATATATTCATGTTTTAATTGACAGAATATATAATCATTTTCAATTTTTCTATGTTTTTAAAAGCACAAAGGGGTGGGTAATATTTTAATTTATTTGATAAGCAAATGCAGACGAAACAAGTACACTTCAACGTGCTAGAAACTCTACACCATTTCAACGTGGTGCAAATCCTACTTTCACAACCGTTTTAACTGACTCCAAGAGAACTGCTTTGGTACGTATCTTTTATACTCCTTCTTTCCATGAATAACTTTCTTATTTCTTTTGGGCAGATTAAGAACAATTAATAAAATAATAAATGGTGGGCTAAGATGGTGAATTTGGGATGAAAAGTAAAGAGGAATAGTGATAAGTTTGTAATATAGTGTAAAAAGTGAGAATAAATATATTGATAGTGGAGTGTTACTTTTTCTATTTATAAAAACAAGAAACTTATTGTTGGACGGATGAAAAAGGAAAGAGAGAAACTTATACGTGGATGGAGGGAGTATATTTTATGTGTTGCTTAGATATATTAATCTCTATAAGAATGTTTTTTTTTTTTGGGGTTGGAATAATGTGTTGTGAAATGATGCAGTTTCTACCTACGAAACTGTGGAGGTCAAATAATCTCCAGCAAAAAACAAAAGTGATTATTAGAATCGCTGATTTGAAAACGAAAGAGTGGGCGGCGAAACTGTCGTTTTACTCTGATCCGAAGGGTCGGCAAAACCGCATGGCCGTGGTGGCAGGTTGGGCGGAGTTCGTGTCGGAGAACAACATCAGGGAAGGACAAAAATGCACATTCGAAATCATCAAGGATGCTTTTGAGAACACTATCATTATGATTATGACCAACTGACTTTTAATTTATTATCGTTTACTTTGTTTTAAATTTGTACTAAGGATCTCGTTTATTTTAATTTAGCACTGACGAATGCTATCAATATCGTGTATGGACCTTGTTTATTTTAATCATGTTAATTTTACGATATATTTCCTTGATGCTTTACATTTTGTCATTTCGGTCGTCCCAGCAAAAATTTTTCATTTTCATTTTTGATAAGTTGTAATCACACTTTCAAATACTTATCTCTACATTTTACTTAAAATTACGTTACTAAATTAACATTAAAATAGCGCTCAAAAAAAAAAATTAACATTAAAATATACTCTCTCCGTTCCAATCATAATGGTAAAGTATCCCAAATTTTCATCTCAATTATAATGGTAAAGTTACTTACACATTTTATTACTTTATCACTTTATCACATAAAATATTAATAAATAACACTTTCTACCCTCAATTACTCATCAATTTATCACTTTATCATATAAAATACTAATAAATAATTATTTCTACCCAACACTATATCACTATTCCACTAAATTCTTATGAACAGTAAAAATGTCATTATGAATGGGACGAATGGAGTACAACTTTTTCATTCTTTCTTCACCTTTTCACTTTCAATATTTTATTTTTTAAAATTTGTGTTACTTGTCAAATGTAAAGCTTTGGCTGCAGAGAACTTAAGATTGACGAAATATTGTTTTTATAATATTGATATATAGTCAACTGGGCTTAAGCCCAATCCAATTGGATTCGGACTAGAACTTCATACGGTTAATTAAAGCCCAATTAATCATAAACTCATTCACCATACAAGATTAACCCAATCAAATTAACGGCATATATAAACCGCAACTTTTCAAAATCAATAAAATGTCACTTTCTTCTCTGAATTTACTGAACAAGGGACTAAAACCACTCTCTTTAGACGAAAATTAATTTACTAGAAAATTGTATTTCTCCTTTTCCATCACATTACAATAACACAAAACTATAAACCACTATATCAAGATTCAAATATGCAATGATCAGTTTTATAGTGGCTAAGACTTTTGGTTTGACTTAGTTATTTTTTTCAATTAACAAAATTTGAAGATTTAGTTTTTTTTTTAGCGTTCCTCCATTTTTATTTTTAAAATTTCAACAAGTTCAATATCACTTTATTCGTCTCCTCCCTAATTAATGGAATCAATCAATGAAGGATTAATACCTGACCCAGCTATGTTATTAGGATTAATGGTGTGAAAAAAAGTTTTTTGGTCCCATAACTAATCTATTGTCCATTTTTGTCCCAAAAAATTTAACTGTCCAATTTTGGTCTCATAACTAATCTACTGTCCATTTTTTGTTCCAAAAAATTTAACTGTCTAATTTTGGTCCCATAACTAAATTGATTGTCCAATTTTGGTCCCATTTTTGTCGAAAAATCGAACAACGCCATTTTGATGACGTGTAAGTTACATGCCGGTAAAATTTGGAGGTTCTCTATACCCTCGATGACGTGAACGCTGACTATTTATTTATTTTTATTTTTTTACGTTTTTTAATCAATTAAACTACACATGTGCAAATAATCCAATAAATTTAATCAAAACTAAAATTTTATATCTGTAAATATAAGAACGACTAAATTTTGTCGGCACATGACTTGCATAAGACCGAAAACGATATTTTTCCCAATTTTTTGGTGAAAATGAGACCAAAATTGAACAATCTATTTAGCTGTGGAACTAAAATTGGACATTAAATTTTTTTGGAACGAAAAATGGACAGTGCATAAGTTATGGGACCAAAAAAACTTTTTTCCTCGATTAAAAAATCAAAACATATGAAATGGGCTATGTTCATTATGGGCTCAAATTAATGGATACATTTTTGTCGGCCCAATCAAATTAATTTTAGACGCAACTGGCACTAGGGCTTCCCCAAAATAACAATATAAGCTCCGCCTCACACTCATCAAATCAAACAATCCCTACTCCCTCTCTCAAATCGCAGCAGGTGATTTTTTGTTTTCAATTTAATTTTTCTGGGTTTGTGGAGGTTGAAAATGATGAAGATAATTGAAGTGTGATGGTGAATTCCAATTGATCAAATTAACAATTATCATTTCGCTACGTTCTTTCTGATTCATCCTCCTCAACCTTTTACTTTTGTTTTCTCTGTTTTTCATCCTTAATTCTCGTTTTTGTTGAACTTTCGTTTTATGTTTTTTACTTTTGATTTTTGTTTTTTTGGTTTGTTTTATAATTAGTGCGATTTAAGTATCGCAAATAAGGAATATGATGAAACACGATTATCTTAGGACACCTTCTGACACAGTTTGACAATGCTGTGCGTGAGAAAATCAATATTGTTTCTGATTATGTTTGCTCCCATTGCCATTTTGGATCAAGTTCTTTTCTGAACTTGAAATATTTTTTTTTTTACTGTATCGAATATCGATTACTCTTGTTTTTTTAAGTAGTTTAGATTCCACTTCCTCATTTATTAATTTAGCAAAATTTGAATTCTTATTTACTATTTCTAATAGCTATTAAAATTTGTGAATTAAGTTCGGCTAATTTACCAGTATATTGTAAGCATATTCAGTTATACGATCTATTCTGTTGATTTATCCAGGTGCTGAACTATTAAGTTGTCAAATTTGTTTTTCTATATGTGTTTTTTAATCATTTAATTGAGCCAAGCGAATTTAATTTTTCTTGATGAACGATTCTTTCATTATTAAAAAACCTCAAATAAAGTACTATTGGAAGTCACCATTCAGAACATCCTGTATTGCTGTAGCATCGTTCCTCTTGTTACAGTGTACTTTAATATATGAGATTTAAATGTGCGTTTATAAATATATGTATATCTACAATTATACATATTATATTCATTTTTAAAATGATTTCAAATAGGAGTATGAAATTTATTAATAGTACAATGTTCTGAAAATTGTTCTAACCTGCCGTATCAATATGTTCATGTATACTCTTGCAATATTCCACAATTTAAAAAAAATTAATAAAATTACATAGGTACAATAGGCTCTATATATGTTTAATACAGTTTTAATCCAACTTTTTTACTAAGTATTGAATCAGCACATTCCATGTTTTACGTATACGTTTCTGAATTTGCTCGTAGGAAATTCTTGGATCGTTTCTTTTGGTTTTGATTTTTCTTCAGGTTGGGAAAGAGAAGTTGTTTCGAAAAAAACTGAAGGAAGAAGCAATAAAATATTTGAAATATTGGGTTTGGAAGTTTGTTAGAGTTTGATGTAATTAATAGTTTTCATATAAAATTTACATGCCTCCTTAGCTAGGGTATCTTTTCGTCCTAAATTCCGAATATGCGTGGTTGGAATGTTTGTAACAAACTACTTCAGTACATAGTGATTGTGCAATATTTTGATTTGTGATTTGCAATTTCGAATTACCTTGACATTCCATATTTATTGTCCTAGTTTCAGAAATTGAAATTGGCCAAATTTATTTTAACAAGTCTTATAATCAACTTGACTTGTTAATTTTCATTGATTCCAAAAAGTATTTAATTATTTAAATAATTAAAGTAGTTAAAGAAAAAGGTTACTAACAAAGTCTGAATAAAAAAAATAATTTGTGCCAGTTAGAAAAAATAGATTTCTTTTAAGAACAAAGTAGAAACGAAAATTTCATTCACTCGTAAATTTTTTCATGTCAGAATTCGTCTAATATTCTTCCATGTTTGTTATATAAACCCATTTTAAATATAACACGAATAAAATAATAATTATAACAGATAACGAAATTCACTTTGTTTGCAATAAAATTCTTGTTGGGCCCGTTGTTTCAAGGGTTGTGTTTGATTGGCTAAATAATCAAATTTAGCACATACTTTTGGGTTTTCATCAATTTTATCACATATTTTTTTCTCTCTTCAAATTTAGCATATACTTTAACTTAATACTTAAAAACATCTCGGGTCATCATTTTCGACAAGGTTCGTCTGATGTGGTCGTCGGAGTTAACTTATCATGCCAATATGTAAATATTAAAATATAAAAAATAAAAATATCACCACTTATAATTAGAAAAGTGTGATCCGAGATGTTTTTATATCCCACGTTTTTTAATCTTAGGTGGTGATATTTTTTATTTTTTTTATTTTAATAGATACACGTCAACAAGATAGGTGGATTCCGACGATCATATTAGACGGACTTTGTCGAAAATGTTGAGTCAGGATGTTTTTAAATATTAAATGAAAATATGTGCTACATTTGGAGAGAGAAAAAAATATGTGCTAAAATTGATGAAAAACTAAAAGTATGGGCTAGATTTAATTATTTGGCCTGTTTGATTTACGATCCACCCACCCTTTCAGACCGGGGATGAATTTCTCTAGAAAGGCTATTTAGGGTCCATTTGGTTGAGGTAATAAAACTGTGGAATGAAAATCATTTTTATTAAGGATGTTTGATAGTTTTGATACACATGTAATAAAAATAAAAGTAATTAATTGATTACTCTCACTCACTCAACCCATTTCACATGATAACCATTGTTCATACCCTTTCCTAGTCATACCAAACAGACTCTTAATCATGTTTCCATTCAAATGCAGATTTAGCCCCATAACACACCTACATTCTGTTTTTAGTTTTTACACAAACTCAATAAATTCTGCTCTCTTTTCACCTACAATCTTATCAATTATATTACAAACAATGTGATCATTACATAATCATTAAAATTAAACCAATTATGTAATAATAAAAAATAATACTCCCTTCTATCTATTATTATTATTATTATTATTTTTATTATATTATATTTATTTATTACTATTTAAAAAGTGGCTAAGCTTTGGGAAATTTTGGACTACTTTGCCCCTCTACTAATTTAAATTGTGCAAGTAAGTCCTGCGCCTAACCCTATGTACATAAGTAGATGCTAATTAAAAATTTAAAATAAAAAACAATTGGGAATAAGACGGCAACAACAATTGAGGGAGGTGAGGGGGCTACAGTTGCGGAACAGTGAGATGAGCACGGCAGAAGCTCGAATGTTATAGCGCTTGGGAAGGGCGCGGTGAACGACGACGACGACGGGAGATGAACGATCGGCTCTCGAAGGACGATGGCATCGTGAATTGGGCCACGTCCCGGCTCAATCTGGCCGATGACTTCCAACTTGAGGTGCTGCGCGTTATAGATGCACACCAGCACCACACTTCGTGATAATTTGTCAACTACAATTTTCTTTGTTGCCATGGCTTGGAAGTTCTGAGTTTGGGAACTGTCGTGTATATTATCACAATTTTCTTTATCACATTTTCGTTACATCTGATTAAATTTGATTTTGGTGGCTGTTCTACATTTTTAAGCGGGGTTTGGGATGAGGTTGGAATGCTTGAAGGGGTCAGACAAGATTATCCGGACGAAAAGCTATATGATATTTAGACAGCACCCGAGGAGTAATTAAATCTATAAATATATAAAAGTAGGAGTCTGTCCAAATTGAAGAATAAATATTGTAGCGAGTACTGTTCACTCGCCGTATTGTGAAGTTGTGTGCTTCACGCGTCGATTCTAGCGTGAACGGTAATTTATCGTGCATATTTTATTTTTTATTCTGGAAAATTTAACCATGATACTACACTGTTACTTTTGCAGTTCTCGAGGGCTTCAATTTAAAACTTCCACACGCTCAGAATTTTTTTGGACAACGGAAAAATTTCAGGTGAGCTCTCTAATTCCCCCAAATTGTAGGACTAAGGGTGAAATGCACATCTCTTATTTTATGATTCAATATATTCATGTTCGGTGTTTATTGAGCGATAGTCTTTTGTTCACAATTGCAATTAGATTTTTGGATGGAGTTAATCAAGTGTTGAGTGATCCCTTACATATTTGATCATTTTCCATTGATAGTGAGGCTCCCTTCTAAAGATTTGAGGTTACCATAAATTTCTGCGACTGCTTTTCATTGATGCTAATTCATCCATAGCTCGATCATCCTGTCTTGGTCAACCGATCACGAGTTTGTTATGCTGATTCATTTCTTATGCTCATTCAGGTATGCGATACTTTTATCTCTTGGTGTTTTCAATCTTCGCGTGCAATATTTCAACTGCTCTACAACATCATTGAATC
This sequence comes from Stenogyne calaminthoides, assembly GCA_037126765.1. Classification (NCBI taxonomy): domain Eukaryota; kingdom Viridiplantae; phylum Streptophyta; class Magnoliopsida; order Lamiales; family Lamiaceae; genus Stenogyne; species Stenogyne calaminthoides. Next base: position 8,693,078 of record JBBCBC010000036.1, on the reverse strand, counting down.
TCAACTTTTATTGTTTATTGGCTACATTTTGAGTGATTATTCTCAGGTTGAGCAACTGTTGGCACGAAATATTTTAGCAACTTGACTGCAACTTGATTGCAACTTTGTGAATGGGTGCAGTGCCAAATCTCAAACATGTTTGTTTCTAGAAATCAGTTAATGATTAAATAATGCAAGTGTGGCCTGATGTTTTATGAGAAAATGAGATTTGAGTTTTTTTTTTTAATTGAAGAGGTCTTGCATCTTCTGTGGTAAATAGGATAAAAGTTCAATTTGTGCTTTGGAAAATTAAATGTTTGTTTTGATCATCTTATTTGATATTGTTTATGTATCAACCTTAAACATGGTATTGATCATAGATTCATATAAATCCTCCTTAACTTATCATTCCTCTTGAAGGTTCGTGTTCTTAACCAGCAGGTAAATACTATGTATACGCACTTGAAGTTATCTGGTTAAAAACCTATTTTTAGTTGTCCCCTATTTGTTGGGGTTATATTGAAAAGTATGCTTTTACTTTGTATAACCAAACTGATGTTTCTTATTTATTTACTGAAATAAATATTTAATCACTGTTGCATTAAATATGAATGAATGTTATATATGGTTATTGCAAACCCGTTCAATAAGACAATACGTATTACATTGTAGTTAATTTGGTGATACCCGATCACTGAAGATCAAATTAACAACCCTCGTAATTAAGTACAAATTCACAACCCAGATGGAAATGAACGAACCATCATGAACGGTTGAGGTGTGAGACCCAAATTGGCCTGTCTTGACCAAGGGATCACACTAGCGCATTTAGGTGCGCTGAATGAGGACCTACAGGAGGACAAATTCTTCGGTACTGAATATACAAGAATTAGACCTCAGTGGTGCGTTGTTTCTTAATCTCCGTCCCTTAAATAGGATCGTGTGAAATTAATAACTAATGCTTTGACTTATGATGGGAAGAGAGTCAATGCGATTCGATACCTTATATCTTGGGCAATATTATTAATTACATGACGATTGCTGACATTTAATACGGAGAGTAGCGTGCAAGTACATCTTGCTTGATTTGTCCCCTTGGTGGGCTCATATCCTTTATCATGCCAAATCTTGCAAGTGAAAATTTATTTCCGGCATGGATAATAACGTTGAGTTGTCTTTACTCCAAAGACAAAGATATTAATTATTATAAAACTTGTTCAGTGGCTTAATTAATTAATGGACTAAGATAATCTTAAACGCGAGAAATAATGACCGGGAGCCATGTTATATGTGAAATCGTAATATGGGTTAAGATGGATAGTTCAATATTAATTTTATAGTGGAGTAAATTAATATTAATGGACTTAAATAATATTTGGCCCAAAATATTAAGGCTTCATAGTCCATTGAAGGTCCAATCTCAATTCTCCTAAAGGCTCCCCAAATAGCCCAAAATAAAATTCAATTAATGAGAGAGAAAAGAAAATATTCTTGCTATATTTCCAGTTGAAAATTTCAAAATTTTTGTCTATAAAAGGAAGAAAAGATTGTCTTGATTTTCTTGTAGATATTTTATGGAAAGAGATAATTATTGTAGAAATACATAATTATCCCATAAATTCAAGAAGTCAAATCTTGACTCCTTTATTAGTGTAATTTTCGAAAAAGATAGGTAGAAGAGGGGAAGGAGATTTTTATGGAAAATTTAATTAAGGAGAAAAGAATATATGAGATATATTCAAGATTTCTTGGAGATCAAGAAAAGACTTTCTCCCTTAATTTTCTACCCTAATTTTCGTCCCCCCCTCCCTATATATAGGGGATGAACTCTTCATTCCCAAGTGCAATTCCATGTGTTGGAAATATTAGAAATCCACAAAGGTGGTAGCAAAATATTTTATTTTCTCTCCATTAAAATCGTTCGTAGAAATCTTCCCATCGGATAACGCACGTGGACTTTGGGGATATATTTGGGAAGGCTCTTGGGTTGATTCATCCGTTTGATTCTTCAAGAGGTTAGTAATTCTGTAATTCCTAGTTCCGCATGTTTAGGATTTACGTGAATTATGTGTATGCATGTTGTTTATTATTATGTTGAATTAATTTAGGATTAATTCATGCTAGTAATTAACTGTTGAATTTAAATATGTATTTAAATAATCACCTCGAATAGATCTGGGCACCCCGATTTACCCAACAACTGGTATCAGAGCTCTGGTTTCGAGCTCTGATTTTTTAAATTGCCATTTAAATTGTTGGACATTAAATTGAAATTGGATAGTAGAATCGCTAGATCTGTTTTGCAGGTATCAAATTGTCATGGTATTTAATGTGTTTATTTTCATGCGTATGAATGAATGATTTTTAATTCGACTCGTTTGGATTTGTTTTTCTCGTGAGAAAATCCACGAGTAGATTAGGCTATTTGATTTGATTCAATGTAATAGACTAGTCTAGATTTAAGGTATTTATTTTTTGTTAAATAAATTGTAAACTGATCAAAGACGGAGACGAGTTAAAGACGGATCCGAACTCACGCGCTGGCGACGCGCGCTATGAAATGCGCTAAGGGAGGCAAGCGCTTAAGACGGACAACGCCAAGACGACGGTTTAAGGTGCTAGGCGCCTAGGCAGGATCGGCCCTAGGCAAAGCACGCGACGAGCGCAGTGGGTAGGCGGTCCGCCGAGTACGGGCGGCGGCCACCGAGGGCAACTAAGGCTGCCGAAAGGCAACATAGGCGTCGCCGCCGAGACCGCCGAAAGCTTCCCTTGGCGGGCGATGCATCATAAGCTTAGGCGCAAGATATGTCGCCTCGCTCAAGAGCGGCGGGATGCGGGGCATCCCGCTACGAAGCCGCTTGGCGTGGCGTTTTTAAGATGGGAGTTCGCTCGAGACGAACGAAAGGAGAAATTGAGATGGTGTTTCTTCAAAATCAAGACAAAAAAAATCAAACCATGACAGGTTGGATAATTTGTGCCCAATGTGTTTATTTTATGCTTTGCTTGATTTATTGTTGCCGTATTTTCTTGTGCTTTATTTAATTTGTTTAAATGTGTTTGCATGAGAATTGCTCAACGAAAAATCTCAAATTCAAAAATTACTAAGTATGTTTTAATAATTAATTTGTTCTGACACAAATTAATTTTGACCTCCATGATTTATTTATTTGTGAAATCTTTTGGAGAAATTCCCCTACGGGACGGTCAAAAGATAGCTTTCACATGAATAAATTCCCAAAAGGATGATTGTGAATTATTATTAGTGGCGACGATGACCCTCCAACGAGGCTCGATCAAAGCGAAGTAATAATTCTGTATTTAATCATGGTTATTACTTAGGTATAAAATTGATATTTATATACTTTTCTGATGTCCATGACAATTTTATATTGGTCAAGTGGGAGCCGACTATTAATTTTAAATTAAAGGTTTGTAACTGTTCTTGTTTGTAACCTGCTTGAATGTGATTTAAATGATGACCCTCCCACGAGGCTCATTTAAATATGTTTTGAGATGTTGACTGATGCATGTTCATATTTTTTTTTATTTTAATATGAATCATGTGATCGAATTGTGTGATTTAATTTTGTGTTGATCTGGATATTGATACAAAATATATGTTTATTTCAGTTCATCATGTCGCAACCTTTTAATCCACTGTTCAATATACTGAAAGATAAACTCCTCACTGGAGAAAACTTTGTTGATTGGTATCAAAAACTCACTATTGTCCTCACTACACAAAGCCATAACTGGGTTCTTACTACACCCAAACCAGAAAAGCCATCCGACGAGTCAACCAAAGCGGTTAAGAAAGAATATGATAACTGGGAGCGTTCTAACGAAATGGCGAAGTGTACCATCTTGACTTCAATGTCAGATGTGTTGCAACACCAACACCAAAACGTTGAGACCGCTGTGGAAATCATGGTCAATCTTAAAGCGATGTTTCAACATCAGAACCGTGTGGCTCGGCAGATCACCATGAGGGATATGCTCTCTATGAAAATGGTGGAGGGAACACCCGTAAGGGAACACGTTCTCCAGATGATGGCTCACCTCAACAAACTCGAGGTGCTTGGAGCTGAATATGACATCGAGACCCAGATCGATTTCATACTCCATTCCCTGCCCAAGAGATTTGAACAGTTCAGGCTGAATTATCAGATGAATAATCAAAATTTCACTTTGCCTGATCTGTTGCAAGCTCTTGTCTCGGCTGAAGGAATTTTAGGAGAGACCAGTCAAGCCTTAGCGGCAGTTGGTCCATCCTCTTCTTCTATGCCAAAGGGAGGCAAGAGGAAGAGGAAGCCCAAGAGCGAAAGCCAAGCTAACTCGAGTGTTGCCAAAGACAAAGGAAAGGTGAAGAGGGATGGTGGAGCAAAGAATCCGGCTAAGGGGAAATGCTTCAACTGCGGTGAAAAGGGACATTGGAGGTCGGCCTGTTCCAAACCCAAAAGGAATGGAAAGAAAGGTAATTCACACTCGCTAGTTGTTGAAACTTGTTTGGCGGAGTATGCTACCCATTCGTGGGTATTGGATACGGGATCCACTGATCATGTATGTTTCACATTGCAGGGTTTCAAGCAGACCCTGCGACTAAGTGAGAGTGAGATCCTCATCACGCTAGGCGATGCTACGAGAGTGGCAGTTGAAGCAGTGGGAGAAGTGAACCTGTCCTTTGGAGGCAAGACGTTAATTTTAAGAGATGTTCTTTATGGTCCTATTTTTCGGAAAAACCTTATTTCTGTTTCTAAACTGTTTATCGATGGATATTCTGTTCGTTTTAATAAAGATGTTACTGTTTTTCGTAACGATGTGATTATCTGTCGTGGAACTTTGAGGAACAATCTCTATATTATTAATTGTGCATATCACTCACAAAATGCATCCTATAACACATCTACTATTTCTTGTAAATGAAAGCGCTCGACTGACGTGAATGAGACACTTTTTTGGCCGAAAAGGATTCAAAGGTTGGTGAAAGATGGCTCTTTGGGGTCTCTCCAAATTGAGTCATTTCCGACTTGCGAATCGTGCTTGGAAGGTAAAAGGACCAAGAGGGCATTTGGAACCAAGGGTCTTAGAGCTAAAGAAGTGTTAGAAATTGTTCACACCGATGTGTGTGGTCCAATGCAAATCAAAGCTAGAGGTGGCTACGAGTATTTCGTTACTTTTATCGATGATTACTCACGCTACGGATACATTTTCCTAATGAAGCATAAATCTGAGACCTTTGATAAATTCAAAGAATTTAAGGCTCAAGCAGAGAATCATAAAGGAAAAAGTATCAAGTTTCTACGATCTGATCGTAGAGGCGAATACCTCAGCGATGAATTTTTGAACTACCTATCGGAAGTGGGGATTGCATCCCAGTTGACTGCACCCGGTACCCCTCAACAAAATGGGGTTGCAGAACGAAGGAATAGAAAGCTTTTAGAAATGATAAGGTCATTTGATGAGTTATGCGAATTTACCAAAATCGTTCTGGGGTTACGCATTAGAAACAACGACTTATATTCTGAACCTAGTGCCATCCAAATCGGTACCTAAAACCCTGAGAGAATTGTGGACGGGGCGCAAGCCCAGTTTCGGACACATCAGGATCTGGGGGTGTCCGGCATACGTGCTAGACAAGGAAGCTGGTAAATTGGATGCACGTTCGGAATTAAGGATGTTCATAGGGTACCCCGAAGGAACTAAAGGATGCATGTTCTATGGTCTCGAAGATCAAAAGGTAGTAATCAGTACTCACTTTAGATTTTTGGAAGAAGATTATATGAACAGTCGAAAGCCTAGAAGTGAAATTACCTTTGAAGAACTTAGGGGGCCAACTCCGTTGCCAACTGTCCAAAATGACATACCAAACTTCACGCCTACACAACCGGAACCTCGTCGTAGTGGGAGGGTTGTCCGACAACTCGAGAGATTCTTGGGGATCGGAGAGTCTTTGGACTTGATCTCCGCGGGAGAATCAGATCCATGGTCCTACAATGAGGCGATCCAAGACAAAGATGCTCAATCTTGGCAAACAGCAATGGAAGCCGAGATGGGTTCAATGGATCACAACAAGGTGTGGGAGCTATTCGATCCACTCGATGGGGTAAAACCCATTAGATGCAAGTGGGTATACAAGAGTAAAAGGGGACCGGACGGAAGGGTTGAAACCTTCAAAGCAAGACTTGTGGCAAAAGGTACACTCAGAAATAAGGGATCGATTATGATGAAACCTTTTCGTCCGTAGCCATGCTCAAGTCCATTTGCATTCTCTTGTCAATTGCTGCACATCTAGATTTTGAGATCTGACAAATGGACGTCAAGACAGCTTTCCTTAATGGAAATCTTGACGAAGTAATCTATATGCAACAACCCGAAGGCTTCATTGGAAAAGGCCAAGAGCATCTGGTTTGCAAGCTCAGGAAGTCCATTTATGGACTAAAGCAAGCATCCCGAGCTTGGAATCAGTGTTTTGATCAAGTTATAAAATCCTACGGATTCGATCAAAATGAATTTGAAAGGTGTGTCTATAAAAAGCATGACGGAACTGCATTGGTATTTTTGGTACTATACGTGGACGACATTCTGCTCATCGGAAATGATGTAAAGGTGTTATCAGACGTAAGGGCATGGTTGTCAAAACAATTCGATATGAAGGACTTAGAGGAAGTCGGTCACATCCTAGGGATCAAGATCACTCGAGATCGCAGGAAAAGAATGATCGGGCTTTCGCAAGCCTCATATATAGATACTATTTTGAAGCGCTTTCAAAGATGCGATTCTAAGAAAGGCTTTGTGCCCTACGGACACCTTTAATCCATCTATCGAAAGAGATGTGTCCCAAGACACAAAAAGAGATAGATGACATGAAGGGCATCCCTTATGCTTCGGCTGTGGGAAGCCTCATGTATGCAATGCTGTGTACGAGACCGGATATCTGCTTTGCCGTAGGCATGGTGGCAAGATATCAAAGTAACCCTGGGAAAGAGCATTGGACTGAAGTAAAGAACATTCTGGCACCGAAAAGGACACGGGACGTAATGTTGGTTTACAAGTCGATACCGATCCCCATCCATCTACACTTGACCGAATTTCCAATCGACATCGACTCGAACGCCTACCTCGGGTAGTGTGTTCTTTACGATGGGGGAGGAGCCATGACATGGAGAAGCGTAAAGCAGAAATGCATCGCTGATTCTACCATGGAAGTCGAGTACGTCGCTGCTTGTGAGGCAACGAAGGAAATGGTTTGGCTCAAGAACTTCCTGGTGGACTTGGACGTGGTCCCGAATTTGCCCGACAAAATCACGGTCCATCTTGGATAACGCCGAGCGCTTGCAAAATCAAGGGAGCCGAGAGCCCACAAAGCCAAAGAAACACATTGAGAGAAAATACTATCTCATACGAAAATCGTTAAGAGAGAGACATTGAGGTGGCTAAGATTGCATCGGAAGACAACCTAGCGTATCCCTTCACAAAGGGGTCCGCCTCGAGTACATTCGAGGTACATGTGGAAGGAATGAGTGTCAAGGACGTTGCCAATCTGCTTTGAGTATAAGTGGGAGAAATATTATTAGGTTCGTGTAGGGTGACATTAGATGTCACATAGAACACGAGACATGTTGTAGTATACTTAAAAGCAGACTTTGAGTATAAGTGGGAGATTGTTGGGGTTATACTGAAAAGTATGCTTTTACTTTGTATAACCAAACTGATGTTTCTTATTTATTTACTGAAATAAATATTTAATCATTGTTGCATTAAATATGAATGAATGTTATATATGTTTATTGCAAACCTGCTTCAATAAGACAAGATGACATTACGTTGTGTTTAATTTGGTGATACCCGATCACTGAAGATCAAAGTAACAGCCCTCGTAATTAAGTACAAATTCACAACCCAGATGGAAATGAACGAACCATCATGAACGGTTGAGGTGTGAGACCCAGATTGACCTGTCTTGACCAAGGGATCACACTAGCGCATTTAGGTCTTGTTGAATGAGGACCTGAGGAGGACAAATTCTTCGGTACTGAATATACAAGAATTAGACCTCAGTGGTGTGTTGTTTCTTATTCCCCGTCCCTTAAATAGGATCATGTGAAATTAATAACTAATGCTTTGACTTATGATGGGAAGAGAGTCAATGATATTCGATACCTTATATCTTGGGCAATATTATTAATTACATGACGATTGCTGACATTTAATACGGAGAATCGCGTGCAAAGCGTCTCTTGCTTGATTTGTCCCCTTGGTGGGCTCATATCCTTTATCATGCCAAATCTTGCAAGTGGAAATTTATTTCCGGCATGGATAATAACGTTGAGCTGTCTTTACTCCAAGGACAAATATATTAATTAATATAAAGCTTGTTCAGTGGCTTAATTAATTAATGGACTAAGATAATCTTAAACGTGGGAAATAATGACCGGGAGCCATGTTATATGCGAAATCGTAATATGGGTTAAGATGGATAGTTCAATATTAATTTTATAGTGGAGTAAATTAATATTAATGGACTTGAATAATATTTGGCCCAAAATATTAAAGCTTCATAGTCCATTGAAGGTCTAATCTTAATTCTCCTAAAGGCCCCCCAAATAGCCCAAAATAAAATCCAATTAATGAGAGAGAGAAGAAAATATTCTTGCTATATTTCCAGTTGAAATTTTCGAATTTTTTGTCTATAAAAGGAAGAAAAGATTGTCTTGATTTTCTTGTAGATATTTTATGGAAAAAGATAATTATTGTAGGAATACATAATTATCCCATAAATTCAAGAAGTCAAATCTTGACTCCTTTATTAGTGTAATTTTCGAAAAAGATAGGTAGAAGAGGAGAAGGAGATTTTTATGGAAAATTTAATTAAGGAGAAAAGAATATAGGAGATATATTCAAGATTTCTTTGAGATCAAGAAAAGACTTTCTCCCTTAATTTTCTACCCTAATTTTCGTCCCCCCCTCCTCCCTATATATAGGGGATGAACTCTTCATTCCCAAGTGCAATTTCATGTGTTGGAAATATTAGAAATCCACAAAGGTGGTAGCAAAATATTTTATTTTCTCTCCATTAAAATCGTTCGTTGAAATCTTCCCACCAGATAACGCACGTGGAGTTTGGGGATATATTTGGGAAGGCTCTTGTGTTGATTCATCCATTTGATTCTTCAAGATGTTAGTAATTCCGTAACTCTTAGTTCCGCATGTTTAGGATTTACGTGAATTGTGTGTACGCATGTTGTTTATTATTATGTTGAATTAATTTAGGATTAATTCATGCTAGTAATTAACTGTTGGATTTAAATATGTATTTAAATAATCACCTCGAATAGATCCGGGCACCCCGATTTACCCAACACTATTCTGCTATAATATAATGTTTGTTGTACCATGTCTCAGCAACAATGAAGAGCTTAAGAAATCAGATAAAAAATTTAGACAAAAACTTATGTGGAGAAAAGGGAAAGAAGGTGCACCAGAGAATCTTGATATGTATGTTTTAAGATTCAAATTTATAGTATAATAGTGTTATTAATACAAAGTTCAAAATTCACATGATTTACCAATGTTCAAGGCACTTGCAATCCCATCCCTCTTATACCATTCAACATGATTTGATTAGTTTCTAAGTTTGTGTTATTAATATTTGTTTTCGTCTTCTGATTCACAGGTCCCAAATTAGTGGTTTCACTTAAAGTTAAAATCTGGCTGTTCTTTATTTGTTTGTGTTATATTTCAATTTTGGATTCCTGGTTTGGTTTTTATGTGTGTCTCCAATTTATTTACTGATTTCTTCTTTCCTTTTTTTCTATGTTTATGTGTTTAAAAGATTAAAAATGATGAACATCATTATATTTCATTCTCTGTTTTTGAATAAAATTTTAATTAATTTATGTTGATTTCTTTTGCAGGTTTTCAGTCCATCCACATTCAGTTTTTAGTAAGATATTTTTTCCATTTAATCTGTTACAAGCGTTGTTTTAAATTTAAATTCATTACTTAGCTTTATATATAATATCTTACGGTAGGGTAGCAAAATTTCAATGCTCTCAATTCGATCTCCATTTGTATTTTTAGGTAATTTTTTGGATAAATTAAATTTCGCTTAATTAGTTCCTGTAGAGCCCTAATCCAACGATTTTTTGGGTTTATTGCACTAGACCTTTTGTGGAGATTAGTGTTGTAGACCAAAAAATCTCGGCTAATTATTTGGGTTTCTTATATACTTAAGACGCAATCATCTTTATTAAAACCGAGACGTGGGGCAAGTATTCATGAGCCAAGGACGAACTTGCCCGGCCGAATTCAAAGAGGAACAAATTGCTCGACCATGCCCGCCCGCACCCGCGCGTGATGCCCGCCCGCCCGGGCAGCCACACCCGATGCTCGCCCCTCCCGGGCAATCACGCCCAATGCTCGCCTCGCCCGGGCGACCATGCCGCCTTTCGTCGCCGACGACCGCCCAATGCTCCCGTAAGTGACCACACGCCGTCTCGCCTCGCTGGCGATCATACACGTACTCGCCTCGCCGGCGATATACGTACTCATGCTCGCTCGGACGACCATACGTACTACTTGCGCCCGAGGCGACCCATGTCTTGCCTCGCGAGGCGACCATACTTATTCTTCGTCCGTCAAGGCGTCATGATACTTTCCGTATAAGCGGCGACCATAGTCCGCCCAGCGTATAATTAAGCCGCTTGCCATGGTTACTGCGCGCCATACCGCCATTTTGCAAGGACTTCGCCTGAGTGGTGCATACGGTAGCGACTAGGCTCGCCGATATAATTGCGTACCTGAGAGCCAAAATATACTTAGCCAGTGCGTGAGACTTGTGATCAAGGTAAAAGGGATAGAGAGATTTGAGTCAAAGTTTCCCACTTACCAAAGAACGATTTTGGCTAACCTAACACGTAAACAACCAATATCAGAGAATCTTGACCAAAATGGCCGAGAAGACTCTGAAGATATTGTTGGTTCTACCGCCGCGAACTCAAAAGGGAACACCTAGGCACAAATCTCCGCGCTACCTGCAAACCGCCAATTCAGAGTCGCAGGTGGAGTGTTTAGTTATGCGAGACTAAGGTTTAGAGTATGTTGTAGAGTCCAAAGTAGCTGGTTACAATTAATGCTCGGTCAAATTCTATCGAGAGTTGTAGCAAGACCAACTAGATGGTCATCTTGTACTATAAATAGGAGAAGTTAAGACTCATTAAAGGGTCGGCAAATTTTACATTCAATACAACGACTTTATCAGCCAACAAAAGAGGCCTTCGGCCCAAATCCTCTCGCATTTACTTACTTGCATTTAATTCTCCAAATCTTGATCATTGTCATTCAATGAGGAACATTCGTTTTGCTCCGCATTGATTGATCTTCACACTCATTAATACTTGTTTGTATCACCAAATCACATAGCCACATCACAAATCTTGTTCCGTAATTTTTGGTGTACAACAATTAGCAATCTTATGCAATGGATAATTGAGAGAGACTATAATAGCTTTAAATAAGACCTTAAATTTGTGATAGAGATATTTTTTTCGAAGGATTCCATATTTATTTCATATTGGGCCAAAGAGATATGGAGGTAGATAAAATACATGTCTTGATGAATATTGTAGAGTTATGAGATGAGTTATTTTAGTGTTAAAAGAATTATATCATTTATGAGATGAGTTATCTACTAATAATATATATGGGTGTGTGTGTGTTGCATGCGGCACGTGTTAATATGGATTTATGAAGTAGTGATTTAGTTCCTTAATCTCTTGGCCCTTCTCCTTAATAAGAAACATCATTTTCCCCTCCTATATATATATTAATAATTTTCCAGGTTTCATTTCTCGAACCATGATGTATTGATGTGCTTTCATTTTGCGAACAATTTTTTGTGATTGTTAAACTCTGGTGCGCCGTGCTTTCAATTATGTGAAGATATAGAAGATTCATATGAATCTTTTGCTTTATGTTGCTTCAAGAGATCTTAATTGTCTGCTTAGGTATGTATGTCCATCTATGAAGCTATTTCTCTGTTATTATCATTTTATTAATTCTGCATTTTTCTCGATTTTTTTCCTTTTCTCTTAAGATATTTCTTGAATTCCTCCACATATTTTCATTTTCTTTGTTAAATCATTCATGCGTGAGTTAAGTTCTTATTCTGAGTTTTAATTATAAAGCACATGATTTTTTAATATCTCTGAAATTTAATTATAAAATGCCTATTTTATAAAGCCCATCACACGCGCTTTAACCTCATTTTTAGTTTTTTATTATGTATTGATTTAGTTTGAAATTATATCTTTTACTTTTTTAGTTTGCAAGTATTACCAAGTAATCATTTTTGCAGGAATTTGAGTAAATTTGTGAAAATGACCGAGAGAGATATAGATAAAGTATGACCGATGGTGTATCGAGAGGTGTTTATAGTTGAAGTCATAGATAGAAAGGTTGATATATGTAATAATACTTAATTTTTTTGGATAACACTTTGAGGACACTCATCTCTCCTCTTAGGAATGAAGATGATATTTACTTCAAATGCTTTTACGTAGAGTTGGTGAGTATGATATAATAGGAATAAGAGATGGTTATGTCTTTTCTTCATTTGTTACTTTGGATGATTGTTAGCCTCTGAATATTTGGGTAGGTTATGCACCAGAACAAGATGCCTTTCAACATTTACATTTGAATTGAACTTTGTGATTTTTAACGTAGGCTTTAGTCGTCAATATCTGCATTACATATGTAAGCCCGTGGAAGAGATATTAGACATTTCTAAAGGAAATTCATGTTGTAGAAAAAAAGAGTTTCATTATCTAGTGCCTGACTTTATTAGCTGCTCATCAACATGATTTTTTTTGTGCAGGTTATGGGTATAACTGTTGCTATAGTTTATTAAGTTAATAACTTAAAAGTTTGCACTCCACCTGCAATTATGACATGGAAGTTATGTAGAATATATCACAGTAAAACATTTGCATTACTTTGAAATATAAGAACATATATATCTGTCCTTCACCCTTTTTATATTATTTTAGACAATATTTTTTAAACTAAGCTAAAACATAGGATTCTCTATAGATAAGCTACCTTCAAATCACATTTTTCCTGTGGCAATACAAGATCCAGAAGTCATTGCTATGGACTAACAACATTCATGGCTTCAAAAAAGGTGCCTATTGTGCAGCTGGTTGAGCTACAATTTTCTTTGTTCAGTTCTTTAAATTTCATATCTTGATTACTTTTGATCTTATATTCATCTCCTGGGTGATCTCTTCTTCGCCTGTTATTGGGGCTTTTCTTATTGGATTGTGGAATAAAGTTAATACTCCCTCAGACCCATGGTAAGCTTCTCAGTTTGTCAAAACGCGTGCCCCGAGTTAAGTCTCCTATTTCCTTAAATGGAGACCCACCCTCTATCTCTCAACCTTTTCTCTTTTCTATCACATCTCAACAACCCACTACACATAATACTATATTTCTTAATCAATGTGCAAAAAGCAAATGAGAAGCTTGACAAGGGATGGAGGTAGTAGTATATTACCATTGTTACCAACTAAATTTTGATATGTATAGCATTTAAGGTGAATCAACTTCATGCTAAGACTTTACGATCTCTGTACATCTTTACCACCTTTATCTCTTTTCAGGCTTATGGGTATATATAATTGTTTAAATTGCCGCGTGGGTAAAATGAGGCCTTGGTGCAACACAAAATTAAGACAAGAATTGCAATTATAGCTTTTGCAAATTTATCTGATGAGAAACAAATTACCCTTCTTTGGGTGATAAGACCACTACTATGCTTATAATTAGGATTTGTCGGTGTAACAATTGTTCTCACCAGTTTTTTATTATTTGAGCAACCAAAGTTAAAAGAATGGAGTAATTTTCATTGTTATAATAATTCAAACACGTGATTAATTCTTGCATGTGACCGAACATGAATCCATTCTTGGTCCATGTAGCATATTTCAATTATTTAGGATTAAAGGCTTGATTTGTTTATTAATGATGCAAACACAAGACTGAAAAAAATATATAATAGTCTTCAATTACCATAACATATATTTATTGGATTATTTGAGAAAAATTGGATGCAAAAGTTCTGTTAATCCTGGTTATTTTTTGGGTTTCATTAGTTAATTGTTTGGTGATGCATAGTGTTAGAATATATATGATGGTGTTGATGCCAATTTTTATTGCTGTTTTTATGTTTAATTCAAAATATTAGATCCATGGCTGCTTAGAAGTAATTGATTTTGAATCTTAGATTAGGATAGACAATGGAAGATTTTGATTTATACTAAGTCAATGGTTGAGTGAAACAATATTAACAATTTAGTAAGAGATTGACAAATTTGTAATTTATCCTTACATGTTTGCATTTTTTTTCTTTTGAAATAGGTTTCTTAATCAATTCATAAAAAATATTTTCTCAACCAATATATATTGTTGCTCCTCTTCCACATATACATTTGCAATCGGATTTTGTGTGAAGTAGAATCATAGATGTGTTTTTCTAATATATACTTCCTCCGTCCCAAGAGGACTACAACACTGAAAATGGCACGCAAACCAAGGATAAAAATAAAAAGTGGGTTTGAGTGTTATAAAGAAGGAGTATTGTGGGTAATTCAAGGTGGAGATGTTGACTTTTAGTGGGTTTGAGTTGAAATAAAGAAGAGATTTAAGTGACAATTTTAAAAATAAAGTGATGTTGTGAGAGTGTTAGTATTGTATGTTATTTTCATTTTGGGAGTGTTGCAGTAATATTAAGACCTTCAAATAAAGCAAATGTTGCAGTAATCATGGAACGGGGGGAGTACTTTATATGGTAACAACACTTATCTTTTATTTTCCAGTGAAATGAATGATGTTTAGATGTGAGTAAGGGTCTTGCCACATGTAAACAAAAATACTACCTGTTTCTTGAAAACTACTTACAACAATCAAATGATATGGATAACCTACAATATATATATATATATATATATATATATATATATATATATATAACACTCTAATTATTATATAGATAAATTACATGCAGCGTGCGAAGCACGTGGTAAATTTCTAGTTCTTATTAAATATCATTTAATTTTTACATTATTATCATACTACATGTCGTTTTAATAATTAATTTTCATGATCATTTAAATTTTTCAAATTTTCTATAAATGTATGGTGTGAGTAATTTATTTGTATGGGGTGAATAATTATTCATGATAATAATAATTATAGTTAAGAGTATTTGATTATCTTTTTTTTGAAAGGTTAGAGTATTTGATTATCATAAATGAAGATAAACTAATTAAGATTAATTTTCCAATTAATAATAATTATAAATCTAAATTACATAACTATTTAATTATTTTTATTGATTGATTGTTTGTGACTTTGTGATGTGATTTTGAAAATCTTGATCAGCCAATTTTTTTTTTAATTTTAATTTCAATAAAATATTTGGTAATATCCAAATATGAAATTCTTTTAATAATTCCAAAAAATCTCTGATTCTTTCTCAATTCACCCCTGTTTCTTTGAAATGCTCCAACTAATTGAAATTGAAAAAGAAAATGTTGGGAATAAATACAATGTAAGTCCAGAAATAAATCATAAGAAAATGGGAATAAAAGAAGTGGAAAATAAATTAAACACAGTCTCCATAAAACTATTGATATTTTTCACCGACTTAGAACAGAGTCTATAAACCGTCTTTGATTCTTCATTATATAATCGGCGCCACTATTCTCAATTTCACACCGCCCCTCATTTCATCTGCGCTTCGCTTGGATTTTCTGTCTTCTGAGGTATAGTTGATTCTTTGATTGTTTTATTTGTCTTCAATCTCTTAATTATTACTAGGGTTCGCTCAAATGCAATGATATTTCATTTTAATTTTCATTTCTAGTATATATTGAAGGAACCCTTGCTGTGATTTTGTAGCTTGCAACAGTCATATCTTGGTGTTGAGGATTTTTTAATCTTTTGGATTGGTTTTTGTAGAACCGATGTTTATTCTTTTCCATTGTCTTGGCTATTTGAATGTTGTCCCACTCTAGAATGGGTTACTTCATTTTAATTGATCGAGTTGCGTTCGAATGTTTTCGATGGATTTGAAATTCATAGTAATTATTCGATTGAGAGGCTGTTTCTATGAGCTCGTTTTAATGAATTGGAGTTATTTAGAATACTTTCCCCAAATCAAATCCTTTACCTAATTGCAATTTTGTTTTTATGTATATATGGATCCAGCATGTAATTCTTTATGGGCTTTTGCTGAATTTGTGGTAATAGTCATCTCAATCCTCAGATACCAAGTTAGAAGATGTAGCTAGAAATTTTACGTCTGAATGCTAATATAGTGCCTTGTAGTTTGTTTAGGTATCTTAAGTCCGTATGGCGGAATGATGATGACCCTGATTGTTAATTATTGTTTTCAACTCAATGGGCTGTCCTTAATTTTTACTTGATTCAGAAAATTTGTCATTCTTACTAGCTATCAAGTATTTTCTACTGCTTTCTTTATTCTGAATATGAGAAGGAATTTATTGTCTAATTTGGCTTTTGTTTGTGCGTTTTCTCAACAATGAGAAGATTCCATTTTTTGCAAAATTATCATCGCACTCATTTCTTCTCTAATTGCATAGCTATGGAGCAAGAAACGGGTATGTTTACCGTTGCCCAGACAATTGGTAATGTCTTATGCTGCAAGTGTGGTATTTCAATGCAACCAAATGCTGCGAACATGTGTACCAAATGCCTGCGATCTGAAGTTGACATAACGGAAGGTCTTCAGAAGCATGTTACTATCATCCATTGCCCAGAATGTGACACCTATTTGCAGCCACCAAAAACTTGGATCAAAGCCCAGCTGGAATCTAAACAGCTCCTCACATTCTGTGTTAGGAGGTTGAAGAACTTGAACAAAGTACGACTGTTAAATGCGGAGTTCATTTGGACCGAACCTCACTCCAAAAGACTTAAAGTCAAGCTAAGGATCCAAAAGGAGGTCCTCAATGGAGCAATGATCGAACAAGCCTATACTGTTGAATATGTTGTGCAAGATCAGATGTGTGAGCCTTGTTCAAGGGGTCAAGCTAATCCAGATCAATGGGTGGCAGCTGTGCAATTAAGGCAACATGTTTCTCACAGGCGAACTTTTTTCTATCTTGAGCAGCTTATTCTTAAGCATGATGCTGCTAAGTCTGCTATTAGGGTTAGACAAATGGACCAGGGGGTCGATTTCTTTTTCAATAACCGGAGTCATGCTATTAAGTTCGTTGAGTTCTTGGGTAAAGTTGCTGTGATAAAGAGTCGTACTGATAAGCAGCTCGTTTCTCATGATCAGAAGAGCAATAGTTATAACTATAAGCATACTTTCTCGGTTGAGATCAGTCCTATTTGTCGTGAGGATTTGATTTGTCTTCCACCCAAAGTTGCTAATAGTTTGGGAAACCTAGGACCACTTGTAATATGCAGCAAAGTGAGCAATAGTGTCGCTTTATTAGATCCATTCACACTTAGACAAAGCTTTTTGGACACTGAGCAGTATTGGAGATCGTCTTTTAAGGCCTTAATGTCGAGTAAACAGCTCGTGGAATACATAGTGCTGGACGTGGAGCCCGTTTCTTCCGACGTTGGTGGGTCCAGGTACATTTTAGCCGATGCACAAGTGGCCCGTGTGTCGGATTTTGGGAAAAACGACATTATTTTCAACGTGAGGACACATTTGGGACATATTCTGAGTTCAGGGGATTATGCTCTTGGTTATGACTTATATGGGGCCAACAGTAACGATATTGAATTGGAGAAGTACAAAGGTTTTGTTCTTCCAGATGTTGTATTAGTCAAGAAGAGCTACGAGGAGAAGCGTCAGAAGAAACGGGGGAAGCCTCGTCCATGGAAGCTCAAGTCTCTGAATATGGAGATCGACGACAGTGGTCCAAAAGGGGGAGATAACGATGAGAAGATGAGGTCGGAGTATGAACTGTTCCTGAGAGATCTGGAGGAGAACCCCGATCTACGATTCAATCTGTCCCTGTACAGGAATACAGAATACCAGCCCTCGGAAACGGCGTCTACGATTGGCGATGGTGAGGAGCTCCCTTCTGTTCCATTAAACGAGCTACTTGCTGATCTTGATATAAGTGAAGATGATGCCATCAGTCATCAATAAACCTTTCAATAGTAAAACAACTGGTGGATATGGATATTCGAATAATTATTGTCTGAAAGTGCAGTGTGAATGTCTGTGTGAATGTCGTTCTATTTACTGAGTTGGGCGTTTACGATACTCCTGCTGCGAATATGTAATGTCTGTTTACATGTACTTCCCTATTTCTGTAAACTTGCTTCATCAGCAGCGTTGAAGGCAATGAATAGTGTTTCCTATTTAGTCCTACTTTTTTTCTGTTATTTAGCCCATTACTTGTTTTTTTCTCGTATCTAAATAACGGGTTCATGATGTTTTATTGTGACTTTAAAAATATCCTAAAGTTAAGGCAATTCCCAATTTAATGCAAGTAAGAAATAAAGTAGTGTTTTTGACATTGGATCGAAATGTTGATTCAACCAATTAAATTACCAAAAAATCGTTTATATGGTTGAACGGAAAAAAAAAAAGAAATTGATTTGAACCAGAAAAATGGGTAAAACAGGGATCCAATATAACCGTTTTTCCTTTTTTTTTTTTTTTTTTTTAATTCATTAATCTATTCTTTATTTTTAAGTTTTTATATTTTAAATTATGTTGTTCGTCAATCCGTATCATACAATCGGAATTCGGAATTCATATTCAATCTGATTTAGGGTTTCATTTACCGCCGAGACTCCGGTGAGTTATTTGTTATCCATTTGGTTCTGGTTAATAGTTGAGGTTGATTTTCCAAAATTTTCACTTAAATTTGACAGAACATTAATTTGGTTAGAGGTTTTATTATCTGATTTAGAGTGTCATACAATACGAGTGCCATTGTCGAGAGGGTTAATAGCTGCTTGACTTGAAAGCTGAGAAATCATATTATCCCTACGGAGAAAACAAATTAATTAGGGAGGGTTGAAGATATAAAATAAGAAAAGTGAGGGTGGTTTCCAAGTATGGCGTCGGCACTCACCTTGTTTTTTCTTTTCTTTGTTTGTCAATTTTTAGCCCAACAACTGAGGTCTTCACCGCTAATCTTAATGGTAGAATTCAGAATCACATTCTATATGGTTAAAAGCAGGGGATGTGAGAATATGGGCAAAGGGGATTTGAGATAGCTAAAGATTTGCTTATATTTCCTAGTAGATATGTTCAATGATTGCAGTTTTTGTTTTTTTGAATTCTGTTTGCTGAATTACTCTATGCATTTTGCTCAGTGCACATATACTTGATTAGTTAACATATGTTATCTGCATGTTGACATAATTATTCTTTTATTTAAGAAGCGAAGAGTTCGCTTCGTACATACAGATTATCATTCTGCACCATTCTCTATCTTTTACAGGGAACTTTTGCTAGAAATGGAGCCTCGTGATGTTGCAATGTTTAAGTATACGGAGGTGGCCCTCTGGACTCGTAACTTTTGTGAGGAATACTACATTGGCCGGTTCCAATATGGCAAACTTTATCGTGGAATGTTGGGGAAGTATAACTTAATAGTGAAGATATGGGAAGTTCCAGAAATATATCATTACGAGCCTTTTGATAACGAGATTAGACAGATGGTTTGCTCCTACACTGACGCACTTCTAATGTTTGGTTATATATAATATGTGGTGGTACAGGATGAAGTCATTTTTCTCTGCCATGAAATGTGGAATCGTCATCCAGACATGATGGAGATGTATGGATACTGCAACATCTTCTTGCTGTCTACGTAGTGAAATTCAAGCCACTTGACTCCGTCTTTAACCTCATTCCGAAAAGTATTGATTTTGCATCCTTTTAAAGATCTTACCCATCATTAATATAAGAAGTACTATGCATTTTGAGGTCTTACTTTACTTTTACTTTTAGGTGGAATTGTAACTCTGTGTGTAGTTACTATGAAAGAAGAGTCAGCAACTTTTATGTAAAACAATTGGGTGGCCGCTTTACATGATGGTTAAATGACTTCGAATATTTTATCTACCTTTTTTTTTCGTAAATTCACATTCTCCATCTTATTTGAGATGTGGTTAAGTTGTGATTTATACAGTTTATATAATTCTTTATGTTTATTTATTCGTAATTTCATGCTATTGTGTAGATGACTACAGCTGGCTGCAAAGAATCAAAGCTGCCTTACCTTCTCAAAATTCTGCATGGTGGACACTATTCATTTTACACACCTTTTAGAGTTAACAATCTGGATGCTGCTCACTTAGTGGTTGATGAGGTATGAATGTCAAGGTGTTTTCAGTACTGGAATTTAATTAAACAAACATATGGAAAGAAATAATCGACTGAGACTAATTATGCTTGCAGGAGTATAATATAACGCTATGTGATTTTGGTTGGATAACTGGTGGAATTTTCCCTCAAAGGAGGTCTTGTTCAGGATATGACATCATTGGATGCTATGGCTACACTGATATTAGTCCATCCGCAAGTACTTCTTTAAAATTAAAAAACTCTCGTGTCAGTCGGTAACTCAGTACCTTAATCTAGAAAACCATTGGTTTCTGTTACAGCACATTTCTCAGACAAACAAGACGTGTTTGCTTTTGGAGTTATACTTGTTAGTTTGATAACAAAGAGGGTTTACTCGGAGGAAGAGAGGCTTGCAGGTGCACCATTTTTGTACCAGTGGGCTCGAAAAGAGGCCGAAGCCTTTGAATCTGAAAGTGAAATGAAAGATAAGGAGTTTTCACTTGTCCATGAAAGTCTAACAACAGAAGATGGATTTTGTGGGGTTGATGGGTATAAGATAACTAAGCTGGCAATGGAATGTGTGAACGGGGACGAATCTCAACGTCGCAACATGAAGAAAGTTCATAGAGTTCTGAGAAAACTCGAGGTAGTTGAGCAACAACCAAAGTTTTTCGGAGTAGTCGTCGGACTGCCCCCTGTGAAGCCGGAGTAGACATGGAAATGCCCCCCTGTGAAGCATCAGTGAGTAAACATGGAAATGCGCATCTGATTTCATTTATATAGTTATATACGGATGTATTGAATCAAGCCAAATTGAACCTAAGCTTGACTCATTTTTTTACACGAGCCGAGCTCGAACTCTTTATTGAATATATTGTTGGCAAACAATAGCATTTTATAAGTTGGATAACATGTTGGATGTCTATATACTTTAACAAGTAATGTTGTTTAGACAAATAAGTAATATTGTTGATCCGAACCGTTATTTACCCTCAATTCCTTAATTTTCGGGCAAAGATATTCTTATTTTGACTTTGTGGGATTTCTAGAAAAATCTATTTGATCTGATTCAACATGCACAAGACTACAAATTTTTTTATTTTTTCTCATTTGCACTATAATTATAAGTACAATAATGTACAGTAAAATCCCTAAAAAAGGTAATATGAAGACTATACTTACATTCAATTCTCTAATCATTGATGATCAATGAAGAACATTCCAATTGTTTTTCATTAATTTCACCAACTCACCATAAATTCGTGTTTGTTATACCATGTCATAAGCCACATTTAATACTGCAACTTCACAAATTTTGGTATACAATAAGTACTAGCTCGTTACCTACATCTTGGACTAATTATAGATAATTATATAGACTCTGACATTATCTATTAGAACGTAAAGGTCCTAACATACACCACGAAGTCACCACAATCATAATAATATACTAATACCCCCGCAATTAAAGATGGCATTAACTGACGTAGGACATACAAAATGAAGTGATAGTAAGCATATAACATAACATCAAGATTTGACGACTTGGTTGATCAGATTCAAATACCTAGTAGAATGCATACGATGAATATAACAATCATACAGCATGCAAAAATTACATTCCAACAGAAGTAGAAAAGAATGCGTGCATGAAACACCAATTAAACCTCATTTTATCATCCTAGGCGCTGCTTACTTCTTCCCGCGACTTGACTTTTTATTCTTTTTCGGCTTCTTCTTCTTTGTCCTCTTTTGCTTTCTTCACAGGAAGAGAATGAGCATGTTCCTTTGCAACTTTAAGACGGAGAAGAGATCTCAGAACAGTAGCCATGGTGGGGCGATAATCGCAGGATCCTTCTACACATTCAATTCCTAGTGAGGTAACCTCATAGGCATCGTCTATATCAAAATCAGGATCATTTTCCAAACAAGTGAAAACTTTGGCTTTTCCGAAATTTGTTGCTTCTTTGACTTACCGCCCCCAACGGGATACTCAAAATCCATAAATTCATCAATAGCCCATTCCGCAACAGTTTGTATACCTTGACCAGGTCTCCAGCATTCTGTACTGTTGAAAACTCTCTTTTAAATCAAACTGAGAAGTATACAACCGAATGCATATACATCTTTCTTATCCTCATATTTAGGATCTGTAAGAAAACACAAAAATACTTCTCAATAACATATAATTTCACAATGTTATCAATCGCAATAATGCTCAAAGGTTGTAGGTTACAGTCACCGATTGCCTATAATTTCAGAATGTATGTCTCAAGTAAAGGCAACTGGTAATTTTGAAATTATCAAATTACCCTCCAATCTTTAAATGATCACACTTGCTTATTTTTTTTCTTTTCTTTGTTTTGGTAACAATCACCCGTTGCTGCAGAAAATACCGCAAACACAAAATCTTACGAGAGTTAAGATGATCATGCCCTCTCACAATCTTCTTATGGCATATTTTAAGGGGAAAGGGAAACTACTAATGAACCCCTTGATCTTGTGATCCTTCTCTTTATTTAGATATTTCATTATTTCTCCATTAAATTGCTTAGTCAAACTAATCTTTAGTTTGTAGTCTAGATAATTTTTGCCATTACTCCCTATAGCTGTCCAAAAACCATACTTCATGCAACCGGTGCATACACCAGAATACATAAGGATTGTCAGACAAAACAACACAAAATAATTTCAAGTTAATCAATAGACACATCAACCCACTGCAATGGAAATGAACTGAACTTTTACTCCCGAACATATAAAATATTAGGATTCTAGCGCCAGACAAAACATTCTGATCAATGAGCCAATATGTTAGAAATATTTAACTCTTTTTTCTATGAGAATATTTGCTTTTAGAAGAGTCTTTTAATGTACGCTAAGCAATTTCACAAGCACAAATGCCTTACGTTGATCACAGTCTACACAAGGACCAAAAGATTCATTTCCTTTACTTTTAAATGCAAATAAGAGAGGCATCCTAACGCAGTCCTCCATCATCTTCCAACAAAATAGGATCAAAAGCAAGCCAATAAAGAATAGAAGGAAAAAAAATGGAGAAATGAGGATTTCAAAATGAAAAGAGAGATCTGATGGTTGAATACCAATTTTTGGAAAACAGCAAATGCTGGGGCAAGAAATTAAGAAAACACAGCTTATAGGTGTGAACAAACATTTCCCGCTTATAGGTGTGAACAAACATTTCCCATTGAGGCAGTTTTCTAGAAGGGGACACTTCGCCCTTCACAAGAGAGTTCAAATTCATTCAACGGGGTTACACGAATAAACTCAATCAAAGATAGATAATCCATCAAATACTAACTAATGGGCAGAGAAAACTATTAGTGTAAAGAAGGTCAACAATAAAAATATCAGAAGTTGAAATACCATAAGCAATTGCACAAAGATCAAGGTAGCCATTGCAGCCATGTCTTGGGTATAACAAGAAAGGTGACCTATCAGGGAAAATTCCACCAGTGATCAAACCAAAATCACATAATTTTGGATTATAATCCTGCATGATAAAACCTCAGTTAAGTAATTTAGGTTAATAAGCATTAAACTATTTAACTAATTAAATCAAGGATGCAAAACACACCTCATCGAGCACTATATGAGCACAGTCAAGATTGCGAATTCTGAATGGTTTGAAACCTGGAGTTATTTGAGAGTGCATAAACTCGAGGAGGGAAGCAATTCTGATGGCAACATTGATTCGCTGCATCCAATTGAAACCATCTACAAATAATAAAACTAATCCTTCAGGTACATTGCACTATCTCAGTCAACTACCATATCAAAAATAATAAATTTGTCATAATACACACAGCTGAATGCTCCATCAGCTCATGCACAGACCAAAGGTGAATAATGGGTCAGTTAGACAGAGTATAACATAGCCAGCTAGACCTTCTTTGGGAATGAGGTTATAAATGGAGTCCATAGGCTTGAACTGATAAACAGCACCAAGAAGTTTGCCTTCAAAGCAGAATCCATACAGCTTTACCATGCCTGGAAGATTGACCATCTTATCATGGCGAAGTAAAATGATTTCATCCTGTACAAGCACAAATTTTAATGTTTAAGACTAGTCTTGTCTTGGCTAGAAAAGTATCCGACACTTATGAACAACATACCATTAGTCTAGATTCGTTATCTCCAGGCCAATACATATACATTTTAGGAACTTTCCATATCTTCACAATTACATACTGTATAAACTCATCCAGCAAAATCTTTCCTCAATAAAATTTTCCATATTGAAAAAAACTAATGTAGTTTTTTGGAGAGAAGTTATTAGTATATTCAGCCAAATCCTTATATGGGAGTCTCACAACACCTTCCAGCGCCATTTCTAGTTAACAAACAGTAAACACAGAAAACTAGAAACATGAGTAAACTCTAGCTGAGCAATCCACAAAACTATATGAAATGAAGAAACTCCACGCGTTGAAGAAAAAACTATGAATGTGAATTTTCAATGACCTTTTTCCTTTTTTTTTTTTTGCAGACAGTGCAACAGAAATTAGGTAAAACAATAAAAACAAATATAAGGAAACTAAGACCATCTCCAGTAGTTGGCTCTACTCTGGAGCCAATTCAGCACTACTTTATTCTAGAGCCAACACAAAATCT
The DNA here is from genome assembly GCA_037126765.1 of Stenogyne calaminthoides. Lineage (NCBI taxonomy): Eukaryota > Viridiplantae > Streptophyta > Magnoliopsida > Lamiales > Lamiaceae > Stenogyne > Stenogyne calaminthoides. Next base: position 8,668,117 of record JBBCBC010000036.1, on the reverse strand, counting down.
CCAGTAGTTTGCACTACTTTTTGCACTAAAATAGAATATTCTATAAAGATTCTTTATTTTTGATTTTTTTTATGTTATATATAATTATCTATATTTATAATATATTTGTATACTTATTTCTAATATAAATTAATTTTTATATTATATTTAAATTTAAATAAAAAATATAAAATTGATAAAATTGTTGAGCAAATCAAAATTGAAAATTCAACATAATATTAGAACGAAAATTCTAAATTACCATGATAACTTAAATTACAACTGTGATACACAAATACACAAATCATTCTAAGTTATCACATATTATCAAATATTAAAACCAATTTAATAAAAAAAAAAAAAAAGTAGCGCAGCCTTAAAGGTGCGCTACATTCAGCGCACAAAATTAGTCAACAGTGATTTCCTCTATTATGAGGCAGGTATATAGCGCAGTGTTGGAGGAGATAAATAGAAAAAAACGCCACTCTAGCGCCTTGCTAGAGATGGTCTAATCCAGTGTTGAAGCCCTGTTTATGGCTTCACCCAAAACTAGAACCTATCTTTCACAATTTCCCAAGGTATTCAAATTAGTATGGTGGCAACCTGACACTGTTATTCCACATAAAAGAAACACTTACTTCTACACGAATACTCTTCGGAACAGGAGGGTGGACGAACAAAAAAAAATCTACACAAAGCTCCCCTAAAAACTTTGATTGAAACATATTGCGAGGAACAAATACGCCTTCTTTAGCCCAAAAAAGACGGAAAACCCTAGAACTATAGATTTAACAGAAGCAATCGAATTGAATATGATAAGCAAATTGGAATTTGTTTAAAAAAATTAAAGCTCCATACGAAAGCAAACTCCAAATAATAATCATTGATAAATAATATAATTATATGCAAGCAAACACCGTCGGGAATCAATTGAAAACTACGCGTTGGGAAAATTCTACCTTCAAACAAATAGATTAGCGGTGTCTTGGACAGACACAGCCAAAACCGTCGTCGTCTTCGTTTTAATTTCGAACATATTGCCTCTCACTTGAGATCCTGCAACTTACACATTCGCAGGGGTGAAAATTTACCAGTTTTACCATACTGAAAATATACCGAATTTATCGGAATTTTCGGTACGATAACGGTATAAATTTTCAAAAGTCCTGGTATACCGAATATATATCGGTATATCGAAATATTTTTTGGTATACCGATACACCGATACATTGGATATATACCGTATCATATTTAAAAAAATATATAATATATTTTATTTTTTTAATTTAATTAATACATTAGAAATTTATCCTTTTATTTTGAATTGTCTATGTGGGTTTCCTGATTCAAGCTGGAATTTTGAATTGTCTCTGTGGGTTTCCTGATTCAAGCTGGAAATTGGAATTCGTATAATTTTTTTGAGTGTTCCTATAGTTAAAAAATCAATCTTTAAGGGAGATATATGTTGTTAAGAAATTATTATTTATAAAATATAGGTTTTTTAAATAAATAATAAAGATATGAACGGTATACCGTTATTTCGGTATGAAACGGTATACCGTTAATTCGGTATGTATCGAAAATTTCGGTACGATACGGTATACCGAAATTTTGGTACGGTATACGGTATGTGATTTTAGCATACTGAAATTACGGTATACCGAAATACCGTAATATTCGGTACGGTACGGTATGAATTTTCACATACCGTAAATTACGGTACGGTATACAATATGATCGATATGGTACGGTACGGTACTGTATGTCACCTCTATTCATACGGATTTATATTTATATTATAAAAATAAAGTCACAAATAGTTAAATAACTATGCTATAATTCAATTTAGTCCCTTTATTTTTTACCTTTATTGGGCTTTTTTGATAATTATAATTGTGACGGTGTGTGAGGCCCAACGTGATCAACATATAATGGGGGATTTTTAATTTGCCCATTTATTCGTATACTTGGATGGCTAAGTCTTGTATGCATCCAGTAGCACATTGTACTTATAGTGCATTTTAAAATCATGCAATTTGTTTTATTAAAAGTTGCAATTTATTTATTCATGTAATTATTATTTTTATATTAATAATTGCACGATTCAATGTATGCAAATTGCATATTTTAATAAAATAAGTTGCATGATTCTAAAATGCACTATGAGTGGAGGTGAGACCCACCCCACATGGAGTGACATCCAATACAAACACAATACATTGACCAATTTAGATTTGAAAATTTCCAGTTGAATTTTCTTTTTGAGTTGAGTGGCACTTTACGAAAAAATAATTGCCAACAATTTTTTTTAAAATAAATAAAACTTTAAATTAGTCACATGGACCCCATGTGATTTTTTTTTTTTTTTTTTGTAAATTTTGAATTTTCTAATAAAAATAGCTAAAATTGACACATTAAGTAAAATTAGAAAAGTGAAAAGTTATCTATACTATATAAAAAAAAGCTAATATTTGGGAATCATTTTGAAACAACTTTACCCTTCTAATTATTTTTTATTATGCAATTTAAGTCCTACAGGCTATAATATCTCATCTGGCCTCTAATTATTTTTTGTTGTGCAATTTAAGCCCTACAGGCTACAATCTCTCATCTGGCCTCTAATTATTTTTATTGTGCAATTTATGCCTTATTATTATTATTTTGGGAGATGACACGAAAAGACAGTCATTTAGTGAGCAACACTAAAAATTACCAAAAAAAATTAACCAAAGGGAGGCAACATTTGTTGAGCAACGATACAAAAATGATAATTTTTATACATAATAGTGATATTTAAAAAATTGAGTTCATGGTGAACCCTAATTGACACAAGCTTTGGTCTTAATAAGTATATCACCTGTGTGTTGTACAGTTTGTGTGCATAAAATGAATATGATATGAAATGTATTCATTTTTTTGTTAAATAAATTATAAAAAAATATTTTACTTATAATAATAATAATCTTTTTTTTTCATTTTTTAAAATATTTTTTTTATCTTTTTTTTTTCATTTCGATGTAATACACATTTTATGAACATAATTTGCTTTTGCAATCCGGTATGGGAAATGAGTGGCTCTCCAACTACTTAAAAAAATTACATTGTTAAATAATGCAACTTTAAAGATATATTTTTTTTCTTATAATTTTGAATTATTTCCTTCTAAATCACGTTGAATGTCACCTATTATTATCTTCCCAATTCTCATTGCATATCAAAATTTTCAAATTGTCCCCTCTAATTACTCTGAACATAATAACATATAAATACTCATGATTGAAATTGATCTCCTTAAGAAAGTTCAATGTTTTTAATAATTGTCTATAATTCTTATTAATGGTCACACCATAAAATATCATTAGTCAAAATTGTCTTTTTAAGATGTTAAAGAGAGTCAATATTTGATGAAGTCGGTGTCATCCCGAAATCAACACTCTTTGTCCTAAGTTAGTCTCGATTAGTATTTTCTTTTAAAAATATGGGTACTGAGCTTCATCACAATCAACTCAGTATTGTTTTACAATCCAAGGTCTAATGTCAATTGTACATGCGATTAATTCATAGTAATCGAACTAAATGACGGGCCTACATGTCCTATGTTAAGATCACATGCCCCCATAACTTTTTAAGTATATTTACCCGGGTTCACAAGAAATCTAATTTTTATATTATTTATTTTTGTGCTCCGTCATTAAAATTTTCTGGATCCGTCCATGATTGGACTAATCAATTTATATATTATATCCTATAAAAGAATCATACAAATAAGTAAACAAATCTAGCTTTATCACAACCAAGTGTCATTTTACAATTCAATTAATAACGTCAACTAATAATTTAATTAAAGATTATTCAACTAACAATTTAAGTCTAATGTCAATAGCTCATACAACTAATTTATGGTAATTGGACTAATCAATTTAAATCCAATATCATGTAATATAATCATACATATAAGTATATAAATTATACATTTTCATATATATATATATATATATATATATATATATATATATATAATACTCCTCGTCCATTTTAGATTGCTCAAAATCCAAAAAATCCATCTTTTATCACATACTCAAAATAACAATAAAATAACTATACAGTTCAGTGTTTTCAAAAACAAGTTGAAACCGCCCGGTTGAACCGGTCGAACCGTGAACCGCTCGTATCACCGGTCCAATTACTCCTTAAAAAATTGTTATTCCGGTTTTATTATTTTTTATTATTTATTAAATTACTTTTCTTTATTTTTTTATTATTTTATTCTAAATCTATCAGTGTAATGTTATTGTCTTTATCTTTGTATTATTTTCTCTCTCATAAATTCATTAATTGGCCATCAACTTCATTTAATCTCTTTACCGCAGTCACACACTGTGTGGAATTAATCCACAACACCATCATCTCTAGTTTTCAAACTCTATTGTATTTATTTTAATATAAGACTAATATATTATAAACTAATATAATTTTAATTTTTTATAAATAAATATTTATTTTTTAATGTAACATACAAAATATAAAAGAAATATGCATAAATCATTTTAGCGGTTGACCCGCCGATTGAACCGGTCCAACCGGTTGGACCGACAATCGATGTCAAGACCGGTTTGATCGCCGGTTCGGTTATGAAAACACTGATACAGTTCATGTCACCCCTTATAAACATCACTAAATTATATCACATGTCACTAATAATTACATACAAAAGTAACTTATTTTTTTTATCATATTCACTACAATTGACAAAATACCCTTATCAAAAAGCTATTTTATTACCTTCAAATATTAATAAAAAAATTCTTCATTAAAACTCATGTCAAAATTCAGTCAGCAATCTAAAAAAAAGATGGGAGGGGTAGCTGATTTTTAAAAAAAATATATATCCATATTAACTACAAAATATAACATTTTATCTTATTAATCCTTAATGTGCCACTTTTAAATTTTTTTGATAAATTTGTAATAATTTTTTTGTTGATTTTTTTTTCTTTTTTGGTATAATATTTTGTTATTATATATGTATAAATAGATCTAGTTCAAAAATTTATAATAATTTTTTTGTTGAATTTTTTTCTTTTTTTTATTATATTTTGTTTTATATATGTATAAATAGATCTAGTTTCAAAACTAAAAAATAATATTAATAATCTAGAAAATATTTAAAAAAATAATTAGTATATATATGTGGTAGATATTAGAAATTGAACCTTGTACCTCTTGCATACAAAGAAGATAAAAAATATTTGTTATACCATTTGAGCTACATTAAATTTGTTAAGATGTTTAAAATTTTATTAGAAAATTTAAACAATTTTTTGGCCCAACATTTTGTTTATATATGTATAAATAGATCTAGTTTCAAAACTAAAAAATAATATTAATAATCCAGAAAATATTCAAAAAAATAATTAGTATATATGTGTGGTAGATATTAGGAATTGAACCTTGTACCTCTTGCATACAAATAAGATAAAAAATATTTGTTATACCATTTGAGCTACATCATATTTGTTAAAATGTTTAAAATTTTATTACAAAATTATAACAATTTTTTGACCTAATTTTTTGGCCCAACATTTTGTTATTAGATATGTATAGATAATTTGAAGATTTTCTATCTTCTTATGCAAAATCTTAATTTGTCCCTTTGTATAAGTAACATCTATTGTCATGGAAACAAATTAATTAATTTATCATGTTAAAATTAAGATAAATTTATTGTCATGGAAATGAATCTTAATTTATTTATCTTTGTAATTTGTATAATTGTATTTACAATATTGTACAGTAAATTCCTACAAAGGCTCAAACAGGTAATATGAAGATTAAACTAATGAAGTTTTTATTTTTAAATCATAATAATAACTACAAAGGCTCAAACAGGTAATACGAAAACTATACTAATGAAGTTTTTCTTTTTAAATCATAACTAGAGTAAAAACTTTACTGGTAGATGCATCTTTCTGCTCAGAGGCAATTTTACGACCAGACAATGGTCACACTATTTTTTTTTTTAAATAAGAAAGAGATGAGAAATTCCTCACTTACACACAGTTATACTTTTAACCCCTCAAGCATTATAGGTTGTAGCTCCAATTTCATGTCCACATGATAGTAATTTAACAAAAAAAATGACGTAATAGTACTTATTTCATGAATTTCGCAACTGTGATGTTAAACAAGTTAGGTTTGAACTATATTTATACTATTGTTTATTTACGTTGATTTAGATTACTAAGTGAAGAGTTACTATAAGTACAAGCTCGTTTCCTACATCTTGGACTGGATAATAATATAGACTAGGGAATTATCTATTAGAATGTAAATGTCCTTACACCCAAAAGTAACCATGATCATTATATACTAATACCCTGCGATTAACTGACGTACGATATATAGAAGATAATAAGGGTGTGCTGCGAACTCTAATAGAGGAGGCATAAGCACTTATCTTTTAAATTGTCCTCTTACCGCTTTAGGTTCTAAAAAATACTTTTAAGCTATGACTAGAATTTGCAAACACCCCCTAAATATAACATAACATCAAGATTTGACAACTTGGTTGATCAAATTCAAATACCTAGCAGAATGCATACGACAAATATAACAATCATACAGCATGAAAAAATTACATTCCAACAGAAGTAGCAAAGAATGCTTGCATGAAACACCAATTAAACCTCATTTTATCATCCTAGGTGCTGCTTCCTTCTTCCCGCGACTTGACTTTTTATTCTTTTTCGGCTTCTTCTTCTTTGTCCTCTTTTGCTTTCTTCACAGGAAGAGAATGAGCATGTTCCTTCTCAACTTTAAGACGGAGAAGAGATCTCAGAACTGTCGCCATGGTGGGGCGAAAACGGCAGGATCCTTCTACACATTCAATTCCTAGTGAGGTAACTTCATAGGCATCGTCTGCATCATAATCAGGATCATTTTCCAGACTTGAATGGACAAGTGACAACTTTGGCTTACCACCCAAAATCCATAAATTCATCAATAGCCCATTCCGCAACAGTTTTTACACCATATTTCCAGCCTTCTGTACTGTTGAAAACTCTCTTTGAAATCAAACTGAGAAGTATACAACCGAATGCATATACATCTTTCTTATCCTCGTATTTAGGAGCTGTAAGAAAACACAACCACCCTTCTCAACTACATATAATTTCACAATGATATCAATCGCAATAATGCTCAAAGGTTGTAGGTTACATTCACCGATTGCCTACAATTTCAGAATGTATGTATCAAGAAAGGGCAACTGGTAAATTTGAAATTATAAAATCACCCTCCAATCTTTAAATGTCCACACTCGCTTGTTTTTTTTTCTTTGTTTTGGTAACAATCACCCGTTGCTGCAGAAAAGACCGCAAACACAAATTCTTACGAGAGTTAAGATGACCATGCGCTCCCGCAATCTACTAATGAACCCCTTGATCTTGTGATCCTCCTCTTTCTTTAGAGATTTCATTATTTCTCCATTACGTTGCTTAGTCAAACTAATTTTTAGTTTGTAGTCTAAATAATTTTTCATAAATCCTTATAGTTGTCCAAACCATACTTTATGCAACCGGTGCATACACTAGATACATAAGGATTGTCAGACAAAACAACACAGAATCATTTCAAGTTAACCAATAGACACATCAACCCACTGCAATGGAAATGAACTGAACTTTTACTCCAGAACATATAAAATATTAGGACTCTAGCGCCAGAAAAAACATTCTGATCAATGAGCCAATATGTTAGAAATATTTAACTTTTTTCTATGAGAATATTTGCTTCTGGAAGAGTCTTTTTTACATGTACTCTAAGCAATTTCACAAGCACAAATGCCTTACGTTGATCACAGTCTACACAAGGACCAAAACATTCATTTCCTTTAATCTTTAAATGCAAATAAGAGAGGCATCCTATAGCAGTCCTCCATCATCTTACAACAAAATAGGATCAGAAGCAAGTTGATAAAGAATAGAAGGGGAAAAAAATGGAGAAATGAGGATTTCAAAACGAAAGGAGAGAAGATCTGATGGTTGAATGAAATTAATAAAACACAGCTTATAGGTGTGAACAAACATGTCCAGTCGAGGCTGCTTTCTAGAAGATGACACTTCACCCTTCACAAGACCATTCAAATTCATTCAACGGGGTTACACGAATAAACTCAATCATAGATAGATAATCCATCAAATACTAATTAATGGGCAAATATAGAGAAAGCTATTAGTGTAGCGAAGGTCAACAATAAAAATATCAGAAGTTGAAATACCATAAGCACATGCAGAAAGATCTTCGTAACCGTAGGGGGCATCTTTTGAGTATGTCAAGTAAACTGACCTATCAGGGAAAATTCCACCCGTGATCAAATCAAAATCACATAATTTTGGATTATAATCCTGCATGATAAAACCTCAGTTAAGTAATCTTAGGTTAATAAGCATTAAACTATTTAACTAATTAATTCAAGGATGCAAAACGCACCTTATCAAGCACTATATGAGCACAGTCGAAATTGCGAACTCTGAATGGTTTAAAAGCTGGAGTTTTTTGAGAGTGCAGAAACTCGAGGAGGGAAGCAACTCTGATGGCAACATTGATTCGTTGCATCCAAGTGAAACCATCTACAAATAATAAAACTAATCCTTCAGGTACATTACACTATCTCAGTCAACTACCATATCAAAAATAATAAACTTGTCATAGTACTGATCCATCAGCTCAAGCACAGACCAAAGGTGAATAATGGCTCAGTTAGACAGACTATAACGTAACCAGCTAGACCTTCTTGCCAACAAAAGTATAAAGACTCACTACCTTTGGGAATGAGGTTATAAATGGAGTCCTTAGGCTTGAACTGATAAACAGCACCAAGATGTTCGCCTTTAAAGCAGAATCCATACAACTTTACCATGCCTGGAAGATTGACCATCTTATCATGAAGAAGTAAAATGATTTCATCCTGTACAAGCACAAATTTTAATGTTTAAGACTAGTCTTGAATAGAAAAGTATCTGACACTTATGATCAGCACTCCAACATACCATTAGTCTAGATTCGTTATCTCCAGGTCAATACCTATACATTTCAGCAACTTTCCATATCTTCACCATCACATATTGTAATGAATTATCCCCCAAAATCTTTCCTCGATAAAATTTTCCATATTGAAAAAAACCAATTTAGTTTTCTTCAGAGAAGTTATCCGTATATTTAGCTAAATCCTTATACCGGAGACTCTTAACACCTTCCAGCGCCATTTCTAGATAATATTCAGTAAACACCGAAAACTAAAAATATGAGTAAACTCCAGTGGAGCAAAACAATATGAAATGAAGAGACTCGTCACACTAAAGAAAAAACTATGAATGTGTAACTTCAATGCAGGGTTTTAGAACGTGTTGGCCTTCCTCTCCGCGTAGGGCAATGTGAAAGAACGTGTTCTAATTTCTAAAATTGTCAAGTATACATCATTATTTCTTAATTAACCTATATCAGCGTGTATATATATTAATTTTTTTTCGAAACCAGTATATATACTAATTAATAAGTGTATATCTCTAATTGTGGTTAAACTTAATTAATCCATACACATATATTAAAACTTAATATTGTTATACAATAACTTAAATGTTAAATTAATAATTAGGGGTAAATTATCTACATTAATATATGAATGATTCTCTTGCGCACCCGGTTCACTGTGCACTCCATAATATATTATAGAAATATATAACTTGTTATATTAAAACATGCAACTTATTTACACTGAAACATGCAACTTATTTCTCATATTAATAGTTGCTCATTTCAATTTAAAATTTTTGCATGTTTCAGTGCAACAAGTTGTATGTTTTAGTGTGAACAAGTTGCATGTTGCAGTGAAATAAGTTGTATATTTCAGTGCAACAAATTGTATATTTTTAAATTACACTTTGTGCATGGTGGTGCATATATACATGATTTAGACATATAATATATACACCATGTATACAATGGAGAAAAGACGTACAATATACATATTAAGGCAAATGAATATAAAAAAAAAAGGAAAATAATTTTCCATTAATCGTTTGATTGGCAATGTAATACAACATTGAAAGAGTATAAATTAAGAAGTATAATTATTCTAAGTATAAGTATATATATATATATATATATATATTATATATTTAAGGGTAAATTAATTAAAAAAGGACTAGAAGAATTAATGTTATTAAATATAAATTTTAAAAAATAAAAATATACCACTCTTTCTATTAGACAACAGGAAATGACAACGGCACCGTCAACCGTTGTCTATAAGCGAAAATTCTAGCTAAAAGGCAACGTCAAAAGACAACAGCAACAACAACCGTTGTCTATCAGCGATGTTCTAGCTAAAAGACAACGTCAAAAGACAACCGAGCACCAACTGTTGTCTATCAGCGAGAATTCTCGCTAAAAGACAACGCCGGAAGCATCAACCTTTGTGTATCAGTGTGAATCACCCTTATACTATGTTTTAAAAAGCGGGTTGGACCGACCGGTCGGACCGGTCCAACAGCTAGCCGGCAAGCTTACCGTACCGAGTCGAGGTGTTGAACCGCTCAACTGTCAAACCGCCCATGAACCACTAAAAACCGGTAAAAGTGGGATGAACCGGTTACCCATTGGACCGGACAAATCGCCGGTTCAACTTAATTTGAAGAAAAAAACTCATTTTCCTCCTCTGAATCTGTGATGCATGGGCGGATCTTCCGCAGGCCCGCACTGGGCTTGAGCCCAGAGCATCTCACCTACCCACCTCATATATTATGTGTATTATATTTCTTTCTTTGTAAGTTTAGTCCAACCCAATAATAATTAAATTACTTTTAAAGCTCCAAATTCATTAAATTTAAAATACATGTACAAGTAATCAGGTACAACCGTACAACCTCGAGACAATTTTCTATTATCTTAAAATTGTATTTCTCTTTTTCTCAAGTCCATCAAAATTGTATTTCTATCTCTTTTTCTAAACAATTTCCTATTAGCTCAAAATCTGAAAATTGTATCGATCTACTCATATAAACAAGGATGTGGTTTCTTTATTTTTATTTTGTAATCACTAATAAATTAACATATCTCTCACAATTTTCAAGGTTCAACTTTATTTTTTTATATAATTATTTTAGTATTTTTTTTAAAAGAGATATGCATGTACCTCAATGTTTTGTTGTTTTCTTTTACTGAAGAATTAAGTTGTATAGCAGTATATGTACTTTATATATTAAATAATATTAAAGAAAATCGTTTATTACTCTCTTACTATAAGGAAAAAAAAAATTGACTACAGATTCTTTTAATACGGCTATAAAATTTTCAACAAAAATAATTATGTATTTAAATAGTAAAAATTCTACAATTTACATACATTTCTTTTTGAAAAAAAATATTAATTCAGAGCCTGAAAGATGACAAAACTATTAATTTAAGGACTTAAAGATTTTTTTTATCGATTCAAGACCTAGAAGATAGAAAACTATCGCTTCAGGACCTGAAAGATAAAAACTATCAATTTGAGGGTCACACATTTTAAGGCCACATTTGACAGTTATATTATATGTTCTTATTTTTTTATTTTTAGGGGTTACGGTTCAAGGGGGTCTCGAGTTCATGATTCAAGGTTTAAGGTTCATCTTTTAGGGTTTAGGGTTTAGTGTTCAGGGTTTAGGGTTTTAGTGTCAAACATGGCCTTAAAATTTATAAGTCTCGAATTTACAGTTTCTATCTTTCAGGTCCTGGGTTGATAGTTTTCTATTTTTCAGGCCTTGAATCGATAGAAAAAATCTTTCAGGCCTTAAATTGATAACTTTACCATCTTTTAGGCCCTGGATTGATAAAACTCCATTTCTTTTTAATCATGATATCTTCATTCCTCAAATTACATTCAAACATATTGTTTACGAGTGGATCTCATGTGCACTTGGGTGCACCGTGCATTCATAGTGCATTTTAGAAACGTGCAATTATACAAAACAGAAACATGCAACTATTCCAAGCAGAAGCATGCAACTATATTCCCATATTAATAGTTGCATTTTCTGTGTAAATAAGTCACATTTTTTAGCATAACAAGTTGCACGCTTCTAAAATGTACTATGAGTGCATGATGCACTCAGGTGTATACAAGACTTAACCATTGTTTACGGAAATGTTACAAAAAAAAATTACTTGTAAATTAATATTTTTGTAGTTGCTATATTTATAGGAAATTTGAGAAATGAAGATTGGCTAACTCTTGTATGCACCCAGGAGCACCGTACACTTATGGTGTATTTTAGAACCATACAATTTGTTATATTGAAAAGTACAATTATTAATATGAAAAAAAATAATTGCACGGTTCATTGTAAATTAGTTGCATTTTTCAGTATAACAAGTTAAATGATTCTAAAATACACTACCAGTGCACGGTGCATTTAGGTGTGCATGAGACTCACTCATAAAGAATTCTACATAATTAGAAAAATATGTAAACAAAAAGTAGATAATTTTATAGCCTTGTCGAGAAAATTATGTGATCAATTTTTTATTTTCATACAGTCATATATAAGATTAAGAGTCTCACTACTCACAACCCAATATTCTCTAAACACCCCCCATAAAATTATAGTCTAAAATGTCCTAATGTATAATATCTAAAACACCCTTGCATAGATAAACAGTAAAATTAAATTTTGCTTCCTCCCTCCTAGTGTTCTTCTTCAAGTTAAGTGAGAATTGAGCAGATGATGAATACAAAGGAAATTCTTGATGGGTTTCCTCTGCAAGATAACAAATAAGTTTCAAATCTTGAAAAGTTAACGAATATTATTATCTCTCTCAGCTATACTTAGTTTGTGGTTTATATTTTCTACAAATTTGGATGGTATTTTCAGATTTAATCGCGAGAACAGAGCAAGTTAATTGTGGTTCGATTATTTTCTGGGATTGTTCCGGATTTTGTGGGATTCGCCGGATTTTCTGATTTCGTGCTTAACATTTTCTCGAGAACTTCCGTGCTTCATATTTTCATGAGATCGCCGGAAATAGTGTTCGGCTATTTCTGGCGAGAACAGAGGAAGAAACATTACAAGATAATTCTAGATTAGAGTTAAACAGCCGCTTTAATTTCTGAACATTTCTGATTGGAAGTTTATATCCATTCTCAAGATTTCAGGTTCAAAAAGTTCACATCCCAAGTTTTAAATTTTTGACCAAGCATCAAAATAAATTCTGAAATTGATGGAGAGCGAGCAAAATTTGCAACTCATCCATTATGTTTGGGAAGAAAAATCTGAAATGATTTTAGAGGTTAAATCTACCGAGATGAAACTTTTTTCTTCAAACTAAATTGATGGAAACGTGATGTTAGAGAATATGAAATTTTGTTTATTTTAAGAGGGAGGGTATAAATGTTAAATATTTGGGTGTGTTTAGTAAAATAAAATTATTTTTATATTTTATTGGGGTGAGTTTAGAGTATGGGGTGTGTTTATAGGAAATTGGGGTGTGAATAGTAGTACTCTAATATTAAACATGGCATAATGCTACTGAACTTAATTAATTTTTGGACAATTATAACTTTAACGAATATTAAAAATATTTTTACAATTATTAAACTAAAAATTTAATTTGTAGTCCACCCCATTGCTAATTTTTGGATCCGCCCCTAATATTAAAATGTGCAACTTGTATTGTTATACAAATTACATATTTTAATGTAATAAGTTATATGTTTTTAAAAACACATTTATAGAGTGCACGATGCAATTAGTGCATATGAGACTCACTTTAGATTTTTTGTACCTAAAAAAAAAAACATTTTTGGTACTATTTTCACATTTTGATGCATTTCGTAATTTGGTTTAACCAAATCGGGAATGAGCCAAACGGTGACACAATATTTATGTGTTTACGCCACATGATAATCCTAATTTTGATATTTTATTGTCATATATATTTTTTGAATTTGATTAAATTTTATACTACAATTATAATATTTTATTTTCCAAATTTAAAGGAATCTTCATCCCTTTCAAATTAATTTGTGTCTTTTTTTATTTATTTATGCTCTTGCCTAGTTTCAACTATTGACAATGTTTTCAATTCGCTGGGACGACGTTTCTGAATTCGCTTGAGACAAACCCTTTTGTTAGCGGTTCGATAGGAATTTATTTGAGAGAAGTGAATGAGTGTCAAAGCTAAAGTGAGAAGTAATACTTTCTTTTGTTGGATGCTGGTCGACATACGGCTTTGTGATGGAGATGAGATTGTGATGAAGATTTGCTTATATGTCCTAGTAGGTATGTTCAATGATGGCAGATTTTGTTTTTTAAATTCTGTTTGCTGAATTTGTATATGTTACTCTATGCATTTTGCTCGTGCACATATACTTCATTATTTAACATATATTATCTGCATGTTGACATAATTATTCTTTTATTTAAGAGTTCGCTTCGTACATATAGATTATCATTCTGCACCATTCTCTATCTTTCACTGGGAACTCTTGCTAGAAATGGAGCCTCGTGATGTTGCAATGTTTAAGTATACGGAGGTGGCCCTCTGGACCCGTAACTTTTGTGAGGAATACTACATTGGCCGGTTCCAATATAGCAAACTTTATCGTGGAATGTTGGGGAAGTATAACTTAATAGTGAAGATATGGGAAACTCCATAAATATTCACTCTATGTGTCTCGAACCCGGGACCTCGGGGTCACAAGTAGTGAAGCTCTAACCACTTGAGTTATACACACTTGACGTCTCGATGTGCTCCTTGAAATTCAAAGCAGTCGGGTTGTCTCTTCATAGCCCAAAATGGTTAAAAGACACCATCATCTCATGTGTCTCGGACCTCATTTCTTATATCCCTCAATTCTCGTTAATTTGTACATTAGATCTCAGAGATCCATCATAGTCTCCTTTCACTTGGTCGTCCTCAATGTTTAAACTCATAATCTTGTTATTAGAATGACGTGATTCCAAGTATATTTGAATGTGAAGCGTAACCCTATTTGTCGCCTGCAATTAATTTCTTTTTGGAAAAAAATTTAATAATTGTATTCGTCCCTTACCCCCGGTGTTGGGGCTATCCCTGGAGATTTCGTGATCGAGGGACCCGTGCTCAAACCTCTCTATATCTATCGATTCATAAATTCTCGATTGATAGAGGGATATGATCAGTTGGTATTGTAGGTATTCTTGGCTAGACGTAATTATTCCTCATTTCTTTTAGCTAACTCGATGGTTTCATGCTTGGCCTCCTCATCTTTAATTGTATGGCTAGGTTGGGGTTCAACCTGTTAAAATTGAAATGACGAACAAAAGAAGAAGGTGTTTTGGTTTCGAGTGTTGTATACATCTTCACTCCAAGAACATGAGTACACTATTATACAAATATAAAGAAGACTCTAGAAGTCTTGACATAAACTATGATCACAATAATCTTGCTAATTAACAATAGAAACGCACTAATCTTGCATCCAAATTAATGTAATCTATACATAACAAAATTCATCACTCCCCCTCAAGTTGGATCGTGAAGATTATGAACGTCTAACTTGCTAATGAGAAATCGAAATCGCTCTGTTCCAAGCACCTTTGTAAATACGTCGGCGACTTGTACAGATGTAGATATCTTTCTTGGCTCTATTTCTTTGGACTCCACTTTTTCCCGAACAAAATAACAATCCATCTTAACATGTTTTGTTCGCTCGTGGAAGACTGAATTGTTAGCTATGTGTCGAGCTGCTTGATTGTCACAATGCAATGGCGTAGCTACGATTTGAGATGCCTCCAAATCATGTAACAACCACCGCAACCATAATATTTCACTAACTGTGGTTGCCATTGCTCTATACTTTGCCTCTGCCGACGATCGTGAGACAATAGATTGTTTCTTCGTCCGCCATGAGATGGTCGATCCACCTAAGGAAATGAAGTAACTCGTACTAGAGCATCGAGTAATTTGACATCCTCCCTAATCGGAATCACAAAAAGCTTCTAGATTTGAGGTACCTTCTGTAGAGAGAAAAATGTCTTGGCCTGAAGTTGCTTTCAAGTAACGCAACACACGATGAACTGCATCCATATGTGTTTGGCGTGGCGAAGAGATGATCTAACTAAGCATGTTTGTTGCAAACTGTATATCTGGTCTTGTTACACTCAAGTATAAAAGTCGTCCAATAAGACACCGATAACAGACTGGATCGACGAGTGGACTTTTATCATCATGAGTAAAACGTGCATTTTATTCCATCAAAAAAGCACTAGGACGGGCACCTTGTAGCCCACTATCCTCCAAAATATCAAGAGTGTATTTTCGTTGGCTTAGAACAATGTCTTGTGAAGAACAAGCAACTTCAATTCCGAGAAAATACTTAAGGGGTCCCAAGTCCTTGATACTAAATTTATGATCAAGGTACCTCTTCACATGTTTAATGCGCTCACCATCATTCTCGGCTAATATAACATCATCAACATAGATGAGTGCACATACATAAATCGTCCCTCTCTTAAATATGAAAAGAGAGTGATCTGCCCTTGACTATCGAAAACCAATGTCCAACAAGGCCCGCGTGAACTTTTGGTACCAATTTCTCGATGCTTGTTTCAAGCCATATAGAGATTTCTGTAGCTTACACACCCTTGTATCTCCATCTTTGAAAAAACCTTGTGGAATCTTCATGTACATATCCTCGACCAAATCTCCGTGGAGAAATGCATTGTTGACATCGAGTTGGTGAATTATCCACTTCTTCTTGGCTGCAATTGCTAAAACACTTCGAACAGTGACAAGTTTTGCTATAGGCGCAAAGGTTTCATGAAAATTGATTCCCTCAACCTGGGTGAATCCCTTTGCCACAAGTCGCGCCTTGTATCTTTCAACTTCTCCATTTGGTTTATATTTAATTTTATAAACCCATTTGGAGTCAATTGCTCATTTTCCTGGGGGTAATGACTCAAGAGTCCATGTCTTGTTTGTTTCTAGCGTATCAATTTCCTTTTTCATGGCCTCCTTCTATCTAGGATCTTTAACTGCTTGAGAGAAATATTTAGGCTCATCATGTGAAGTGATGGCCACAAGATAACATTTATGTGTATGAGAAAATCTCTCATATGAAACAAAATGAGATAAGGGATGTACCGTTGAGGATCCTGATTCGAGTGTGGGTTGCGAATGGTCTATAGACTGTGACAGTTCAACATCATAATCTTGCAAGTGCTTAGGCTGAAACCATACTCGTGTACTTTGTCTTTCAATCTGAATATTAGGCTGTGAGTTTTCAGAATGAGGAATGTCGTTGCCCATGATTTGTTCGGGTACGAGATGTACTAGCTTCTTGATTGGTACTTGACTCCCCATGATTCACACTAGACATTGAACTTTCACGTGGTAAAGTGTGTGAAAAATAATCAAAATCACATTCTTGCAAATGTTTATTCGAGATATCCCTTATGCGGCTTTCTTTATCATAGAAAAATGTGCTAAAAAAACTTAACATCTCGTGAAGTATAAATAACTTTGTTTTCCATATCAAAAACATGATATCCCTTTTGCCCATTTAGGTACCCAATAAAAACACAATGTCTCCCCCTTTCGTCAAATTCATCTACCCATATCTTATTATCTTTTGCATAAACTAAACATCCAAAAACACGTAGATGTGCATAATTGGGTTCGTTTTAACAAAACTTCATATGGGGTTTTATGTTGAAGAAGTTTGAAGGGAGCCTATTAATAATATATGTGGCAATTAGAACACATTCGCCCCAAAACTCAATTGACAACTCACCCTGAAATCGTAATGCTCTTGCAACCTCTAGAATATGTCTATGCTTTCGTTCTACTACTCCATTTTATTGAAGCATTATACCATTTTCAGAATAATAATTAATCATCAAATTAGACTAAAACTCCGTACAATTATCAATTCTAGTTCTCTTTACCACCTTACCAAATTGTGTTTTAACCATATTGCAAACATTATCAAGTACTTGCTCACCTCAGATTTATACCTCATCAGATAAACCCAAATACCCCTACTATAATTATCAACAATACTTAAAAAATAGTGTGCTCCTGAAAAAGAATGTGTTTTATAAGCACCCCATATTCACAATGGATTAATTCAAACAATAAGTTGTCTGAATAGAACTAGGAGAAAAAGGTAAACGAGTTTGTTTTGCCCTCATGAAAGAATCACAACATTCATAAATTTTTTTATCTACTGAACAATGTGATGAAGTTTTATTTTAGAGACATGACCTAGCCTCTTGTGCCGAATTGCTGGACTCATCACAGCAGACATGACTCGATGCTCTGGCATTGCTGGCTCTAAATATAGACCATCGCGTTGCCTACCCACCCCAATCAGGTTCCTCGAGCTCAAGTCCTGTATTACACAAAAATCCAAAAAGAAAGTGAGTGCACAATTATGATCCTTCGTCAAACGACTAACAGATAACAAATTGTATTGAAAATTAAAACGTGAAGAACGTGATCGACTTTGAGTCCATTAGGCAAATATGTGCTTCTAATGGCCTCAACGGGTAAACTGTCACCATTAGAAATTTTCACAGGAGCTCTTGTTTTCGGATCAGTTCGACAATTGAGGATTTCTCTATTATAAATGAAGTGTTCAGTTGCACCGGAATCTATCACCCATCGCCTATAAAAATTAATTTTACCAGCCATAATATGGGATAGATTTATTGTATGGATCAGAAATTTTATGCGGAAGCTAAATAATCAAACCTGCTCTGATACCATGTTAAAATTGAAATGACGAACAAAAGAAGAATGTGTTTTGATTTCGAGTGTTGTATATATCTTCACTCCAAGAACATGAGTGTTGGGGAACTAATTTCCTGGATCTATTCGGGATGAATATTTAAATACAAATTTAATTCTAACAATTATTACTAGCATGAATTAATCCTATATTAATTCAAATAATAACAAATCATGCATATAAACAGTTCACGTAAATCCTACGCATGCGGAATTACTACGAGTTCACGTGAACTTACCTCTTGGAATGGCGATGGCCTCGTCGATGAAAACACACCAAAAAACCTTCCCAAATATTCCCTAGTCCTTGCTCGACAATCTGGTGCAAGGAAGCTCGCGAACAATTAACTAAAAGGAAAAATAAAAATTTATTGCACCACTTTTGTGGATTTATTAATTTTTCCAGCACATGGAATTGCACACTCACAATTGACGTTTTTCGAAAATATACAATCTGTCGACGTTTCAAAATATTTGATATTTTATCGACGCTGATATTTTTCCGAAAAACCAATTTTCGTGTGTTTAGGGAATGAAACATTCATCCCCTATTTATAGAGGGGTGTTGGTCGAAATTTTTTGCCTGAATAAGATGGGAAAATCTTTTTCTTGATCTCCAAGAAATCTTGAATATATCTTCTATATTCTTTTCTCCATAATTAAAATATTCCACAAAAAATCCCACCTCATCTTGTTATGGAATTTTCGAAATTTAAGGATCAAGATTCCAAGATTTGGATCTTCTTGAATTTATGAGATATTCTTGTATTCCAAGAAATACATATCTTCCATAATATCTTTTCAAGAAAATCAAGAAAATCTTTCTTTCCCTTAATTATTCAAAAAATTCGAAATATACATATGAATAACCAAGTGGGAGATTTCTTGAATTTAATGAGATAATCTTGTATTTCAAGAATACATATCTTCATTCCATAACAAAATTCAAAGAAAATTTTTCTCCCATTTTATTCATAATTTTCGAAATATGAGGAAAATTAGCAATAAATATTTATTTTATTTTTAAACACATTTTCCAGTTATTGGACTTTATGTTGGGCTACTTGGGATGCCTTTAGGAGAATTAAGATTGGATCTTCCAATGGATCTTGAATTATCAATATTGAGTCACAATATTATTCAAGCCCATAAATATTAATTAATCCCACTACATAATTAATATTACACTATTCATCTTAACCCATATTATAGTCAATATGGCTCCCGGTTATTATTTCCCGTGTTTAAGATTATCTAGTCCATTAATTAATTCAAGCCACTGAAATAGCTTTCCATTAATTAATATCTTTTTGTCCTTGGTAAATGAACAGTTCAACATTATTACTCATACCAGAAACTAGTTCCACTTGCAAGATTTGGTATGATAAAACTTATGAACCTCCCAAGGAGGGCCGTCGAACAAAGCGTGATTGCACACGATTCTTCGTATTAAATCTTAGCTACACATGTGATCAATAATATTGCCCAAGATATAAAGTATTGAATCTCGTTGATTCTCTACCCGTAATAAGTCAAAACAATACTTACTAACCACACGTGATCCTATTTAAGGGACGAAGATTAAGAAATAACGAACCACCGAGGTCTAATTCTTCCTAGTTCGGGCTCAAGAATTTGTCCTCCTCCCAGAAGGTCCTCTTGATGCACTTGACATGCACTAGTGTAATCTCTTTGGTCAAGACAAGCCAATCCCGAAAGGCGTTACACTTCAACCTTTCACGATGGATTGTTCATTTCCATCTAGGTCGTGAATGGTGTACTTTTGGTTACAAGGAACCTGTTAATTTAATCTTCTCGTGATCCGGTATCACTAAATTAACTACAATGTAACACGTCTATTTATTGAACAGTTATCAAAGAAATATATGTAACATTCGATGATATTCACAAAGATCGATGATAAACAATTTAATTCAAGAAATAAGTCCGAAATTCAGTTTGATTATACAAAGTAAAAACATACTTTCCAGTATAATCCCAACAATCTCCCACTTATACTCAAAGTCTGCTTTTAAGTATACTACAGCATGTCTCGTGTAGATCCGTGATATATAATGTCACCTACACAAACCTAATAATGTCTCCCACTTATACTCAAAGCAGATTACTCTACGCGACTTGACAACCATTCCTCCCACATGTCTCTTTGAATGTTTCCAGAGGCAGACACTTTGTGAAAGTATACACTAGGTTATCTTCCAATGCGATCTTAGCCACCTCTTCATCTCCTCTCTTAACGATTTCTCGTCTAAGATTCATTTCCTTCAGTGTGCTTGTTTGACTCGTGGACTCTTGGTTCCCTTGAATTTGCAACTGCCCCTAGCAAATATTGCTAGACAAATTCGGAACTTCATCCAAGTCCACAAAGAAGGTCTAGAGCCAAACTGGTTCCATGGTTGAGTCGGTGATGCATTTCTGCTTCACACTAGTCCATTTCATGGCTACACTTCCCAAATGAAAGCACACTAACTGAGGCAGATAGTTTCTGGAATCTATGTCTGATTGGAAATCCGAGTCCGTGTAGCCGATGGGGATTAGACTATCTGACTGATAAACCAACATTCTATCTCGAGTTCTTTTCAGATACTTCAGAATGTTTTTAACTGTCGTCCAATGTTCTTTCCCCGGGTTACTTTGATATCTTGCCACCATGCCAACGGCAAAGCAGATATCCGGTCTCGCGTGCAAATTGCATACATAAGACTTCGACAAATTAAGCATAAAGAATTCCTTTCATGTCATCTATCTCCTTTGTGTCTTAGGGCACATTTTGGATAGATGGATTCCATGTCCGAAAGGTACGAAGTCTTTCTTGGAATCTGCATCTTTGAATCGTTTCAAGACGGTTAATATGTATGAAGCTGCGACAAACCTATCATCCTTTTCTTGCGATCTTTAAGTGATCTTGATCCCAAGGATGTGCCTTCGGCCCCCTAAGTCCTTCATATCAAACTATTTTGAAAGCCATGCCCTTTACGTCCGATAACACCTTTACATCGTTCCCGATGGCGAGCGTAATGTCATCTACGTATAGTACTAAGAATACCAATGCGCTTCCGACACACGCTTTTTGTACACACAACTTTCGAACTCATTTTGATCAAACCCATAAGACTTTATAACATGATCAAAACATTGGTTCCAAGCTCGGATGCTGTTTGCGTAAATGGACTTCATGAGCTTACAAACTAGGTGTTCTTGGCCCTTTTCAATGAAGCCTTGGGGTTGTTGCATATAGATTTCCTCATCAAGACTTCCGTTAAGGAAAGTTGTCTTGACATCCATTTGTCAGATTTTAAAATCGAGATGTGCAGCAATCGACAAGAGAATCCGGATGGACTTGAGCATCGCTTCTGGTGAAAAAGGTTTCCTCATAAAATCCCTTCTTTTTTAGTATAACCTTTCGCCACAAGCCTTGCCTTGAAGGTTTCCCCTTCCTTCCGCTTCGATCCTCTTTTTCTTTGTATACCCACTTGCAACCAATAGGTTTGACCCCATTAAGTGGTTCGACTAGCTCCCACACTCTGTTATGATCCATAGACCCCATTTATGCTTTCATTGCCTTTTGCCAAGAAACCGCACCCTTGTCTTGGATTGCCTCATCATATGTCCATGGGTCTGATTCGTCTTGACCGGGAATCAAGTCCGAGGACTCTCCTATTCCCATAAATCTCTCGGGCTGTTTCACAACCCTCTCACTACGACGAGGTTCCGGTTATGTAAGTGTGTCGTTTGGTATGTCATCTTGTACAATTGGCAATGAGGTTAGCCTCTTTAGCTCACTTAAGGTAATCTCACTTCTGTGTCTTCTTTCGTTCATATAATCTTTTTCCAAAAATCTAAAGTGGGTGCTTATTACCACCTTTTGATCTTCGGGACCATAGAACATACACCCTTTTGTTCCCTCGGTGTATCCTATAAACAACCTTAATTATGATCGAGGATCGATTTTAAAACTTCCTTGTCCAACACGTAGGCCGGACACCCCAAAATTCTCATGTGTCTCAAACTGGGCTTGCGCCCGGTCCACAATTCTTTGGGAGTTTTGGGAACCGATTTGGATGGCACCAAGTTCACAATGTAAGTCGTTGTTTCCAAGGCATGACCCCAGAACGACTTGGGAGGATCCGCATAACTCATCATTGATCTAACCATTTTCAAAAGAGTTCTGTTTCTTCGCTCTGCAACCCGTTTTGTTGAGGGGTTCCGGGTGCAGTTAGTTGGGATACAATCCCTTCATCTGACAAGTAGTTCAAAAACTCATCGCTGAGGTACTCGCCTCCACGATCGGATCGTAGAAACTTGATACGTTTTTCCTTATGATTCTCTGCTTGAGCCTTAAATTCTTTGAATTTCTCAAAGGTCTCAGATTTATGCTTCATAAGGAAAATATAACCGTACCTCGAGTAGTCATCAATAAAAGTGACAAAATACTCGTAACCTCCTCTTTCTTTGGTTGACATTGGACCATATACGTCTGTGTGAATAATTTCTAACACTTCTTTGACTCTATTCCCCTTGGCTCCGAATGCCCTCTTGGTCATTTTACCCTCCAAACATGATTCGCAGGTTGGAATTGGTTCAACTTGGAGAAACTCCAGTGAACCGTCTTTCACCAACCTTTGGATCCTCTTTGGATTAATATGTCCCAATCTTAGATGCCATAGAAGTGTTTTGTTCACGTCTGATGAATATTTTCTTTTACCGGAAATAGTTGATGTGTTATAGGATGCATTTCGTGAGTGGTGTGCACAGTTAATTGTATAGAGATTGTCTATTAATGTCCCATAACAGATACACTCATCATTTGGAGAAATGATATCATTCTTATTAGAAGAAACTAGGTATCCATTAACAGAATTTTAGAAACTGGAAGTGAATTCTTTCTAAAACTGGGAACATAAAGATAATCTCTTAAAAAAACTTTATCTTCAAAAGATAGGTGCACTTCTCCCACTGCTTTGACCACTACTCATGTAGCACTGCAATATCTGCTACTTACGTAGCATTGCAATAACCGTTACTTACGTATCATTGCAATATTTGCTACTTACGTAGCATTGCAATAACCGCTACTTTCGTATAATCGCCCAGTGTGATGAGGATCTCACTCCTACTAAGTTGTCGGATCAGTTTGAACCCGTGAAGCAAACATGATTAGTGGATCTCGTATCAACTACCCACGAATGAGAAGTATACGCCGCTAAACAAGTTTCAACAACTAGTGCGTGAGAATTACCTTCTTTCCGTCCCTTTTGGGATTGGAACAGGCAAACCTCCATTGTCCTCTTTCTCCGCAGCTTAAGCACTTCCTCTTTGGATTTTTCTTGACACCACAAGCATTCCTCATCTTACCATTGCCCTTGGTAACAGTTGAGTTTTATTGCTTATGGCTTTTGGTCCTCTTCTTTTTCTTGCCTTTCTTTGGCCTAGAAAATGAAGACTTACCACTTGTATTCAAAGCTTGAGTTTGGTACCCCATCAACATCTCTGTCGAGACCAAGGCTTGCAACAAATCAGCTAGCGAGGCCAAAATGCTCAAAAACTTTTGGGCGAGAGAGAAAGTACCAAATTCATCCGAGTCTCAGTTATAATCTGCGCTCGAGAACCTCAAGTTTGTTAAGATGGGCCATCAATTTTGAGGATCGAATCCCTTACGGGTTTGCCCTCCACCATTTTCAAATGACGACATCTCTCGCAAGGTGATCCGATGAGTCTCGCATTTTTGGCCCGTCACCGGCTCATCCCGATTTTTTGGTGTGTCAAGAATCCACTTGTGCTTTTGTGCAGTTAGGACAATTATAATTTTCCGTTTCCAATCAATATAGTTTCCATACATATTCTATTAACTTTAAGTATATTGAATAGTGGATTAAAAGGTTACGACATCTTTGAATCAAATAAATAATAATATGCATAAGTACAAATATATCACAAGGTTCGATCACATGTTTCATATTAAAATCTCAAAAAATATGAACATGCATCACCAACATCTCAAAAAAAGTTTAAATAAGCCAATGGGGTGGGTCATTATTTAAACACATTCAAACAAAGTACAAACAAAACGATTACAAACCTTTAATAGCTAGATTAATAGTTGGCTCCCACTTGACCAATATAAAATTAGACAGGGACTTGGGAAGTATATGCATATCAATTTTATACCTAAGTAATAACCATGATTAAATCTGAAATTATTATTTCACTTTGAACGAGCCTCGTGGGGAGGTCATCGTGCCACTAGTAATAATCCACAATCATCCATTTGGAATTTATTCATGTGAAAACTATTTTTTGACCGTCCCAGGTAGAGATTTTTCTTCAAAAGAATTCACAAATAAATAAATCATGGAGGTCAAAATTAATTCAATTTTATTATTCATAAAATTGTCAATTAATTGTTTAAGCATACTTAGTAATTTTTTCGAAAGTGGGATTTTTTAAAACATTTTCTCATGTATTGCAAATTTAAACACAATTTAAATAAGCATAAAATAATGCATAACATCAAAACAAAAATTAAACATATTGGGCAAATATATCCAATTGTCATGGTTAATTTTTTGTCATGTCTTGATCTTGAGAAATCGTCTTCATAGCCTTCATCGTTAAATCTCGAAAAGCTCCCCTTGTCTTGAAAAAAAGTCTTGTCAAGCCGTGTCATCGCGCTTGCCGGAAAACCAGCCTTGACAAGCCGTGTGAAAAATGCCTTGTCAAGCCATGTCATCGACGCCCATTTCAGCGACAAGCTTCGGCGGTTCTCGGCGGCGCCACGCGCATGCCAAGCCAAGACGCCAGTCGCCCGATGAGTCGTCGCGTGCCCGCACGCGATCGCCTTGACTCCTCTATCACACTCGGCCTGGCCCGCGTCCGCGTCGTAGCGTCTTTCTTTTTTTCGCCGTTTAAAGGACGACGCCGCCTTATGCCCAATTCCGGATCCCGTATTTTAATTCTTCCTCTCCGCCTCCATTTCAGATCCGGTTACAATTTATTTTACAAAAAAAAATAAACCTAGATCTAGACTAGTCTATTACATCGATCAAATCAAACAAACTCTAATCTACTCGTGGATTTTCTCACGAGGCAAAACGAATTCGAACGAATCGAATTAAAAACAACAATTCATATGCATGCATAAATAAACACATTAAATTCCATGACAATTGGATACCTGCAAAAAAGATTTAACAATTCTACCATCCAATTTCAAATTTAATGAAAGCGAATTAAATTACAATTTAAAGATCAGAGCCCGAAACCGAGGCTCTGATACCAATTGTTGGGGAACTAATTGCCTGGATCTATTCGGGATGAAATACAAATTTAATTCTAACAATTATTACTAGCATGAATTAATCATATATTAATTCAAATAATAACAAATTATGCATATAAACAGTTCACGTAAATCCTACGCATGCGGAATTACTACGAGTTTACGTGAACTTACCTCTTGGAATGACGATGGCCTCGTCGATGAAAACACACCAAAAAACCTTCCCAAGTATTCCCTAGTCCTTGCTCGACAATCCGGTGGAAGGAAGCTCGCGAACAATTAACTAAAAGGAAAAATAAAAATTTGTTGCACCACTTTTGTGGATTTACTAATTTTTCCAGCACATGGAATTGCACACTCACAATTGACATTTTTCGAAAATATACAATCTGTCGACGTTTCAAAATATTTGATATTTTATCGACGGTGATATTTTTCCGAAAAAACAATTTTCGTGTGTTTAGGGAATGAAACATTCATCCCCTATTTATAGAGGGGTGTTGGTCGAAATTTTGTGCCTGAATAAGATTGGAAAATCTTTTTCTTGATCTCCAAGAAATCTTGAATATATTTCCTATATTCTTTTCTCCATAATTAAAATATTTCACAAAAAATCCCACCTCATCTTGTTATGGAATTTTCGAAATTTAAGGATCAAGATTCCAAGATTTGGATCTTCTTGAATTTATGAGATATTCTTGTTTCCAAGAAATACATTCTTCCATAATATCTTTTCAAGAAAAAAAATAAATTCAAAAAATTAAAATATACATATGAATAACCAAACTAGGAGATTTCTTGAATTTAATGAGATAATCTTGTATTTCAAGAATACATATCTTCATTCCAAACAAAATTCAAAAAAATCTTTCTCCCCTTTTTATTCATAATTTTTTGAAAAATGAGGAAAATTAGCAACAAATATTTATTTTATTTTTAAACACATTTTTTGGACTTTATGTTGGGCTACTTGGGGGGCCTTTAGGAAAATGGATCTTGAATTATCAATATTAAAATATTATTCAAGCCCATAAATAAATCCCATATTAATATTGCACTATCCATCTTAACTCATATTATAAATAAACACATTATTATTTTTCCATGTTTAAGATTATCTAGCCCATTAATTAATTCAAGCCCACTGAAATATCTTTCCATTAATTAATATCTTTTTTGTCCTTGGTAATGGAAAGATTTCAACATTATTCTATACCAAACTAGTTCAAGATTTGGTATGATAAAACTTTAACCTCCTAAGGGGGCCGAAACAAGCGTAATTAAATTCTACAAATCTTAGCTACACTTAATATTGCCCAAGATATAAAGTATTGAATCTCGTTGATTCTCACCCGTAATAAGTCAAAACAATTAACCACACGTATTTAAGAGACAAAGATTAAGAAATAACAACAACCGAGGTCTATTTATTGAATATTTGGCCTCCTGTTAATCTCTTGATAACATATATGTAATCTCTTTGGTCAAGACAAAGCCAATCTGATTTCACGATGGATTGTTCATTTTCATCTAGGTGAATGGTGTACTTTTGGTTAAAGGAACTATTAATTTAATCTTACGTGATCCGGTATCACTAAATTAAATGTAACCGTACTATTTATTGAATAGTTATGCAAGAAATATATGTGACATTCGATGATATTCACAAAGATCGGTGATAAATAATTTAATTCAATTTATTTGATTATACAAAGTAAAAACATATTTTCCAGTATAATCCCAACACATGAGTACACTATTTATATAAATATGAAGAAGACTCTAGAAGTCTTGACATAAAATATGATCACACTAATCCTGCTAATTAACAATAGAATCACACTAATCTTGCATCTAAATTAATATAATATATACATAACAATATTCATCACAACCCTGTCGTACAAGCACCGAGCAAAGCACTAGGTGGTTAGTGTGCACACGGCTCATTGTATTCTTGAACTACCATAGGTACTCAAGAAAATTCCTTGTCTACCTTATTTTGCTCATCATTTCTGAAAGAATTTCGTCTCATCTAAAAGCCCGAACTTGTAGAGAGGGTCGAAAATCAATTCATTTATTTAATTTCCCTCAACACTCCACCTCACTCGTGGGCCGAATCATTGTCTCTACCCTTTGGGGAGGAGGTCCAACGAATGGACAATTTAAATGGATGGAATTCACCCTCTTGCTTGTCCGTGACTTCATCCTTTTTGGTCTTAGACCCGTCACGATGAAAAAGTCCTAGTTTAGTGAACGGGCTCTCTCTTTCTCTCAAGTCCTCGTGCAAGGTTTCACGATGTGCTCGCCCTCATAAGTAAAGTAATTTGCACGCAAAATATAAATATGTAGGAAAATATATATATAAAATACATATTCACACATAAAAATGTGTATTTCGAACAACTAAAAGCATGTATAATTCTTCTAATCACAAAATATATCTTCTTCTTTTATAGGAGAAAAGTTGGAATGGCCCGAAATGATTAACATTCTCAAGCAGTTAGCCTATGCCATTCAGGATCTTGGACAAGAGAAGCTGGTGCATGGAGACATCAAGCCAGACAACGTGCTGATCGATGATGATAAGGTAATTGTGATTTAATATATAAATAAAACAATCAAATAAGGATTTTTTTTTTCATCTTGTAACTTTTCCACTTTTATTTTGGTCTTATTGATTTTTACATTTTGATTTTTGTAATGTAACTTACACACTTTCGAGTTTTTAGTCTTTTTGAGTTTTAAATTTTGATTTTCATCTTGTAATTCATTGTTTTCAAAACTGGGTTGCACCGGCCATGGAATCGATTCGATTAATCTCGAAAAATCATTTTTACGGTTGAACCGGAAAAAATTGGCCAGAATCGAAAAAACCGGATAAAAACTAGGAAACCGGTAAAACCGATTGAACTGACTTTTTGTTATTTTTAAATTTTTTTATTAATTTAAAACTTTATTCTTATTTTTATCATCCTTTTTTTAAATTGTATTGTGTTATCTATGATTCTATTGTGTTTATTTCAAAATGAAACTTATAATATATAATTTTTAAATTTTATAAGTGCACATTTATTCTATTTTTAATGTAATATAGGAAATATTTTTTTAAAAAAATGATAAAGATCATTTTAACGGTTGGACTGTTCCGCCAACCGATATCTAATCATGTTTGATCACCGGTTCGATTATAAAAATACTGTTGTAATTTACACAATTTTTACTTTTTTTTTAATCAAGTGAGTTATTGACAAAAATCAAATTTAAAAGCAAAATAAGATCAAAAAGTCAAAAGTGTGTAAGTTAGATGACAAAAATTAAAATTTAAAATTCAATATGACCAAGGCCAAAATGTTATAAAATTACTGGACGAAAATAATATTTTCCTCTTATTATTAAGTGCATATATTTTGATAACATGTATTTCAACATTTTAGGGTTACCGTGTCTATGTATGCGAATTTGGTTCAGCAAAGCTAGTAGGAGAAGAGATACCCACCTTCACCGCATATTATTCACCAAAAGAGATTATGCGTTCTGGGAGAGGATTCTCTTATCTATTTCTTTTCACAGATTACCATTAAACACGCTGAATAAATATTGTTGTGTTTTGTTTGAGATTTACTCGTTAATTTTGTGTTTTGAACAGGTATAGGATCACTGAAAACTGATATTTACAGCTTCGGAGTGATACTGTTACAAATGATTATGAAGATTAATGACTTTCTCCCGAGGAAACGGTTGGAATCCATGGATCAAGAAGTCAATCATAGGTCCAATGCCAGAAGAAGAGATAAAAAAGAGATGTCCATGTTGCAATTGAGGCTCGGGTACGCAGGATATTTGGTAGATCTGTAGTTCACTGGACACTGAAATTGAATAAATACACAGAGAGAGAAAATGTTTTGTAAAATATTCGATTAGGAGTTAAAAAGAAAAAGAAATAAAAATCGTTGTGTGAGTTGTATAGGTAAGAAAAAGAACATGCTCCAAGTTAAACATACTACCGAAGGTCTTGGATATTGTGGAAATTGTACCTTTACATTTTGTAAAATTCTTGAAAGAGTTGTATTAATCTAGGAATGATTGACTTGACATTAGTACCAGCCTATACTTTGGGTAGGCCGTAGGCCTTCTTGGATCGGTTGGTCTTCTCATCTCTTATTTTCTCGTGGGCTTTGTCTATCGTTTCTTTTCACAAGGCTTGGCCCATTCTTGCTTTTCTATTTCTTTTTGTTTTTAATATTAATAATACCATTTATTTACTTTTTCTTTTCTTTAAAAAAAATCACAATATTTTATGTATATTTTACATAAATTGATGGAGATATGAAATTTAAATCATTCCACAAAAAACGTACCTTTAACTGCAATGTTTGCTACAATATTTTATCTAATGATGGTGTTTGATGCGTAAGGGAACTAGGGAAGAGAAATGAGAATGAAACAACAGTGCATGAAATTAAGAAATGATAATACTACATTTGATATTCTAATTGGGATTCAAGCAAAAATTTCAAAACTCAAATTGAGTTCTCTAATTGTAAAATTAAGCAAACATCTCAAAAGTGAGTATTTTTGTTTTGCTAACCAGAAAATGAACTACAATAAAAGATGAACATTTATTTTTCGACACAATTGCCATATTAGCTTATAATTCGAAGTGCGAAGTTGTCTTACACTTTGAAATTTGAACATATAAATCAGTAAGCAGGTTTGAAAAAGCTTCCCACGCGATGGGAGGATAGAATGTAAAATGTGAGAGGTTACAAACATACTTTTCTAAAGATAATCAATTACAATAGTTCTTTAAGATAATTAATTACAATAATTCAAAAAAATAAAGACAACTTAAGCAAAATCTTTATTGAAATTTGAGAACAGGGAAGGGAAAACTTGTGAATGTGCCTTCCAGACGAACAGAGAAGGGAAGACCCGCGGACGTGCCTTCCGGACGAACAGAGAAGGGAAGATCGCCGCGCCGACCAGACGAACAGGATGAGACCCTCAAGAACTAGCACGGAATAGCGAACAAGAAGCCCAAGTCACCTGCTAAGCCATTACCACCTGGATGACAAGTCGGAGACTTCACAAGCAAGCAAGATGGATGTCAATCAGGGAAGCACAGTAGAAAACGTGGTAACACCAAAACGTGGCAACACCCCAGGCACACTTACATGCCACAAAACGGCCAGCACAAGCTTACCGTGGCAGCACAAGTTTACAGAGGCAGCTCATGCTTGCCAAAACTCTATAAATAGACCCTCAAAGGTCAGAAATAGGGTTGGGAAATTTCCTTATATATCTCTTGTACCAGCTATCCATCCCACATATCAATTGTGCTCGTCACAAGTACGTTGTGCTCGACACAGCCCCAAATCACTAATAATACAATTCTGGCTTGGTATGCCCCCAGACGTAGTCATTCCTGACGAACTGGGTCACCAAATTCTTGTTGTCACTTTACTTTACACTTGTGCTCGCTACACACGCTTTGTGCTCGCCACGAGCATTCGGTATTCGACACAATCTATTTTGTTTGATTAGTTATCACTCAACACAGCCACGTCATAATTTCCACATAAGAAGACTCTCAACAATATATAAGGTCATTTCTTGTCAATTAACATTCCTAATATAATGTGCGTAGAGTTACTATCTAATATTCAATATCGAAAAGAGATGACCTAACTAGAATCTTCAAGGATAAAGTCATTCATTGCCAAATAGATGAACATAACTATATATAAAAGTTCGATACAATAACTGCTCTAGCTAGTTAATTTATAAAAACTAAGCTATGCACACACATATATATATATATATATAAAATCTCAATTTACATATCAAAATTTCCCACATTTAGGAACTCTTCATAGTAACCAAAATCAGTTCCTGCATCTAAAACTTGAGGGATTTCAAATCCCCAAATATCAGATTCGATTTCATAGTCCCACAAATTGTGCTCAGATTCCACAACTTCACTGCTTGAACAAGTTCCAGAAACTAATTCCTTCAGCTTTCTTGTCATTGTTGCACCTTCAAAACTCAATTTATTTTGCCCAACCTACAAATCAAATATAATATGCATATAAGATATGGGCCTATAATTAACCATATGTTTATTCAAAACTAGCACAAAATTAACATATGATATTGACATGAAATATCAAGTATTAACAAGAAACCATAAGGCAAAACCTATTGTAATTAATTCTTGTTAGAAAAAGGAAATTAAACCAACATCTTATGTATTTGCATAATTATGGTTCAAATTGATTACCTTATCTTGGAGAACTTGGATTTCTGAGTTCCCATCTCTTGCAAATCTTGCACTTGCAATCTCAACACCATGATCATGAATGAACCTGATGACGTCATTAAAACTCGAGTAATCCGGAAGCCCATTTGCTAAAACGACATCAAGATTTGGCCCCATATTATGAACTTCAAACATAGGTGACCCCCTGGTGATATTATTGGTGCCTTGATTTTCACTATTAGCATTAGTAACACATGAATCATGACTTATTAACCTCTTTCCTTGTAATAACAACTCCTTCTTTTGCTTCAATTTTTCCACCTTCATTTGCATACTTTTGATATATTCCACAGCTTCATCAATCTGGTCCGGTAACGCCAGCCCTTCCACCTGCATATGTACGTGATCGTAAAACAACTAACGCTAACAATCTAATACCTTATAGTTAAACGACTAATACCTTTTGTTAAACAACTAATATCTTTTAGTTAAACAATTAATACCTTTTAGTTAAACAAGTAATACCTTGGAGGTGTGATTTGGAAGGAGGTTAACGAGATTGGAGTAGAGAGTCTTCATTCGATTTCTTCTATTTTTCTCGATGATTTTTCTTTCGATTCTTGGAGCAGAGTTGCATGAAGAGGAATTTCGACGAGACTTTCCCATTTTTCTATTGAGCTGATTTTTGGAGTTTCCCTATTTAGAAAGCTTCTTTGGACTTTGGAGTAAGATGTAGTCTAAGGAATTATTCATGTGAAAAATAATGATGGGAATGACAAAATTTGGAGGAATATATATAAATATATATCGTTGGTGGATATTTTATTGGGTGGGTCCGTTATTATAATAATAGTGTGTGGATAGTCAAAAGTGAACACGTCACTTTTCACGATGTCATCTGTCATCAGCCGTCGAGTTGGAATATTTGTATAATTTGGAATTAATAATAAGTTCATGTGAATACTGTTTACGACATAGAAATGGTCCCGGACTTTATTTATAGGGCACGTGCTCTGTTTGGAAGCTGCTGCGATCCCAGGATGAAGCTAGCTCACCCTGATAATTTTTCTGGAAACTAAATTTATGAGTAGGTTTTGAGAATTAATTTGTGCTAAATTTATTGTTAGGATTTTTTTTGTTGCAATTGGAATTACCGTGCAGAATTTCCATGAAACGAACTATAAGAATGGTTGTTGTTCCACTTGGCATATGATTAAATCGAAACGAAATGGTTTTATAACCGAACCATCCATCAAATCGGATCGAGTACCAGTTGGCGGTTCAACCTGGACCGGTCGGATCGGCGGTCCAACCGTTAAATTAATATTTTTAAAATATTCCTTTTATTACATTAAAAATAAAATAAATGTGCATTTATAAAATTTAAAATTCTATATTATAAGTTTCATTTTGAAATAATTACAATAGATTCATAGACAACACAATACAATTTAAAATAAGAATGATAAAAATAAGAATTAAGTTTTAAATTAATTAAAAAATAACAAAACAAAAAATCGGTTCAATCGGTTTCCCAATTTTGACCGATTTTTCCAGTTCTGACTGGTTTTTTTTAATTCAACCGTAAAAATAATTTTTTTAGAGTAATCGAATCGATTTCATGACCATTTCTATGATTGATTCCCAGTTCAATCCGATTCTGAAAATTTTTCATTTAAATTCAGCTCTTTTTTTTCCTACACCATTTAGCTCAAGGTCTAGAGAACCTCATGTATTTGGCGTCAATACATTTTTTTAACACTTGGATTTGATTGAATGGTTGTAAAAGAATATATACATATATATATATATATATATATATATATATATATATATATATATATATGTGTCAATTAATGAAAGTCGTCCTTTGTCTTCTATAACTAGTTAATAAAGTCCATTGACGAAACCTTGTTTCCATTATTTGCTAGTGTAGCATATTAAC
The DNA here is from genome assembly GCA_037126765.1 of Stenogyne calaminthoides. Lineage (NCBI taxonomy): Eukaryota > Viridiplantae > Streptophyta > Magnoliopsida > Lamiales > Lamiaceae > Stenogyne > Stenogyne calaminthoides. Next base: position 8,633,821 of record JBBCBC010000036.1, on the reverse strand, counting down.
TGAACTATATAAAAAAAATACACATACACAAAGTATTAATTTAAAATATACTCCCAATAAATGCATGTTTTATATTTGGCAAAACTAATACTACTAGCTCATTAAAATTCGTGATTTTGAGATTAGTTAAATAATAATGATTTTTTCTATTAAACGTAAATCTTTGTAATTTCAAGTTGTAATTCAGGTGAATTGAGTTACTAGTTTTCTGGAGTATCTTTCTTCTGTTATCCGGCCTTGCTGATCACTAGTTTTATTTTGTAAGGTGTACTACTGTACTCTAATTCTTACATAATAATTTTTTTTTTATATTAAAAAAAAAAGATATTGGCACGTGTAAAGGTTAACGTCTAGAATTGCCTAGAATCAATATCTAAAAAGTGAAATTCTAGCATTGGTTGGTTATTTGATGGTGATCACAAGATTAAAAACAAAATTCGTGGTTAATTTACGGTCACAAAGTTTAATATTAATATACTCTGTAATAGGCAATAATTAGTTTAAGAGATATGATCAGATTGACAAGAGACAATTAATTAAATATTAATACTTTAGAGAAAAGTGATTTAAAATCATGTATTCACATTTTAGACAAATTTGGTTTCTTTAGTGATGACTTGACACAGGAATATGGACCTTCTTCGTTCATATGCATTTATTTGAGTTCCTTTAGTAGCGGTTTGAGATTTTTTTAATACCAACGTGAATCTGTGTAAGAATCTTTCTACTGCAATGCATGCATCGAAAGCTTTATTAGTCTTTACGAGTCAGCACATCTACACCTCAAAGTCTTTCTAACAATTATATATTTTAATCCATCAATTAAATGAATCCTGAATTTACGCGGAAAAATTACTAATAGGCATAAGAGTTGGGATAAATTTACTAATAAATACAAAATTGATTGTATATATGGTTAAAATTACACACAAAAGTATAAATATACATATATATGTACAATCATTTTTTATTTTATTTTTAGATTTACAAAATGTACAATTATTTTATAGTACATATTAGTAAGTTGCAATTGAAATGTATATTCGTAAGTCTCCCAATTTAAGCTGAGTTTATATATACGCACTTCATTGATTAATTGGGTAACTCGTAATTAAATTATGCAAAATAATAGCAAGAAAGCGCTCAAAAAATAAAGGAAAAGTCGAACGCAAATTAAGATTCACGTGGAATAATCCTGATGGCAAATTGTATACAACAAATACAATTTATATAGGTGGAGGTCATGTAGGCCCAGAAATATTAATGATGGGTGAATAAATTGGAAGATTAGACAATTAAAAATGAGAATAATTCCCACCCCACACGGCCAATGTAAAAGCCATGCACACATTTCGGCTGAGGGAGACAAACTCATAAGTATCAAACAAATTAATAAGATGGAGGGGAATAATTATGGTGATGGAAATTAAGAGGAAATCAAACAACAAAAATGTAGTACAAGTATCTTTCATGGAAAGAGGGGTGAAGCTACATAACGTTTAATTCGATCAAAGGAACAAGCAGGCTTCTTCCCATTTTCTGAATGAAATGGCAACTCTTTTTCAAACCTAAAATGACTTGGCGGTCTAATGAGAAACCCAAGACTTCCATTTTATAATGATTTTTTTGTTTTTGTTTTTGTTTTTTTAGTATTATTTAATTTAATTATTAGTAGTATTATTGGGATTTTGAGAAAAATATAGCTTTTAGTAAGTTACAAGGAGAATATGGGGGAGCTTAACAAACACGGATTAATTGGTACTAAATATTGGATCTGACACTAAGAGTATGTTAGGTTTATAACACCATCCAAATTATGAGTTACAACTGAAAATTGAAAGAGTAAAAATTGAAAGAAATAACGTAAGGCCGAGGATTAAAAGGGAAAGAAAGAAAGGGGAAGGCATTAATTCTACACCGACACTTGCAAACCTTGCAAAACTTGAATTACAAATTATCTTGCACGTAAACTAGTTGTATGATGCAATTGTACACAATTAATATTTTTTTTAGTGAAATAATTAATACTGACCAACTAATAATATTAGCTCTAATATAATTAATTTTTTTTAGTGAAAATAACTAATACTATCATTTAAAAATGCAAGAACAACCGTGCCTACAAAGTTTAATAACTTTGGATAATCCACATTTATCTGGATTTTAAACTATTTACACATAAATTAAGATAACTAATGATATATATATATATATATATATATATATATATATATATATGTTGTAGTTTTTTTTTAAATGTCCATAAATTGATTATTTTGCTTCGGATTTTAGCTCCTAAAATATTTGAAAATCTCATGAAATGGAACAGCACTTTAAAGTGCCTGGGCTGAAATTTGCGGCCCTATTATGAAGGCCCAACTTTATATAAACTACATTAATATTATCGCATATGTGGACCAAAACATCAAATTCTTGGAGAAACATTCTATACTTAATTAAATAGTACCGTCATAGACTCTTTAGTCATACCAGAGATACAGCTTAACTCAGATAAAAAAAATAATCACAAATAGTTAGGGGTGAAAACGGATCGGATACGGAAGGATACTGCTTATACCGTATCCTAAATCATATTTTTTTCTCGAATTCGGAGTCGGATACGGAAAAGCCGAATTCGAATCTGGTTCGAATATTCGTATACAAATCTGGGGGCGGATATCGCATTTAATTTGGGCGGATTCGAATAACTATAATCGGATAATATATTTCAAACGAAAATCATCAAAATGTGATTGAAACACATTAAAAAATTTACCTATGCAATATTTCATAGAAGTTCTAATGCAAATTATAAAAATTATATCTACTGCTAATAATATGAAACTAAAAGTTATATCCTTCGTAACCATCACCACTCCAGCACAACATAACGCCTAAGAAGACATATATAATATTATACTGAACTTTCAAGTTGAGACTACAACACCACACTTTTCAACAAGTCATTAACTATGAATCTGGAATTAGAATTTAACTAAGTATAATCACGTCTTATTTAGTTTCCGACTATTTTCTTAATAAAATTACATAAGTATTAAGTACTAATATTATATTATTATATATATATTAATATAAAATATAAAATATAAAATAAAATATATTAAAAAATCCGGATATCCGGATTTATTATCCGATAAAATATGGAAAAACTCGAATACTGTCGGATATTATGTATATCGAATCCGATTCCGAATCCGAAGTCAACTATCCGTATTCGAATCTGTATCTGCCCGGATACTAGTTTTTTATACCGAATTCGATGCCGACCGGGTACGGCTCCGGATCGGTCGAAAAATATCCGATCCGTTTTCACCCATACAAATAGTGCTTTAACTTTATCAGAATTCACAAATGATTCTGTAAAAAAAAAAATTTATCAATTTTAATTAATTTATTTGGTTTCAATTTGTCCTTTACACGGGAAAATTGTTGAAAATATGATGTAGGATACAAAATGTTGCGGAAAAAATATTGAAATGACGAGTTCAGTGAGAGAAAGAGAATAATATAGGTTTCGATCCTCGCTTCAACGTAAATCACTCGAAATTAACCAAGATAATAAATGAAATTCGTGATTTTGAAGTTGCAGTTCACGGGGAAGTTCTAATCAAAATATGAAATTGATTGATGGTTTTTCTTCCGTGATAAAAGACAGTTCAAATGAGAGTAGTGACGACCGTCAATATGACCAAAATAAAAGGTTAAATTAATTTTCCAATCAAATTTTAAATTATCTGGCAAAAGGGTTGTACTTTTCAATTTAATAAATTACAAGATTTTAAAATATAATATGAAGTGCACGATGGACAAAAGACCAACTCAACAATAATTATTTTTTTCAAATATGCTAATTGTTAGAACTTAGAATGAAAGTGGAGCAAATAGAGAAAAAAGTTTTCTTTTATCCTATTATTTTACCACTTTATGATTTTGGTCTTATTGACTTGTATATTTTTATTTTCATTCTATAATTTACATGTTTTTATCATTTTTTTATTTTGTTTCGTGTAAGTTATAGGGGAAAAATTAAAACTTAAAAGTCAATAGAATCAAAAATTCGAAAGTGTGCACATTACAGGATAAAAATTAAAATTTAAAAATTAATGTGACCAAAATAAAAAAAAATGATAAAGTTACAAAAAAAAAAAAGACCATTTTTCTGGAGCAATATTTTGAGTCTACAAGGTCATGAGTGATGGTCAAGCCCACATTGACTTCAGATGGAAGTTTTTCTGTATATGCTCGAACACTCGGATGTTACATATTATTGGACATTAATTAATTATTATAATCGTATAATGCCTTTAATCTAAACCCAATATAATTATCCAAAAATTAACTATCACGAGTACAAGAGTTTATCCGGAGATGTGCCAATCAGTTAATTGGTTCGTGGCAACTATGATCATAGTGCTTTATAACGTATAATGAAAATGTAGTTGTTGGAATATGAAACATTCCATTATTATCATTAATTTATTATAGTATTAATTATCATAGACGTAAATGTTTATTAATTTTTCTGCCAGTTGATAAAACTTTACTTGGAAAAGGGAAGAAAAGAAAACCCCAATATCCTATACAATCGGATGATTGTAAAAGTGATTATATTTTATTTTATATGTCATGGTCTCTTATTTAAATATTGATGAAAATTTATTCGACTCATTTTTGGTCAATAAGAACTTACGCGATCCATAACATAATATATCTCAATATTCAGCTTAGTTATATTTATAGTATATAGCTATATCCATTTATATAACTAAGTTATCAATGCAAACTTTAATTTGCAATTTAATTTGCTTAATACAATTCGTTCAAAAATTAAGATAGAGTTGAGAAATTCGTAACAAGCTGGGTATGTTGTGTTGTGAATGCGCGTAGCAAAATAAATCTCAGAAATGCGCATATGATTAAATGTGTGTAATATGCACCAACTTTATTCTCCATTGCTAATATTGTAGACATGTTTCGTTATTGCCATCAAATAGGCCCCCATCAATCAATCCCCAATTAGTAATTTAATATATCAATTTTAATGTAAATAATATATTTTTATATAATTTAACGTAAATAACTAAGCATGAATATTACTCCATTATTCGTTGATTTTAAATATTTGTTCTTGTTCTTGTATAAACTATAAATCCTGTATAAAGGAAAAAGTGCGAAAAATTATCACGTGGTTCAAGAATCAGGATACGATTAATTAGTTAAATTAAGTTTCACTTAAAGTGAAAACTATATAGTAGTCGTAAAAAATAAAAGAATGCTTAGTTATTGCATAAAAAGAATATAGAGAAGTACAATAAAAATAAATATACCATGTGATTAATTAAAAGTCAAGTTTAAGTTTTCTCTTCACACTCTTTCTTGAGGCATTATTGGATGGTGGTTTTTTTTAAGTATATCAATTGTTTCAACACCATTTATATACATTAATTAAAATGCATATAATTAATACCATTGCTACTGGTACTAGATAAGATAAAAAGAAGATTCTGGTATAAAAAAAAGGCTAATTCCTACACCACAAACATGTGCTAGGATTTGTCATTATAAAGAACATAATTATGGATTCCAAGTTGATTTTCCATGAAAGGCACAAGCTTATGTTTGAAGACTGAAATGAATACTATATATGCACTTTTCAATTACTTAATATTATTGTTCGATAATGGAGGATTACTTCAAAAAACATTATATTAACATCATTTTCAAACGTCAGCAATTTTCTTTTCACTTTTCTAAACCTGTTCACCTTATTTTCCACGTTTCCTCTATTTCTAAATCAAAAGTTAGTGCTTTTTTTTTACCTTTGTTTCTTTTTGGGTAAAAAGAACTCCTTTTAATTATTTTATAAGTAAATTTGTGCATTATGTAAGGAATGGGAATGGCCATCCTTTGCTTTTGTGTAAATAAATTTAAGAAGAGATAAACATGTAATATGTATACAAAAGAATTAATTCATCACATTTTTACATGTTCGAGCTTTTAAATGAGACAGAATTCTTTCAATATATGTCTATTTTTGTTTAAATATATCACAAATTTAAGCAAAGTAAATATTTTTCGTGGGATATAATTAGAACTAGATGTGAATTTACTCTTATACATATACATGGTCCCTCTACAGCTCTACTTTATATTGTTTATCATTTTTAGACTTAAATTTTGTCTAAAATTAATTATTTTTGTTATTTTTTTACTATTTATTCTAATTTATTTTTAAAAGATCTCTTTTTTTTAAGAAAATATATTTTCCTTCGTCCCACACTCTTTTCATATTTTTCTTTTTTATTGAAGATTAAATCTCATGTTAAACTTTTATGTTCCTAAATTTTATATACAAAACATAAGAAAACGACAAAATTTTCGAAATTGAGGGAGTATATCAAATATAGATTGCTATAATAAATACTAGTATCAGAAAACTTTCTTTTGGTATTATGATCGATTAGTTGTTTAATTAGTATGGGCAATCTTATTCACGACCTATCTTGCAAGTCATATGTTAGATTTTAAGTACTTCGCGTCCCATAAAGATAAATCTATAGTTATTTTCATATTATATTAAAAACTGAAAATTATTATAGGTAAAATATTAAACTTTTGTTTTGTTTTCTCATTTTGGCTTTATTAATAATATGTAGATATTAATTTGGAAAAAAAACAAAATATATTAAATAGGGACAAAAATGTAAAAATAAAACATTAATAATATATTAAATATACTAAGTGAACTATGTGAATTATTTTTATGGGACAAATGAAAATAAAAGTTAGGTCTATCATTGTGGGAGGTAGAGAATGTTGATTACTAAATCAAATTGGATTTTTAGAATTTAATACTAATAAATAAGACTTATGTAAGTGTTTGATGGGTTATTACAGAAAAAAGAAGAAGAAGAACAAGGGATTCAGTGAAGTCGTTTCTCTAATATATGTTTTCATAGCTTTCTTTTTTTCAGTATTAGAATATTAAGGATTTGAGTGGGAAGACTGTGTGAAAATACGTATTTATATAAGAATAATAATGGTAACATGAACAATTTTCCCATACTCGTCAGCCCCTTTACTCTGGTTTACATGGGCTTTGTATAATAAGCCCATGAAATAGTCCAACTTTTTGTGCCTTAATGGGCTTTCCGGCTCACCTGGATTACATCCGAAACGGAACGGGGAGGTGAACCAGTAATGTGGAATGACTCTTTTAACCCTTTGAAAATGATGAATGTTAACTTGCAATAATTTATGAACTGTTCGGTCTTGCACAAGTGTTTGGCAATTGCCATGATATAATTATTTTTAGTTTTAAGATTATTTAAATAAGGGAATGAATTTTATTGCCATAAATTAAACCCATTATACATAGCACCATAAATATTCTGAATGGAAGATTAATAAATTAAATAGTAGTACTGGTTCATCTCACCTGCGTAATTATGTATGTAAAACACAATGATTATAAAACGAAATGAAATACAAAAAAAAGAAAATCCCCTGCTCATGCTTCACGATCAATTCATCTTTAGTAATTACTTAGTAGTTAATATATATGTCCTTATTGATAACAATCTTGGTATTTGATTTTTTGCTGATTTATTTTAATACATACTATGTGTGATATATATATATAAATGATGAATGCCAATATCTTATTTATTAATTTTATGATCTCTCATTACCATGACAAAACTATGGTAGTGTCACATATTACATCTTAAAACGTCCAAACTGATTGACAATTCTTGTCAATTTAACAATTTGAAGACCAAAACAGCAGCTATTGCATATTGCAACAACTCATCTACTTCTAAATAACCTCAACTGCGTGATTCTGATATAAAGTAGTGTCTATAAAATCAAAGTTAAGCATTGAAGCCCTCCGGTTTTGTGGGGGCGGCAGCCGCCGCTCCACCACCACGGACAGCGGTGGCTGCAACCGCCACTTAGCCTGCATGTAATTGTGCTTCCTCCATGGAGCCAAGTACATTTGATTCTCCTTCATGCATTTTTTTGAGGCACCACACAATATCTTTACGAGATTTCTAAGTCTTTCGATTTTTCCTACATAAACATCTGGCAATTTTGTGACCAAATGTTGGTATTCTTGGTTTGATCTTCCCATTTCAAATTCTGCCTTGAAATTCAACTCGATTATCACTTTTGTTTCTCCTTTTTTGGACCCTGCAGTTATCTCCAGATAGGTGTGTTGCCCTTTAATTTGGAGAATAAAAAACGGGTAAGTACAGTACTAATTAATGATTGATTCGATCTATATACTTTCATTCAATATTTCTATTTTAATTTAACTGAAAATTCGTCATGTTACAAGTGTTGTGCATTAGTATTACTATACAAACTAGTTTGCAACTAACATTTTACAGTAAAATAATTGATACTACATTTTACTAAAACAATTAATACTATTAAATTAATATTTTTTGTTGAGACAACTAATTGTATTTAAAATACACACGAAATATAATGCAAACCAGCTGTATCTGTATGGTTATATTGGTACAAAAGCCTTTGTCTATTTTAAAATTTTAACTTATTTGATGTATTTTTTTTTAACGGTAAAAATAGGTATGTTCTCTTTCTTAATTTTATTTATTTCCACATAGTTTTTTTTGGAAAAAAAATGTATAAAGGGTTAGAATTTAGGACTAAGGTCTAAATTGTAATAGAAATACGTCGAATTAAAACAAATGGGACGCATAAGGTAAATCATAAATGGACTTTTAGATTTTACATTTTTAATCAAGAGAATTTTGACCAACAATATACAATTACACAAATACATTTCGATTCAACAGTAACATTTACGAGTATCAACTGACTGAATTAAAAACTTCAAAATCTTTTTACGCCTATAATAAATATTACCTGCTGTAATATCCGGTGTAGTTTTCCAATTGGAAATGCAAATGACACAATTGAATCCAGCTTTTTGAAGCTGAAAGCACACCTCTTTCAGTCTACATCTCCGGCAACCGGCCGCCGCCGCCGTCGTACTCCGGCACGAGCAACCACCGCCGGAGTTCAAGTGATCCCTTAAAGCATCCTTGGTGGCCTTTCTAACTTTAGTCTCAAAACTTGTGGTCCTATACAACGTGGCCTAAAAATTTAAATAAACACGTAAGTTAAAAAAAGATTAATTTTTTTACAAGTTAATTAAGATCTAAAATCATGTGAAAATAATTTAAATATGTTACTTGGAGAAGTTGTTCTTGTGACTCCCAAAAAGTTCTCCGCTCATCTGAATTAATGCTGGCGTTTTCGTCTTCTTCTTCTTCGATTGAAACTCTGTCGATGCTCGACTCGTAAAATTTGACTGAATCTTCTTCTTCTTCTACTTCTTCGATGTCTCCAAAAATCATGTTTAGATCAAGATAGGAGTGCCTGAATTTCTCATAATTTATGGCTACTTCATCCATAGTTGGTTAATTTGTTAGGCCTACTATGTGTAAGGACTAAGGGTGCTTTTATATAGAAGTAGGCTTGGGCCCTTATGGGCCCAATATTTTAAGGTGGGAAATTTTTTATTGTTACTTTAATTAAATTTGTGTACTTTTTCTTGGAAAAGTATTTATACATATGTTATGATTAAATATAATATGTTAAATGTAGGATAAGATATGTGAAATCTATTGTGGTTTGCATAACCAATATGCTTGCAAAGTTGTTGCTTTACTTTATCGTATTTCAGTTTTTAAATTATCATCACGCGCGTGTATTCTAAAAACTTCACTACACTTGATATTTCATTAATATTAAAACATTTTTTCCACTTATAAAATGAAGAAAAAAACTCATATGAGACGGTCTCATGCATAAGACGGGTATAACTTAACACAAATTACATTCACTCCTCCTCAAAGTGTTAAAGCATCAATGTCAACTTATGCAATTCAATTCCTCTGTGTCACTTTTCGTGTTCCAAAATTATTTCATCTCCTGGATCATTAACACATGGATCTAGAATTATGGTGGTCCATTAGATATTTTTGTCAATTTCATTTGTCATTAATCTAGACTACGGAACATATAGTGGAATATCATTTTTGAAACAGATGACATCATGCGCAACTTATGCCTCGTTCTCATTGTGAGAACATCTCATGCAAGTATACCTCTGAATTGATGATAGATGCATCATTTGAATTTGAATAGAGTCTAATTATCATGCATTCCTCTCAATTTTGCGATGTGCATCTAAACCTCAGAACACATAATTTTAAAAATAATGAAATTTGGAACGAAAGATGCACTACTGATCATGTGGTAGGGATGCGGTGATCTAAATTTAAATTTTTTTGAAGTTATAATAAGAACAATAATAGTAATATATTAATAATAAAACTCTAATTACAGTGAATCTATGCTATGGTAGCCATGAGTTGGTATTAGAAGAAAGCCATTTACTCTTTTATGTTTTTTTATTGATTAAAGATGACAGCCTTTCTTATCTTACCTATCTTGTCTTGTCGTTTATTTTTAAGTAAGGATCTTGTCATCGTATCTTTAGAATAGCGTGGTCGTCATAAGTTTTAAGTCTTTTAATTTTTTTACTTTTTTTTTTAGGAAGAGACGAGAAACTCTCCCCATCAGTGTCGTTGGCCCCTCAATCGGGCGGGTTATAAATCGAAGGATGTCTTTGAAGTCTTGGACACTTGTGGGAGAGAAAAATCAACACGATTCAATCCTCCGGGACAAACCCCCATAATATTTCAATGGAGAATTTATCTCACACACGGGTTCGAACCTCACGTTCTTGGGAGGATTTCTCCCCACATCACCACAAAACTTTACTAAAAACTTTATCTTTGCCTTGGGGCTAGTCTTTTAATTTTTCTCTTACTCATCAAGATTCAAGAGATATATACTTCCTCTTGAAAAATATATATTTAAAAATTTATAGTAAAAATATAATGTTAGTCATTAATTTTGTGTTGAATTGGTTGGCATGAAAATTTCACATTAAATGTATGAGTTAATAGAGAAGCATAAGTGAAAATTAATATCTTATACAAATTAAGTAATTATAGTATCATTTATTTAGTTTACGAGAAATAACATGCATCTTATTTTGAATCAGAATTTAGGTAGTAATATTAGTATTTATTAGTATTTATTTAGTCTCACGGTGAGATAAAATGTAATTTGAGCATTGACGCTTTGACATTTTGAGAGGGGTGGGGGTTGATTATACAAAGTTTCACTCTGTCTTATGCATGAGAACGTCTTATTCGAGTTTTTGTCTATTTATTATAACCTCGGTAGGCTCTGTTAGTGAAATTCAGTTTTTCTATTTCACTTTTTTTTTTACCATGTATCGATGACGTGTTTTGGGTCCCAAATATGCTAAATTTAATTATTTATTCCGATACCTTATTGTAATTTGTTGGGCCTTTTAGATAGAAAGGAGCCCAGTTAACTTAAAGGCCCAAACAAAGTAATGGGTAATGAATAACAAAGGAGCCCAAATTTAAAAGAAATCGTCACAATTTTGTACAACATTTCTATTCTCAATTAAGACACACATTAAAAGTAATAATAATCTAACAATAATAATATTCTAATCACAAATTCTCATGTGAAACTTGTTCATAATATAAAATTCATATCATCATACTATATTCTAAGTTTATAAATATAATGATATCAATTGATGAGTATAATAATATTAATTTATAAATATAATGATATAAATTTTATATTATAAACAAGTTTCAATGGAGATCTACTCTAATTCTAAATGAATTTGAAGATCACTTAATTGCACCATTCATCTATTCATTTCGTATCCCCAAGTCATATAAGATTACAACTTCTTTTTTTAAGGATAAAAATGAAGTAAATGTCTCAAATTTGAACCTGAAGAAATTCACACATACCAGATTATGTTTTTGCGGGAGTAATTAAAAACTTACCATAAGTAGAAAATAACATGATAATATGCCTATAATGAGCTCTATTTTGTGATTGATGAAATGTTGACCTTATCCATTCATAGTATGGTACTAAAGTTGCGATTTAATTTTATTAAAGGCTAAATTAATTTTTTTTAAAGGTAATTAATTATAATAGTTTTCTAAGATAATCAATTACAATAGCTCATTTTACCACCAGTCATGTGGCAGCATCATTTTCTCTTGCTGTAGATCAGAATCACAACAACCACAAGAGGGGGACCACCCAAAATCGCAACTCGGAACCGCAACCCGCAACGCAATCAGAACCGCAACTGCCACAAGAGGAAATAAATTTTTCCTCTCCGTGTCTCGAACCTGAGACCTCGAATCTCAGGTGGTGGAACTCTAACCACTTGAGTTATCCACGCTTGACGAGACTAAATTAACTTTGAAATAGGTAGGCTAAATTAACTTTGAAATAGGTCAAACCATGATCATCGTAAAATTCTTTATATTCCAAAATCTCTATTTGTCACGAGTCATTTTTATTTTGAGCAACTTTTCACTCTAATTACCTTATTTGTAATTGTTGAACCATTACCCGTAATTTCCTCCATTGATTATGGAATATGATAAGATGGTGGTCTACAACTAAATAAACTCTTTGATACGTATAAGACTTATTTCAATTAATGTCCCCAAAAAATTCCTTAATTAACGGTACCAATGTTTGGAATAATTTTCTGGTTTGACTTTGACTTTTGATTAGGCAAAGATTAATTATGAATTTCGTCATTCGTCGAGTTGATGCCTTGAATTTTGATGGGACATTTATCATCGCATTTGAAGTTGCAACTTTTTGTCAATTAGCAGTCATATACTTCATTTTGGTGCGAAGATTTAGGTGTTTCTTTTAAAGAAAATAGTAGTACAAACTACAAACTAAAAATGTGATCACGCATTCATCGAGCAAATTTCAACACATAACCCTTCAATTAAGATTTAAGACCAAAGAAGCGATAGAACTAAATTATCACCTTTAAATCTTTCCCACATATTTTTGAAAGAAAAATGATCTTCAGAAAAAGAAAAAGAAAAAAACTAATGAAATGTCCCTCTCTCTAAATATTATGCGTCTTTTCACCATATTTAGTCTCAAAAATGGATCGGGTTCAATTTCTTTAAAACCTAGAAAAAAGTTTACTTTCAGAAATAACGATCTTGAATAAATAAATACAGAAACTTAAGTGGAGATTTCAAAAAAAAAAACAGGAGCCAAACATGCTTTTTGCATAACATGGAAAGTTGCAAGATTGGAATTATTCCACGTAAAATTTCACAAAAAATTAAGAAACACCGTCCAATATATGAACCTGATCGAGTCTGATTTGGCAAAATTGAACGAGGTTTCAGTTACTGCAACAAATCGATCAAGCCAATCCGATCCTACTTGAACACAAGAAGCAAACCAAAACCACCTCCTCTTAAGCTGCTATTCATCTTGATCTAAAGATTGGATAATTCTAAATACAGAACATCAAATCTCACCCATGAAATCTGTACATAACAATTTACACTATATATATAGAGATATGTATGTATGTATAGATATTCTAACAGGTCTACTCGGTATTCTCATTGGAGGCGCGCGCTTCATTAGATATCAACCACGTTACCTTATAGGCAGGGTTATATCCCTTCTTTTCCTCATTCTTCTAGCAGCTTCTTGGATTCGTCGATCATGCTCTTTAAGCACCTTATTGTTTGACGGAGCCAGTAGAGGACCCGAAAAATGAATTTTTCTCTCTTTATGACAGTGTCGATCCTGGCAAGGGAAATAAATACCAACACTAAGAACGAGCCTTGAATTAGCCCATTCACAATCATCCCAAAAGTACAAAATGTAAATACAAGCTTCAACAGTAAGAAAATAGCAAATTTGGAACTTTAACTAATGGGGGGCAGCACTACATGAGGTGACAATTTTGGGAAAGTAGTTTTTTTTTTTGTCAAGTAAGTTATTCCTATTTTGATTCTAGTATCGTCGGCTTTCATGAATGGAAAATAGTCCTATAACTTTTAACTTTTGAGATTATGGTCCAGTTGACATGAGAAGTCTGATTTGTCCATGTAGAAGAATTTGATTGGTCAACAGAATGTTTCACTTCCTACAATTGGTTACCGAACAAATATGTCAAACAAGTGAAAGTTACAGGACTATTTTCAATTTGTGAAAGTCAACAAAACTTAAATCGGAATAGGTTAACTTGCAAGACTAAAAAACTATTTCCCTGACAATTTGATACCAATAAGTCCAAAATTTCACTCCAAAACTAAATTTCTACCAGAAAAGTTGTTGGCAAAAATTCTAGGTCCCGATGAAATTTATCGAAATTGACCGTTGTGAAAATGGTGGACCAAAGAGGCCAACCCCCTCGTTATAAGAACAAAGTTGCAATTTTCCGATCCATTATATCAAACATAAATTCTTGTTTGCCCAAAACAATGAATTTTATAAAGTCGAACGATAAGAAAAGAAGTTGAGTTTTTTTTATCAGAAAACTCACCTCTTTAGCTTCTTTCATGCTGATCCATCCTGATATTTGTGAGCCAGAAAGCATAGGCGATTGGCGTCTTCTATCCTGCTTTCTCATAGGATCCCCGAATGACTGTGAAAAACTACTTTGATCTGTGGCATCCACATGTGACGAAGCTAACTTGTCTCGATATTCTACAGTCGACAAACGTCTAGATGCCACTAACCCCGATAGTGTGGATAAACCGCTTTTGGTGGAAACGGTGGATGCATCGTCATTTTTTCTTCCAGACGATGTCCATCTCATTCCTGGAGCGAGAGGCCCTGAATGAGAAACAACTCTCCCTGGAGGATCTTTGCTCGTTTCAGACACGTGTGCAGGTTCGATAGGAAAACCAGAAGCAGCTTCTTCATTGTGAGGGTTAAACAATTGACTTCGGCTCTTCGAATCCACGTGGATGTGCCTCCTCTGAGACACAATTTAAATAGTCAGTAATGACAAAAATCGTATACACCAGGTGCACCGGGCAACTCAAGTGTATATGTAAATGGTGGTAGTTGTTTTCCTAAAAAGTCCTAGTTGTTTTCAGTGAAAATTATTAGTTGTGTACAGTTGTTCCATACAACTGGCGTACGAGAGTGTTACTCATCAGTAAAATATGGAATGTGAGCCTGTGTATTATCTTTGTTTTCATTAGGATTTACATGAACACTGAGCGTTTATGTTGCATGTAGCAATTAAAAGCATTTTCAACTTATTCAGTATTCACAAAGCAATGAAAATCAAACAGGGTAGAACCATAGGTGTGATACAAACCATTTAGCTGTGCAATCTATGAAGTTGAATGAATCATCATATTTGGCAAATTAATATATACACAGTTATAAAGTGATATACTACCCCCATGCATCATATATATTCAACTGTGAAGAAGTGTGAATATTAGATCTAGACACAAATTCAAAATAACAACTAATATCCATAACAATAGGATTTAAAAGTATAACAAGCATGCTATAAGGCTGGAAATAAATGCCCGTTTACGTACCTGCATTGACCTAGCTAACTCAGCATTAGCATCAGGAGCTGGAGCAGCTCGTAGTTTTGATCTTTTAAGATCAATTTCAACCTTCTGTCCCTTAGATCCCATGGCTCCTTTCCTGTACAGGTGGGTTCAAGTCAAGGACAAGAAGTAAGTATATCTATAATTATATATATAAGAAGTTGAGCATAAAACCGCAAAATATGAGTTTATGACATGAAATTGTGTATCAATATCCAGCTGCAATAAACAGACTCTTGTGAAATTCCTTTCTGTAATTCCCTTTTACTCCTCATAATGAAAATTTTCAGTCTTTCATATCATAATACCAAAGATAAAGAAACTGAAATATTGGCCATAAGAAACTGAGAGATAACTATGAGCACGTACTTTCTTGCCTCCTCCTCTCGCAGTTTTACATCAATCTCCTTGCTTGGAGGATATTTGGGCAAACTTGATGGATCGCATGGAAGTGGTTTAGTTTTGAAGAACTGCCAGAAAGAAATAATTGATACCGAGTATTATCAAAATTAATCCCAAGAACATAAATATATTGGACTTTGGCTTCAAAAATTCTCCCACATCCTATAAAGCCCAGTTAAGCAAGAATTTTAGAAACAAAGGGACATCAGTAAATTGTTTATAGGAAGGTACAACTCATCCATATAGGTCAGTTACATTTGCTGTAAATTATTTGACTCAGAGAGAGAGCTTACCTCACTATTGAGAGCTTTAGATGCAGTCCCTCGATCTGAAGGGTCAATTGAGAGTAAGATCTCCATGAGCCCTACAACAGCATTAGGAAGATCCTTAAAGGTTTCAACAATTCTCCGTCTATACGGCTGAATAGGCTTAAACACGGGTGAATGAGGCAATTTTGATTTTCTCCAATAATCCTCAGAAGGAGATCCACAAAGCTTAAATATCTTATGCAGCTGCTCAACCTGAAAGGTGAAGATAAATTCAATTAAACTGTTTAGCATATATTGACAAATGCATCTCATCAGATCATTCAAAAAAGACAAAAACTCATATGAGACGGTTTCATGTATGAGACGGGTTACAATTTAGCACAAATCAACACCCACCCCTCCCAAAGTATTAAAGCACAAATTATGCTCCGTCTCGCCGTGAGACCGTCTCACGCAAGTGTGCCTCTTAAAAAAATTATGAACTATACAACCATATATCAATCAGTCTAAAAAGTCAGAAAAAACCCGTTTAAATAAGATATGAGGCATTGACCTGTGACATATAGGGGAGATATCCTTGGTTTAATATTATCACTGTGAAGATTATGTTATGATTTTACCTTTAGAGTTTTCTAGTTTAATAGTTCTATGTTTAGTAGGTAGATCGTAATTTATTCTTTCGTTACTTTGAATGTAACTCCAGGTCTTTCTCCCACTATAATTGGGTGTCTCCTACTTCAATAATAACATGAATTCCTCTATTGCTCTCATCTCTTTTACAATCACATAATGGAACGTTATCATAGAGTAAATAACTTAGGGACAATCAGTCATAAGCTGAACATTTGTCAATTTGCTGAATTCGGTTGTTACACGTGCTCTTAAAATGTCTGTTTCATGACAGTTAGTTACTACTAGACCATGGCACGTGCAACTCAAATACTGCCCAATCTTGGACATCATTAGTACTCGCTCTGTTTCAATTAACTGTCGTTTTTAGTGTTTCACATAGATTAAGTATGTCATTAATACCTATAATTATTTGTATAAAATGATCAATATACCCTTTTGGGTGTTTCACATAGATATTGTATCTCAATAAATGAGGCATACCATAAAAATTAAGAAAAAGGCAAAGTTTAAAAAAAAATCTCTCTTGGAAAATCGAAAGCTATAGATACTTGGAAACAATTTTTTTCTCTTAAACGACAGTTAAATTGGAACGAAGGGAGTAGCTTATATCCAAAACATTCATGCTCATTCTCTGCCAAAATCATGTTCTTACTCCTGCTGTTCAGCCTTGAATTTCTAAGACATCAGCATAAACATTTAAATCAAATAAAATTTATTATTTGAGGTGAGTAGCAATCACGGACAGCAATCAGCAGACAAATTCAAGAACTCTTATCCTGAGACCCCCACCAAACTAACCCCTAAATCAAGAGGGTGGATTGGAAATATAGTAACATGATAAGAGAGAGCTGGGTAGCAAGTATACCTCAGTTCTACCAGGCATGATGGGCTTGCCAGTGTATAATTCTCCAAGTATGCAGCCGGCACTCCACAAGTCCACAGAAACTCCGTATTGAGTTGCACCAAGCAAAAGTTCAGGAGGCCGATACCATAATGTCACAACGCGGCTTGTTAATGGAGCTTTTTGGTGATAATCAAAATAACTCGCCAAACCAAAATCAGCAATTTTCAAGTTGCCATGATCGTCAATTAACAGATTGGAACCCTTGATATCTCGATGCAGGATGCCATTCGTATGACAATAATCAAGCCCACTCAACAGCTGCTGCATATAACACTTCACCTGCAACAAAAAAGACTAGGTGAATCAAGTAATTCAGAATGACCTAGTAGCAAGTATGAAGAACTCAAGGATAATCACCTGTGGTTCTGAAAATTTGACCCCAGGGAGTGATGCAAGTCCAGTGAGATCGTGTTCCATATACTCGAAAACAAGATATAAACTAGAGGATGTTCTTGAAGTAATCAAGCCTTCCAGCTTAATAATATTTGGGTGATCAAGCCTTCGTAAAAGTAGAATCTCCCTTGCCATAAATTTAACACTTTCAGGATCCATATTATCAAAACACACTTTTTTTAAAGCTACAAGTCTGTTGTGCAGGAGATCACGCCCCTTATATACACTACTGTAAGTTCCTTGACCAATCTGCAACAATGAAAAGGTATCACAGAAGAACCATATCATTCATAAATACATGTTATAACTATAACTAGTCCTAAACTTTTCCTAGACATTTTGCAATCAATTCAACAAGCTAGATCAGAATAATACCTTATCAAGTTTTTCAAAAGTATCAGCTTTCCGTGGAATCCAACCTCTGATAGCTTCTCCAGCCACCATAACCAGCCAAGAGGGCCATCCGGCTGCAACTTGTTCGCCTTCAAGAGCTCTGGGGAGGCTTCCCATGCTCGGAAAATTGCTCAGATCTTCAGAATTATCTCTTTTCTTATCATAATAATCATCCCTAACCCTTCTAGACCCATTACCCTTCTTGTCAATCAACCCAGTTTTAAAATCACCATTCTCCTTTAATGAAAAACTATCGTTCCTTTTTGAGGAAATCGCTCGAGCCACACGCAATTCAGATGTCTTCCTAATTAATTCCCTTTGTTTTGGGCTCTCTTCACTATCTTTAACGGCTGAAGATGGTTTTCCACACACACAACCCATAATTTCACCCAATATAAATCCAACAGATAATAAATATACCCTCCTTCACACTTTCGGATAACCTTCCCGAAATACTAATTCCATCAATACCTCCTAATCTTCATACACCCATCAACATAAGACTTAAAAAGGAATTAAAGTAAATCAGAATTCAATACTCCAGCACAGCCCTAAGCTTCACGAACTCAATTTTCCAAAATCGAAACAATAATACAAAGACTCCCAAAATTCTTAATCAATACCTCTTCATGCAGCCACATCACACCAGAGAGAAATCATAGCTTCCACCAAATCAATCGAAACTAATAACGAAAATCCTGAACTTGAAAAAAAAAAATCTGATTGGTGAATTCCTGATCTTCAGAAAATTATTGCGGTGAAAAAGGAATTGGTCTTCAAAAAGTATATCAGGCTGTACAATAATTTATTGACTGTTCAACACGCTTATATGAAATATGATCACAAAATTCGATATTCTTCAAAACATGCATTAGAGCGCGTGTGTATATACATGTATATGTAGAGAGGGATAATGGTAGCCGGCAAGTTTTTTTGTAACTAAAAAAATTAGTTCTCAAGTCAAGACGGCGGTGGACTCTCTCTCTCTTCAAATAATATTTACCTTTTTTTTCTCTCTCTAAAACCAAATTAAAATTCCCGATCATGTAGGGGACAGATTTGTATATTCTTCTTCAATTTTTGGAGAAAAAAGGAAAATCGAATCTATGAAATATAATAATTATCATTGACCGGTTTCAATTTCAGCCATACACTACGGTATACGGTTGAGCAAATTGTTTCCTTTATTGAGCTGAGTGGAGGTGGAATCAGGTGATGCGGGTGTAGGAAACGGGAGGTGGTCCTCATTCTGTTTTTGTGATGTGTGTGATGGGATAATTTGATGTGCATATGATTTGAGTTACTTATAAGATTTTATTTAATTTCATAAAATTTATAATCAAAATAATGGGTACAATCATAATAAAATATCTAATATTTTTATAGATTGAAGTTAGAATTTAAATAGATATGAGAGATATTAATATTTGAACAAAATAAATATTTAAAATTTATAAAATATTATGAATTATTTTAGTTGTTTTCACATGACATTATTAATTTATTAGCATTAGTTTTTTTTTTCTTTTCCTTTTTACAGAATTAGCTTATACACCATTAATATATTTCAATGTGTTGTTTTTATAAATAATATTAATTGTGGATCAATTATATCATACATATATATTCATCTGACGATAGAATTTATAAAATTGATATATATACATGGACGTGACTTAATATATATAGACGACATGTGACATATAACAACGAATGCAAAAGGAGACTACAACAACCTAACATGATGAAGTACCAAAAACAACATACAAATATTTTGAATTTATATAAAATATAATAAGGATTTTCATTTTTCTTTAACCACATCATGCATAATTTAGAGACATGTGACATAATTTAATGTATTTCTCAAAACATTTACAACAGCCTCTTCAATTTAATGTATAGTAGTTGGATAGCTTTAGAATTAATAAGCAATAAATGTAGAGTATTTACTTAAAAAAATTGATTTTTGAACTATAATTATTTGGTAAACTATTAAAAATATAAAATCACTCTTGAGGTTTGTTCTAATTTCGAAAAAAGAAAATTGAGATATAAAAATCATCAAATACCCTTTTAAAAGATTTTTTTGAAAATTGAATGAACAAGAAAATTTAATAATATTTCACTTATTATATTTTCTCATTGGCATCAATTAGTTGTTGTGTATATTATACTACTAATTACTAACGAATATGATAATAGGAGATGACATTGTAGCTAATTATAAATTAGATACTCCAACATGTGTATATATATATATATATATATAATTGTGAAATCCAACATCAAATAGAGTGAAGTCTGAATTGTATGCTAGATATATCATATTACAATCCATATGTAATTTATTTAGTTTAACAAAATCAAATCTTTAATTGGTTGGTAAATAAATATGAGCTCGTCCAAATTCCTACCTAACTCTCCTAATTGGTAAATAAATATGTAAAATATGATTATGCGCACTATATGTTAGTCAAATTTCTACCTCTCTAGTCTCTAGTGCAGTTTGATTTAATTATGTGTGTGACCTGGTTGGTTTCAAGAATCATTATATAACAAAATTATAATATTGTTGACGTAAAAATTCGTACTCAATTCAAAATGATAGTCAAACTCTATTCCAGTAATTGGCCTAGAATTGTTCAAATCTATAAATAAGTCCAATATTCGGAATAGATAAAAATAGAAGTATAGGACATTCCGCCTCCAATTATATTTCAATTTTTTGAGGTTTAGTCAATATGATCATAATTAATTGAAATTTTTTAATTTCAGATTTCTTCTCTAAAATAGTGCTACAAACTTTGAATCAAAAGGAAACCTGATTGGTTCATCACAAAATCAACCTGTAACGATTTTTTTTTCTTCTTTTTAACCATTGTTAGGGTGTGTGAACATTTTTCATTTTTGGCCAAATTAAATATATCACCTCTACAATAAATGAAGGAAGCAACAAATAAAGAATATGTTTTTTTTTTTATTGGAATGTTTGAAACTAAAACACCTACAAAAGAATACTATTTTTTTTTCTTCTTCTTCTGCCGCTTTGTATAATGACCGTGGTCTATAAATGGTTAGCAGGTCAAGTTAGGCCTTACATTAAAATTTGGACCTGTTTGTTACTTTTAATAGTTTGGACTCGCCTATTTTTATTTGAGTAGTATAGTATTTTCATGTATGAAAATCTATAAAATTATCATAAATCAATCATTTACACTTTAAATATTAAATAATGAACCCTAAATTATGATATATTTGGGCTAGATGAACCATGAACCACTTAGGTCGAGTGAACCATGAATCAGTCAATTTTTTCTTACTTCACCAATTACAAAATTTAATTATAAATTAAAATTTTTTATGTATGAAAATTTTCATACTAGACTTTGTCTTTTTATTTTTAATCAGAAAAGGATATCTCATTCAAATGAGGATATAAGGATACCCCAAACAAAATACAATTAAGAATCTTGTACTATCTTGGTAAAACAAGAGAATTATTACAAAAAAATTCTAACAAAAAGCACCTAAAATGTCAATTTTTCATATAAAAGATGCACGTAGGATTGTTCTCCCAGTCACGGTAATCAAAAGAAGCTAACCTTACAGAATGAGTTTAATTTATACCAATTCAACCCACTTGATTTCAGTTCTCCAAGTAGCACGATTTCTTTTTTCTGAAAATGATAGAGTTTCTCGCTTTCCACACGATCTAAACCCCAGCTTCCCAAATACACACGCCTATTCTCTTTTCTTCTAATGATAGTTAGGGCTTGCCTATTTATATGTGTTGCTACGATAGTTTCATTTATTTATTTTATTTATATATAGTAATTTCATCTTCTTTCTTTTTTTCAAGATAGACATTTTGTTACAGATTCGACTTGAATTTTTGGCATGTGTACACTTTGATCTAAAAAGTAAGTTGCAATTGAAGTCTACTTATTTTCACTCGATTTTTTTATTTTTTATTTTGGATACTATTCAAGTATTGATTAATAAAATTGGAAAAATAATAAATGACAAACGTTTTGCCGAGAAGGTGGTAGGTGTTCTTAAATTAAGTATTAACTCAAATCAACCCAACCCCAATTTGACATTTCACTTGGAATCGGCGCATGCGAAGTGATAGACTGGATCATTTGGGTGGGAATATATCTTATATTCCTACTCATTTTGGTGTGAATAAAATCTTCCTTTTTCTGATAAAAAAAATTAAAATGGTGACACTTTTTCATCGAATGTCCAATTTCCTGCAATGTGTGAATGGAGTGTTTTAAATGGTTTGGCTTATCAAACATTCCAATTATTTCCGTAACCTTATAGGAAATAGTCTGTACTGAGGGGTGTGCAAGGGAAGAAGGTGGCTATTACTCTTTGGGGGCATGTATTGTTTGAAGGTTATGAAAGAATATAAATGATTTGATTTTTAGTGATATTGTGTTTAATTTGGAGGTTGTAATGTTGTATAAATATTTTCCCTTTTAATTAACCAAAGGGATACTTCGCTAAGTTTTCATACTCCTTTTTTCACAAATTCTTTCATTAAATTTATTCATAATATAAATTTGATATTATTATTTTTATAAATTATTAATTAAAATGTGTACAAATGTATAAATTATTAATTTGAAATTATTAATTTGATATTATTATTTTTATTCATAATATAAAATGTGTACAAATCAGTGCTTTTAAAAACTAGTTCAACCGCTCATGTCGCTGGTCCAATTTTTTTTTTTTTTTGTAAGTAAAATTCTTTATTCAATAAATCATAGAGAACAAAGAATGAATGTACACTGTTGTACAAATTGAAAGAGAACTAACTCTCAAGTATATGCCTAGGATTAACTAACCAATCCGCAAATGGAAATTACAGAAGGAGGGATATTTAACCGAACACCAACTCCAAAATCTTCATTTGATTTCATCCACTATCTTCTCCGGTTCAAAGCATTTTCCATCAAAAATTATTTTGTTCCTCCCTTTCCAAATGATCCAAACAATACATATCCATAAACTTATAGCCAAAATATTGCCCTTTTTTTCAAGAAAATTACTCTTTAAAAACGGTTAATCCGATTTTATTATTTTTATTATTTATTAAATCAATTTTTTTTTCTAAATCTCTATGTACAATGTTATTGTTTTTATCTTAATGTCATTTTTTTCTCTCATAAATTCATTCACAAGTAATCAACTTCATTTAATCTCTTATCGACGTCACATACTGTGTGGAATTAATCCACAACGCCATCATCTCTAGTCTCCAAACTCTATTGTATTTATTTTAATATAAAATTTATAAGTTATAAATTAGTATAATTTTATTTTATTTTCTCTCATAAATTCATTCACAAGTAATCAACTTCATTTAATCTCTTACCGACGCCACATATTGTGTGGAATTAATCCACAACGCCATCATCTCTAGTCTCCAAACTCTATTGTATTTATTTTAATATAAGATTTATAAGTTATAAATTAGTATAATTTTATTTTTTTATGAATAAATATTTATTTTTAATGTAACATACAAAATATAAAAGAAATATGCATAAATCAATTAGTTGGACCGACAACCGATGTCCAGACCAGTTTGGTCGCCGGTTCGATTATGAAAACACTGGTAAAAATTAATATATACTGATAGGCCAATCGATAATATGTGTATATACTTAATAAGTATAACATCAATTTACAATAAATAACTTAATATGTTGGTCAAAAGAGGAGCCTACACTGAAATTTCATGGTATAAAAATCACGAATCATGCATGACTTTGAATTCGCGAAATATAATTCTTCAATTTATCCACTTTCAATAAATATTTTAGTTATCTTTTAACAAAATTACAATCATTTTGAAGATGCGCTCAAGCCCTCAAGCCAAATATTAAAGTTAATTCACCATTCCACTTTGGTTACAGACTATTATTACATTTGTTGAAAGTTGACTAAATCTTTAATCTTTAACTGTGAAAAGTCAAAATTTTATATCAACCTGAATTCAGGTAAATTATTTTTCTTAATAATCTATTGATATTATGCATACATACGATTATTGTGCATTTAAAAAAAAAATTGTGACATTCCACATATATATAACAATGATCCTTGAAAAGAAAAGTTTATGTAAATCCAAATTTACAAGAAATCTTAAAAAATCACTTTTATTATATTCATGAATATAAAAAAGGGAAGGTAATTAATTATGCACATATTCCACCTTGTATAACATTATTATTATTGCTAATAAGAATTAATAGTATTGCTTGTAAACAATTAATAATAATAAGAGTGCATTTCAAGTGAAACAGGTGCACCATAAACTTCATAATGTATTTTAAAAACTTGCAACTTGTTATGTTGAAACGTGCAATCGTGTTCATAAAATATGCACGTTTCGGTGTAACAAGCATGGTTGCAGAACTCGGCCTAGGCGCTATGCGGCCGTCGGCCGCCCCGATTTTGCCAAAATCGGCGAGAAAAATCATTTTTGCTGTTAGGCGGCGCCTAGGCAGATATAGATGGCCGACTAGGCGGATTAGGCGGACCTAGGCGGATCTAGGCTGCCGTCTAGGCGGATTTAGGCGGATCTATGTTAATTTATTTTACAATTTAAAAAAAATAAAAAAATGGGACCACCTAGGCAGCGCCTAGGCGGTCTAGGCGGCCACAATCCATCCGTCTAACGATTTTCGACTTCTTCACCCTTGGTAACATGTTGCAAATTTTAGTAAAATAAATTATAGATTTATAAAAAATATTATCAAATGTACGATGCATTTGATGCATAAAAGACATAGCCAAATAATAATAGTGTACGACTCCTCTCTAGGTCTCACGTACGAAACCCCTTAGGTGCAATTATTTTTTTAGATGAGTCAGTCCATACGTAACTCTGCTCTGGCTTGAAGTGGGCCCCCACTAGTGGATGGTGGTTTTGGTCACCGAATTAGTTGGTCTCTAAAACTACAAAAAAAAAAAAAGTATACTGTACACAATACGTGCTTGATATTTTGTCATTCGCTCAGTCTGTCTTAAATATTAAACTAATGAACATTTAAAATCCTCAAGTGGGTAGAGCTCCACCTGAGACTCAAGGTCTCGGGTTCAAGACACGAAGAGGAAAAATTTATTTCTTCTTGTGGTGGTTTCCCTTGTGGTGGGATGGTGTTCTCCCTCTTGTGGTGGTTGCGGTTCCAGTGCGGTTGCGATTCCAAGTTGCGGTTTCGGGTGGTCCCCCTCTTGTGGTGGTTGCGGTTCTGATCTACAGCGAAACGAAATGATGTTGTCACATGTCTGATGGTAGAAGGAGCTAATTTAATTGATTATGTTAAGAAACTATTGTAATTAATTACATTTAAAAAAAAATCCCACTCTATCTCTTTGTTTATTGTTAATGGTCCAATTTCCAAACATGTCAATTCTCAATTAACTTTTTCTTTATTTTTTTTCCTTGGCTATACATTTTTGACATTTTAGTTTAGACCATTATATGAAAATTTCAAAGCCTATTTATTTGTCTGCCGTTTGGGACATCTACCACTATCACAATTAAATATGTCAATATTAATTTATAAAAATAATATTAAAACGTAGATATGTATCAATACATATATATATGTAATACACAAATTTCCTCAGCTAGAATTGTCAAGATCAATGACAAAAAAAATCAATAGGGTGGGAGCGGAAGATGACTGATAGTTCAATGGCATAATTTGAAGATAAAGTTTAGTTTTTTTCCCAGACATTTTAAGGTTGAATTTGCTGGCTTGACATGTGCACTCTATGGATAAAACACCACCGCATTTGCTTAAAATCACCTCTTTTTTTCCAAAATCTCTGGATGAATATTTCATGTTATAAAATTAATTTTTTTAATTTAAGGTCTTGTGAAATTATCTCGGGTATGATTCTGATCAAGTTTAATAAATTACAAATGACAAAGTCTATTATGAAAATTTTCATACATGAAAAATATTTAATTTACAATTAAATTCTATAATTGGTGAAGGTAAGATAAAATTGAGTGGTTCGTGGTTCACTCGACCCAAGTGATTCATGGTTCACCCGGGCCGAACAGATCATAATTTAGAGTTTGTTATTTAGTGTTTAGGATGTAGATGGTTGATTTAGGGCAATTTTATAGATTTTTATACATAAAAATTTTCACACTAGACCTACTCATTACAAATATGTGTTGAAACTTGTAATGAGTGAAATGAGTAAAATAATTTACATGGTACATACCAACTCTTCTTTTTTGAAAGAAAATTATATATTCTCTTTAAATATTAAACGCGTTTTTTTTTTCAATAACGAAACATAAAAGTAAATTTGTAGTTATAAATTTTAAAACATATTCCATATGCACAATGTTCAGTGTTGTACTTCTTCGATCTGCATCCCGTCATATATAAAAATTTCAAAATTTTGTGTTTAATATTTTTCGACACAACAATGCATAACTACCTATATATGGAAATTGACCTCTTTAAGAAAAGTTTCACACGCTGAATAATTTTTTAGTTGTTGTAATATACAAGATCATCTCTAAAATTTGAAAGGTAATTTAGAATTTAATGGAATCAATATCATTTGTAAAATTGGCTCCATAAGAACTATATTGCTCCTGATTAGAAATTTCCGCTTCAAGTATATAACATTCGAGTTTCTTCACCTCCATTCTAGTGTTGTACAATAGCTAACTTAATCAAAGACGAATTTAGGATTTCTTTATAAGAGGAGCGAAATTTTAAATTGAGTAAATGCATCACAACGAGGACATTTGAACTGTTCGTCTAGAAGATTTTTAATTTTTTTGGGGATTCTTAAGTTATCTTTAAGATGTATTATGATTATCATTAACCACAAAGATTGCGGCTTCTGATATACATATGATGGGATCTTTAGTTTGAATATATATATTTTTTATTCCTATGGTCAATCCAAATGTGGAAATATGGTGCTTTTTTTTTTTTATTAAATAAGATATAAATGATAGTTTTGATAGGGTTCGCCACGTCATTAGTCACGTCATACCCGGATAGAAGAGAAATTGACCGAAAGTTTAATTTGCCAAAACTTGTAAAGTTAGAAATTAATTTGTAATATTCCAAATGTTTAAATTAAATTATAATTCCACGAAAGACGATCGTGATTTAATTTGCAACTTAACCTTTCAAGAATTGACTTTAATCATTACTCCTAATCAATATGCTAAACATGAGCTTCCATACATAAATATCTTTGGTGGGTGTATAGTTTGTCCAGCTTCTCCTAATTGACTTTGATCCAAACTTCCAGGTGTTGAATATCTCTAGAAGCAATCTCCTTTTTTTTAATTACTTAATTTTATGACACGTTTATACACGAATTTGTTGCTTCTTCAAGTACCCAGCATTCCATATATCTTTAAGAATTCAAATAAAAATTAAAATCCACACGTTAAGACAAACAAATGATTTTTTTATAAAATTTACATTAAGGTTCATTCTTTTTAGCAATATATATAAATGTGTTTTGATGATAGGACCTAACAAAAAAATTACACTTACAAAAACGTTCAATCAATGTTGAACAGATTAGAGTGAAGAAAATACCCCCAAAAATGACTGAAAACGATTGAAGTCAACGTTAAAATCTTACAAAACTAACTCCAGAAGAAAGTAACAAAGACTTCATTATGTCCTATCTCAGAATATAAAGAAATTAAGATGAAATTTATATGAAATCTGAATTTCCTGTATTCTCATGACAGATTTTGAATTGAATTTTATCCGGATAAAATTCCAAAACAATCAATATATCTTAAACGTATTGACCGGCAACCGATTTTGAATTGACATGACAATTTTTGCAATTCCCAGCTTTTAAAATCAATTACCAATCCGTTGTAGTCGATCAATTGACTGAAACATCAAGTTTTTAAAAACTAATTGGACGAAAATAAACATGAAATTTGAATCTAATGAAAATAAACATGAGCAAACTTTCAGGCTAAAAAAATTTCCTTTTATATATTCATACTAATGGATATAACATATGTAGGTAACAATGAGAGTTGAGCTGCATTTTATCATTGATCTTTTACTCTTTAACCAAAAAACAGTTCCAGCGCTCTAGCGTTCCAAAAACAGATTTCCAATAATCGAGCAGCAAAAAATACCTGCTCTTTATGTTTCACTGACAAAATTATACACCTATACGTATGACAATCAATTGAAGTTGCTTCAATCTAGACAACCAAAGCCAAACAAAACATTCAAAAACATATACCCTCAACACAAACTTGGAGTTTTTTCACCTAACAGAGAATGTGTATTTGTAGTTTTTATCGTCTTCGTGTGCATAATTTTCTCAAGTAATCCAGTTGTGTAGGAAGTGCACCTTGAGTTCTTGCAAGCCTGCACGACTGCTCTGTGAAGAGCTCATATGTCTCCTGTCTTTTCCATGGAATGATCCCAAATTCGTCATTTGAATCTTCCATATCTTCAACCAGGAACTGCCACACTAATGATCCAGCCCCCGATTTGTTCTTTGTAGCAGACTTGTATATAATATCGAGAATAAGATTGTATAATCGATCCCGTTGAGCAGGGGTAAAGTCCTTGTTCTCTTTGGACAATCCGAATTCAGTGAACATTACGGGCTTTTTCAGTTCTTTATCACCGTCTTCAATGTGAGAAACCATCCACTTCGAGGCGAATTTCAGTTTATATTCGAAATCGAGATTATGTGTCCTGCCAAAAAAAGATGGATCGACAGATATGGAATTTAGATGAGAAATTGGTCTGTATACCAGAGTTCAAGATGCAATTTTTTCTTCAAGAAAAGTAGCTTGTTTCCCTGTTCTGTAAATGTTTTTCTTTAATCGATGAACTCGACTAAAAAGTACAAAATTTGATTGGAAAAGGCTCGATTCAATAACTTATAACTTAAAAAAATTTCTTCAAATTTCTTCAAATTCAGACAGGCAAATAAGAGGGCACTATACAATGACTAAAATTACAGGTTCAATGAACATATAGGCAAACTTGTATGAACCAGGTGCACTGTGCAAGTCATGTGTATTTTTAAATGGTATTAGTTTTTTCACTAAAATATATTAGTTTGTTAGTATTACTTGTAATCACTGAAAAGTATTAATTGTGTACAGTTACACTGTACAATTTAGGTATAATAATGTTACTCATAGATAGAAAGCTGACCAATGATCCGGGTAAATATGCACCGATGCAAAATCAACGGTCGAGATCTTTGAATTGCGAACAAAATCCGTTCCAACTTCAGCTGCCCAGAACTCGGGATTGACAGTTAATCTCTTAGGACTTTTAGGTCCATAAAATCCTTCAAGGCCAACTGTTAGTAGATGGTTTCTGTCGATTGATTTTATAAAAGTCGACATTTCTTCTATCCAATCCTGCAGTTATATGAGATCTAGTTATATCCACAACTGCTTTAACGATATTCAGAGAATCTCTTGCAATAACTATTTATAATACAACTGTTTTTCATTCGACTGAAAATGTTAAATTGAGTAAACAATATGTTGAGGAAAATTGCTATTTACCTGAAGCGTATCACCAGATTTATCGGATATACAGCGGGGCTCATTGATTAACTCCCATGCAAAGATAGTTGGATCATCTCTGTATTCAACTCCAGTTAATGTATTCCTCCTTGTTAAAACAGTCTGCCAAATGAGAAAATTGAATAATATTATTGATGGACATCAAATAAACTAAATAATAATTGTATATTAATGAAGATGATAACTAATATATATCATGTTGAGTTCTGCTGATGATTGATAAATGAAATAATAATAAACCACAAAAGCAACATCGGGAGCTAGGAAAATGCCAAAACAAAGTATGTAACTCAACCCTTTGCAGATCAAAAAAAAAAAAATATTAGAAATGAAGTGTGTCAAATGAGACTATACAATGTTAGCAAAACTTGTATACACCAGTTGAACCGTGCCACAGATGAGTATTTTTAAAAGGTATTAGTTGCTTCACTAAGAAGTATTAGATGTTTTTATTAAACAGTATTAGTTGTGCACCAAAGTGTTACTTATACATATTATGTTTGCACAGGGAGAAAACATTAAATATATAAGCAACCTTATTGTTCATTAGAAGCTCGAGATACACAAGAGAAGCATATGCATATGCCATGTTTTGACATCAGAACAAGAGAAGAGGGCACTCAAGAATCTGAAACAAAAGCAATTACTATGCGCACACATAATGCAGGCCAGACACGACAAATTGATGTTGTACAGCACAAGTAGATTAATATAATCATAGGAAATTGGAAACTATAGTCTATATTGGGACGACTTAATAAAAGTTAGAGATTTGTAGAATAAAGAGATTGTGAATGTTTTTAGGAACTCCTATTATCAAATTGTTTCAATTTTCCAACTGGAATATCATTTAAAAGAATGTTGTTCATGTCATTAATACTTCTATCTGAAGAACAATCTTACATACTCAATAGGTCTCTATGAATATGAGGCTTAAAAATATAGCTTCAGATGTTAACGTGATAACGGATAATTAGTTAGTCTACTCTTTTAGTATCTACAATTTCAAAATAAGCATCTATCTATGGTAGAGCATCAAAGAGCATTAACAAAATTTGAAGGAACAAAATAATTAGAGGGTTTAGATTCTAAAAGGAAATCAAATAAAAAGTAAAATAAATCTCGAACCTGACTTGGGATTTATCAGCGGTTCAACACACCTTATAATAAACCTATTTGTTCTCTACATATTTGGAGGAGTTCTCTCTACCTCACACAGACACACAATATATATACATATATATATATTTCACCAAATGTACCATGCGCAATTGTTGGTCAGCAACTTCTTGTGCATCACAATAATAAACTGCTCTATAGAAGCTTGTTCATATTTAGTTTACACAAAAAGTATCAAAAAAACATTCAAAAGAATCACGTCTCATGCATGAGAGGGTCTCACGCAAGACTCGTTATTTTATTACATAAATCCTCTCCAATCAGTTTCAATAACTCTCATATCATGGAGATCAAGTCAAGAATTTTTTGCCATGCTTCAAAATTGTTATTTGGTCAAATAGACTACAAAAGTTTGAGCTTATGGGTAGAATCATATTATTCAAATTTTTCAAGCTTTATGATGTATGATTACAACAGGATATACCCCTACATTTAGAAAGAACAACCAAAAGTCCTGTATATCATGTAAAAGAAAATCTTAGTCTGTAACTTTTTCATTCAAAAGATTTCCACAAAATAGCAGATAAGAGGAAAAGATTACCTTTACGTAATTCTTGAAATAGCGCCGTATAGATGGGTCATAAAAGAAAGAATCGTTAGAAGAACTTAAACCAACTCCTTCTTCCCATGCCCACTTAACATATTGAGTCTTCCCACCATATGCTTGCAAGTTATTTACCAAACACAGTACTAGCCTTATTCCATGTCTTCGTGATTCTGCAATAACATGATCCAATGCCTGCCATAATATACGTAATCATTGAATCGCACAATCCAGAAAAGGATAATAGTGATAAATGAGAATTTAGGATAGATAACATAACATAAATTTAATACAGATAACAAGATGAAGCCAAGATATTCAAGATAGTGTGGGCCATTACCATGAACTGGTTGAAGATAAATAATCGTTACACGGAAGAAAAAAAATGCACAAAGACACTGTAATTTCTCTAGTAATCCAAGATATAATCTACTAATTCTAGATCATGTTTTAATTTTCCCCAACTTTAGCTAAATGAAGGAACTTTACAAGTAAGAGAACAGAACAAAAACAGCAAATCATATAGATTATCCAAATAACTCAATCATTGTTTCCAATTCCACAAATGAATCAAGATTAGAATCTTAGTACTAGACTATGATGATGATGATTAATTACCAAGAAAATATAACACCATCAGCAACTCAAATACTACACCAATAATCATACTGAAAACAAACTTTGCTTACTCTGAATACTCTTTCATCGAATCGGCCCGGCGAAATTTGGAGAGCATTGTAATCACCATCATTGAAAGCCCAAGTTCTGCATACAGTAAGACCCATTTTGGCACCAGTTTGAAGCATGGCCCTAATCCTAGGTTTTCTATATTCATCAACAGCATGGTCCATCATCCAGTAAGAATTCCAACCATTGAAATAGAAAGGCCTACCATCAACTATGAACTGAGTCCCATTCCTTCCCACAAAACTCAGCTTTGTATCTCGATTAATAGTGGTCCACAAATCTCCAAAAGACAAGTACATAAAAGCCACACATGATGCAAATCCAACAATGGGGTAAAACACCCCATTTCCTCCAAACATTTTGCTTTTAACCATCAATATATAGAACAAGAATCAGCACTCCCAGTAAACTAAATAAGCTAAACTCAAATTTCCCAACTGTAAATCAAGAAAAGAACTGATAATTAAGGTACCAAGACGGTACCTTTGAGCCACAAATGCGAAAATTGCTGCAAAATCAAGAATCCCAAAATGGATTTCTTGGCGTTTGGATCTACTCAACTCCCAAAATCAGCGGCTTACTGATGAAGACAAGAGTTATGTGGTCAACCTAGATCTCATTCGGCAATAGGTTTTTTCAATCAACTAGTTAAAACCATCAATGAAGCTTCATACTTCAGTTACCCATAACAGAAATGCTTTCTGGAAGAACAGAGGCCCAGATGTAATCACTGCCGTGTGTGTGTTTGTGCGTGTTTCTAATACCCTGTTCCTATAATAATGGAAGTTTATAGCAAGGTAATGTGAGCCATAGGGCAGTTGATGGATGGTGGGTGTGAAAGAGGGAGGACAATATTGATGAAATTAAGGAAAAGTAAACCTAATATATACCAATTGAAGAAAACCCCTGAATGAAATTTATTTAGAAGCAAAAAAAAAAATGAAGATGAAGCTGGAATGTTGGTGTCAATATATTTTGGTAGATTAGATCTGGGGTCATAATTTGAGACTTTCTTGAGATTTAATATATTTGGTTGTTACAGTCATGGGCCATATTCTGAAATAGGCCCTGTATCTCAGTTTCATTATTTGCTATTTTCATCTTAATCATTCTTTTAATTAATACACTTTATCTCATTTCAATGATCTCTAATAATGTCACATAAATGGATAAATAAAACACTGCGAATATGTGGAAATTTTTATTTAATATATTGATAGCTAATTTTCCTTTTCAAGTCCTGTGGACATTTGACCACTTAA
Source organism: Stenogyne calaminthoides (assembly GCA_037126765.1). Taxonomy (NCBI): domain Eukaryota; kingdom Viridiplantae; phylum Streptophyta; class Magnoliopsida; order Lamiales; family Lamiaceae; genus Stenogyne; species Stenogyne calaminthoides. Next base: position 8,600,005 of record JBBCBC010000036.1, on the reverse strand, counting down.
AAAGAAGGATATACTAATTAACTTACTGTTGATTTCACAATGTCACAAGAATTGATCATACAATACAGATATTGAAAATGTAATTGTGGAAAGTATTACTCATATTTTTATTGATGGAGTATCAAATTTACTTTTCCAAGTCCTATGAATCTGTGACCATTTTAAGAAAAATGATTATATACTTAACTTGTTGATTTCACCAAAGAAAAGATGCCCTGCTATGATGACTTTTTGAGTCTTTTTTGCATATAATTTGGTGCAGGAAGAGGGTCAATAAACATCAGTGTTGGTTTAAGTCATCCACCCATGTGCAGTGATGGTAAAATTAGGTATGATGTGGTTAATTTAATCATTTTTATTTCACTTCTGTATTTTCAAAACCAACCTTGTTAGCTTGTATAGTGTGGATTTTTGGTGAAGTGATATATACATAAAATATAAGTACGTAATTTTTAAATTTTGTGATAGAGATTTCCATTAGAAAAACAAATTTGAAAAGAGAAGGGTAATCTAACAGAGGGGACTTTGTCGTCTAAAGAAAGTATATTTGTACTTTTTTTGTTTTTTGAGAAGTGCTTTCATGCATATCTAAAACTGAAAAATATTTTTTAAATTGATTAAAAAATACATAAATATTTTTGGATCGACAAAGCTAGCCAACAATATCTCCAGGACTGGCATGAGTTGGTTATGTTGAATTATTGAGGCTATGATTACGCCAAATTTTTTGAAAGCATGATTACACCAAAATTGAATTATTAAAATTGGTAATTATAACAAAGATACAAATATTTCTGGAAAAATACAACTCACGTATGATTGATTGATTGGAGCTTTGAACTTTTGAAATGGGGAATGATCTTTTCTGTTACTATCTATTTAACTTTCCCTATCCTTTCATTTTTAGTGTTTTATTGTATTTAAAATTACTGTAAGCTTGGTTTATTTGCAATTTTATCTCTTTAGTTTCTAATTAATTAATGTAATTCTGTTTATTTTATTTTGATCGCAAATTATGCTTTGATGTTTAATAGGACAGATGATTTTTGGCCTGTATGGGAAGTTCTGACATGTATGTACTATAATTGGTATTCAAGTTTTGGCCTGTATGGCTGTATGACTAATTGGAATTTCAATACTGCTCAATTTAATAATATTTCACATTTACCTTTAAAGAAGTAAAAAAAGACTCCGAACCATTATTCTACTTGTAAATAACAAGGTACTGTCAGTATCTTTAATTTGTCGCATAATGTCTAGTAACTATTATCATCATAACCTGATAATTACTCCAATTATTTATCGTAAATATCATGATATCACATTTGAAATGAAAAAGTTAATGTTGGTAATGAGATGTAAATATCAATGTTATCGTATTTGTAAAGAGAGTTCACGTGAAAGTTTTTTTATTATTTTCACATGAAAATAGTATATTCAAATATTATAACGCACAATCAGTTATAAATAATTTTTATGATCTTGTAATTATTATTTTTGTTATTATAATTTATAATTAGAAAAAGGAGAAATTTGAATAAAAACTCTGTTTTATAAATTGATAGACGAAATTACTAGATATTTTGAAGGATTGCATGACTTGTATTATATAATTTCGTGCAGTTATTATCTCGACAAAAACTTTGTTTGCAACTTGCAAGTAGTGCCGTATATTAGATCCATTTAGAGCACGTTTGTTATGTGGTATGGGATATGAAAAGATATGAAATCATGTGATATTTTTTATTTATTCATGTGATATATTTTACTTTTTTAAGTACTACCTAGGAGGATAATGTTTGGTATTATAAATACCACTTAGGAGGTGTGATGTATAATCATATAAAAATGAAAAAAGAAAATACGAACTTTCAGGCCAAAAAGAAAAATTATCAAGTATACCAAACACTTAAAAATGTAGGATATAATTTATTTTTCCCTATTTTCTTTTCTTTCCCCACATAATAAACGGGCTCTTAGTCCATCCTCTTGAACTTTTTTTTTCCTCTCTTCTCTTCTCAATTTCTTTTGATTGTCTATTTTTCTTTTAAGATATGTTGAGTTGCAATATCTAACTTATGCACAAAAGATTAACTATATTATATGATGATGATTTATATGTCTATTTAAGATCAAAAGAGCCGTCCTTTATTTTGATCATTGGACCCGGAAAGAAAAGAATTCATATGCATGAGACGGGGTACAACTTAGCACAAATCACACTCACTCTTCTCAAAATGCTAAAGTGTTAATGCCCAATTTATGTTCCGTCTCACCATGAGACAGTCCCATGCAAATTTGCTTCAGAAATTGTCATCGAATTATCTACTCTAAAATTCTAAGTATTGTAGTAAAATATGCACCGTAGATGGCTGAAAATATAAATAAACAAATAATTGAGACACGTGTCAATCACGCTTTTCTTAAAACAAATTATGCCCTTCACTCTCGGTGCTAGTGAATCGTTAGGACACTTGTTTCCCAAGATACAACGATTTAAGAACAACGATATTAGCATTATATCTTGTTCGAGGCGAATCGAGATGTTGCCTGAAATATATCACCGGATCAAGAACGAAAGCAGTAGCAGAACGAATGCAAAAAAGTATTAGCAATTGCTGGAATAGTATCAGTAAGAATTTCCAATTCATTCGTTTCATCTCAGGTTCGTTTTTCGTCTTCGACTAAGATGCTATATATAACATCAAACCTGACCGTTGGAAACGTTCGGTTTTATGAGCCATTAATGGCCTCAAAATAAAACCGACAATCTGAAATAATGTACCATTAATTCAGGTTTTAAACTTTCAATTAATTCGTTGTAACCGTCACAATAATAAATTTAAAACGTACGTAACGTTTTTCCTTATTATTTTGTTGCAGCCGTTACGTGCCAACAAATAAACGAGAAATAAAACGAGATAAATTCACTTCCTCATTTGTATTTTTCCAATGTGGGACAAAAGCTCATTGCTTTTTCCTTTCCTAATAATTGGTTACAATTTTGAAAATTAATTTCTCATTCATCAAAAAATGAGCATCATTTTCCAACAAGTATCACCCTTAATGAGAAGGAATTATCCATTGATGAGGTTAATGAGCTTTTGCACGTGCGACACAAGCGGGTACGATTGTCTTTAATATGCCACTACGAATATTACTTCTATTATCATCATTGTAAGCAGAATTTTGGACAAATTGTTTACTATAACCATTCTTAGCTCTGGTTGTTTACACTCAAACTAGAACATAGACAATTAAAATGAAGAAAAAAAAAATACAATTATTCAATATATAATCGAGAAAGTTTTCCTTGCCACATGGTATGATATTGTATTAATTCGAAATCTCTTCAAGTACATCTTCCGTGTGTTGTTTCATTGAAATAATAGCTTATCTCTAATTTGAATACTTTTGATATATTAATAGATCAAGAACAATTAACAATAAACCAGGCGTCTATTATATATTTTATTATAATAATTAAATGAAAATGCAGGTGACCATGTTGTTAGTTGGTACGATTAGACGCGTTTCTATATTTTTAAACAAAGGGTTCAATATTCTTTTTTATTCATTTTTATTCGTTTTTATATTATGTGTGCGTGTGTAATGTGGCCACCGACAGGTAACAAGGGTAATTTAGTGGTTGGTCTATCAATTTTTTTACCAACTTCATTTCCAGGAGTCAAGAAAATTAATCTGAAACCAATTCAGGAATGAAAATGGGCCTAACACCTCAACTATGCTTCAGGGCCCAAAACTCTGGGATGGATCACATAGATTTGGATGAAGAAATTATGAAGCTATTTCACGGCCCAAAACTCGGGAAAAAAACGAGCCCCATCACATAGATTTGGATGAAGAATTATATTTTAATTTTTATAGATCCAAAGAATAAATAGCAAATAAATAAAAAAACAGTTTGTATCATGTAGGTGGAGCCATTAAGCCAACTCTATCTTCATCAATCATCATAATATCACAAAACTTATACCCCGAACGTAACATGTAATAGCCTATATCAAACTTCATCATCACACACAACCAGTTCAATCTATTCTCATAGCTATAAAATAACCAACAATTCAGATAACTTAATTACACCAATTGAATTAAAATAAATCAGGATATCATCACTCAGATCGCAAAAACAAAGGTAAAACTAAAACAAATTGCTCTGTAAATTAGATCGAAGCCCATTTGAAAGTACCAGGCAACCAGCCGATTTAAAATAAATATGTCAACTAACACCTACAAATTGATGTTCAGTGCATAAGAAAAGCCCAATTTTACATAAAATTTCAGTTGGACAATTCGTCGAACACCTCTCAGTCGTTCAACGGAGCTTTGACAACCGCGGCGAGCTTCTAATTCCGGCCGCAGCCACCACCGCTGCCCCAATCTTTCTCTCCCCCCAAACCAGTCTCCTCTTTCCTTTTTGAATTTTCCCTTCATTGACTCCAACATTTCCCTCTGTTACAGTCATCCCACTTTCCCTCGCAACCCTCTCAAAATCATCACCCAATTTCCTCACCGGTCCCCTCTTCACCACCATCTCCTCCTCATCCACCAACCCAACGACGCGGCGCCTCTTAATCGCCACCGGAGCCGGCGGCGGAGACGGCGTTTCCCTAATTTCACCCCTGTTTTTACCTTTATCAGATCGAGCGGCGGCGGAGCCCTTGAAGGATTTCTCCGGCTTTGGGGATTCATCGAAGGCAGTCTCTCTCTGCTTGCGGAGTTTCTCAACGTTGCCCTCGATCCGGCCCTGGAGGCGGTGGCGCTTGACATTGAGGCCGCCCATGGACCAGTGAGCCTCCTCCGCCCAAGCCACGAGCGGATCCATGACGGAGAGTGGCGGATCTACCCTTTCGGCGCTGAATTTGACGTCGGTGTAGAAGCGCGGCCGGGGAAGGCTGCTGCCATAGAATTTTCCGGGGCCTAACGTCACAACCATATCGGCGGCTATGTGTGTGAATTAGGGCTCGCTGGATAGCAGATCTAACAAAAATAAAGCTCTGTATGTTTGTGTGTGTGAGTACGAGTAATGTGTGTGTTGGAGAGTGAGATAGAGGTGAGTGGGTTTTGTAGAGGAGCAATGGCGGCAAAATTGGCGCCTTAATGAAAAGCATACACCGCGCCAAACCCAAATTGTTTTCAATAACATTCGACAGCCTGTCATATCAGAGATTACAGAAATTAAACCGGGTTTGGTTCTCACAAAAGCGTCTATAGATTACAAGTAAATTTATGTTTGATTTTTTTTGCGACTCTAGTAACAACGCGACATAAGTAAAAAAAATATAAAAAAATTGGTATGTTAATGTTGAAAAACTTTGTTTCACCGTGAAATTGATTTTTTTTTTTTACAGTTATGACCTTTCAATTATCACTATTAATATTCTCTGCGGTAATATAAGTCACACCCTTCAGTGTTATGAGTAATATCCTTTATAGTAAAAAGTCGCATCCTTCAATTATCAAGTAATACTCTTTAATAATACAAATCGCACTTCTTAATCACTTTCACATATTTTTTGTGTGAAAACTTTGTTCACTCTATACTTTGTAAAAAAAAAGACTTTATATCGTGCATAGTACTACGATATTTCTAGGACAACAAGTATTAGTCGTATACTTACATGTAATTTCTAAATAATCTGAATATCAATGATTCAACGTGTTGCTTTTTACAATACAAATTTCTAATGATTTGTTATATAATTCGAAAAATAAGAAATATGTTAAAACATAAATAAAATTTGAACTCACGGTAAATTGTTATAACGTCTTAAGTATTGTTGACGGGAGTTTTTAAATAAAGAGCCCAGAATAAAATTGGAGTGAATGATGCATTTCGAATTTAGTTAAACCAAACGCCTAATGAGTTTGCTACCATGATTTTAAATTCATTCTCAAATTTCTTCAGTCCAATCACAACCATCTATGAATCAGCTTAGCTTAAGATAGGGAAATCACTCCACTGTTTTAAAATTCAAATTCACAGCTATAAAATGGATGACCTATAGCACAGCAATGGTATGTGGACAAAAGAGGGCTCAAACTTCTTATTTGAGAATTTGGAACAGGTGGAAACCTTACCATTCTCTTTGTTTGCTGATTTGGACATTGCAGGAATTCAGAAACATGAAATTTATTTATAACTTCTAAAATCATAACGTGGGAATCTTGTAACGAACAACTGTTTACCCTAGATAAACAGAGGAAATCATCGTCCTTTCTTGGCGGTTTTGACATCCTTTGTGAGCAGCCTAGGCAAAATCGCCATGGACATGAGTTCTTGAAGTAAAAGCTTGCAGGCATAAGGTATGTATATCTGTTTACACCAAACAAATAATTCAACGAGGATCTAACTACTAGCAACTTTAATAGTATAACCAAATTAATAATGCAGATTAGTACAGTAAGAAGGAGAAACAATATCTCGAACCTGAACTATATCCGTTTTGTTCTTGCAGCATCTACACTCGAAACAATGTTTCTTCAGATTAGCAATGGCGATCAAACCACACTTCTCGCACACGTGAACCCTATAAGCATCACTCTGATCAAACAGCCTTTCTTTAAGGAAATGCGCAGCTCCATGAGCTATCATGCAGTCACGCTCCATCTCCCCGAACCTTAAACCACCATCGCGAGATCTTCCTTCAGCAGGCTGTCTGGTAAGAATCTGGACCGGACCTCTACCCCTCGAGTGGATCTTATCATCCACCATGTGCTTAAGCCGTTGATAATAACTGGGCCCCAGAAATATCAGAGCAGTAAGTTGACGGCCCGTGTGGCCATTGTACATTGTCTCAAAGCCACGCATTTGGTAACCACATTTGTGCAGAGCCTTACCGATGTTGTCCACCTGGCAAAACACATTGTTAAATGATACTGTCTAAAAGCAAATATGGGAATTGGAATTAGATATGATATGATATGATACTGACAGTAACATCAGTAAAAGGCGTGGCGTCGCCTTCCTTTCCCATGTGAGCAGAAACCTTCCCCATGATGCATTCGATGAGCTGGCCAATCGTCATTCGAGAAGGAATGGCGTGGGGGTTGACTATTATGTCGGGAGTAATTCCTTCAATTGTCCATGGCATGTCTTCCTGTGTGTAAGTCATTCCTATTGTGCCCTTCTGTCCGTGTCTGCTGCTAAATTTGTCTCCAATTTGAGGTAACCGAACAGATCGCATCCGGATTTTGACAAACCTCAATCCATCAGAATTTGTAGTCAGCAGAACCTAGTAAAAAACAGCAGTTAGAATAGAAAGAGACGCCTACATTTATAAAAAGAAAATGTATGTTTCATACCTGATCCACAATTCCAGTTTCACTATGGCGTAAACTAGTACTATGATCCTTGCTAGTGTATCTTGCAGATTTTCCCTGAGCTTCCTCCTGAGTAACAGGTGTTGTCTTTCCTATAATTACATCATCGCCCGAGACTCTTGTTCCCTGATACGAGCACAAACTTCTCATCACGTCTATTTATAGTAATAATTGAAAAAGAGAACAAAAAAAGTTCATACTCACAGGAGGTGCAAAGCCATCATCATCTAATTTCTCGTAAGATCCATGTCGCATTCCCTACAAACAGCATTTCAATTCTACACTCTACTTGAGAGGAAGACTAAGTAAAAATTGATTTAATGACGTCGAAAAGATAACTAACTAGGGTGCTATCCCTGTTAGGACGCCCAAAATCTTCTTTAACGAGAGTTCCCATCTTCTTCTCTTCGTCCCTATGGAACGGGGACAAAGCATGGGACGTTAGAACAGAAAATAGAGGTTAAAGGTGGACACACAAGGGCAATATAAAGTACCTATATGAACGGTAGAATAAAGAACGAAACAATCCTCGGTCAATAGAAGATTGGTTCATGATTATGGAATCTTCTTGGTTATAACCAGAATAGCAGGCAATGGCAACAATGGCATTCTTGTTTGAACACATGGAAAGAAGAGATTAAGATTCTTGATATGGGAAGAAGAAACCGTAGAATCTGAAAGAAAATGATAGACGAAAATCCTTACTATGCCTGCAGGAAGCTGCCTAAAATGCAAATGCTCCATAGCACGAGTAGTGACAAGAGGCTTCTGAGGATAGTAAAGTACATAGGCTAGAGTATCCTGTTCGAACCAGATAAATGTTAGTGATTGCAGATCTTAATGAGGAAACGAGTATGAAATGCGCACCATTCTTATTTGGTAATTGGTAACATATATTCCCATTGCTTGTTTTCCCATTGCAGATTGATAAGTGTTACGAGGCGACTGTACGACATTGATCAAGCAGTTACATTTATCTCATATACAAAAGCCAGAGATGAAAGCAAAGGAAAGAAACCTGGTTGTGGTCAGGAAACGGTATGATTGAAGCACAGACTCCCAATATCAGTGATGGATGAATTTCACAATGTGTGTATGATTCAGTATAGGCATCAGGGTTGTTCCTCGATTTTATAAGATCCTAAAAAATCATCGTGGAAACGAGTTTTGAATAAATTCACATTGGTTCAAGTGAAATAATAGAAAGTGTGGAAGGTTGTTACATTTATAGTCATTGATATCATTGTAGTCTCCTCTTCTTCCGTGTCAACATACTCGATGAACCCTTTACTGATAAGAGTGTGCCAACCAGAATCTTCCGGGGATTCCTGCACGACGCCAGCATCACCGAAATGCAAAAGGCACCAAATTAATTTTGGTCATTTAAAAGTCATTTAATTACCGTGAACACTCCTTGCTGCAAGGCTAATATATCCTTCTTCTTTATAATCAACTTCTGTTTTTCAACGATGAACAAGGGCCGACTACAGCGACCATAGTCTGTGTACAAACGAAGCTCTTTAAGACGTATATCACGGATGATTCCAACTTCTGTGTTCACATCAATCTGTAGTTTAGAAAATCCAAAAACCATAGTCATCTTAGGACTGTAATAAATGAAAATTAAGGAAGCTAGACAGACCTGTCTTCTTAGCTGTCTCAGAGTCCTAACCAACAGCTCAGGGTCGCGGTGAATGCCTATCCAGTTACCATTGACAAATATTTTTGTGGCTGCTGGAATCACTGATGGTGATATTTCCTTCAAACAAAAAAGTAAGTTGTAAAGTAAAATGTTGAGACAGTGCATCTGTGGAAGATTTTCTAACCTCGAAATTCTCTGTACTCCACTCGTCTAAAAACTCCAAGATCGGGTTTGCTGCTGATCCCACTGTTACATACACCATAAGTGCCAGGTTCTTGACCAGTCCACATGCCTGATGTTAAACCAGTATTAGCAAATAATACATGATTTCTTGATGCATTCAGAAATGATCATGGGATGGCATTACTTGTCCTTCTGGTGTTTCAGCAGGGCACATCATACCCCAGTGCGAATTGTGCAACTGTCTGGGTTTAGCCAATTTACCTGAGAATTAGATTTCAAGAAAGGACGTATTTGTCACTTCATCCGAATGTGCACAAGTAGAGAAAGGGAAAAGAGCAAGCTTAAAAGAGGCTCACCCTCTCGGCCAATAGGTGAGTTTAATCTCCTCAGATGGGAAAGTGTCGAGGCATATGTCAAACGATTGAGCACCTGTTTACACGAAACATATGACGATGCTAAAAGGATCAAGAATAACACTAATAGAATCAGAAAGTTTAAACAAGATTTGACTTGAGAAACTCCTGCTCTAGTTCCAGCTGCATTTGCTTGTCCCCAATTCCCAGTAGCAAGAGAATATTTGAGCCCACTTGTGATAGTTTTCGCTTTAATTGCAAATTGCAAATTTACATCCTTCCCACTATCGACACTCTGCTCCATTCAAGATAAAATTATTGCCTTTAGATTATCAGAAACCACAACAGTTTTCAAGAAATACAATAAGCCTTCAAATGATGAAACCTTTTGAACATAGGATTTGACGTCCCTGGTTAGCTTTCTGAATAGCTGCAACGAAACAAAATCAGATGATATCATGAACTTCACTCAAGCAATCAATAATACGAAATATTAAAGGAATGCAAAAATTAAGACCATTCGAAATAAACCGCCTAATAAGGGACCAGCAAGGTCGAGCCTCTTATTAGCATAATGATCTCGATCGTCTTCTGCCCTTCGTTCAAGTGCACAAAGTAATAGCCTATGGATGACATACCTTCAAAATATATATGCTAAACTATTTTAATCATTCATAGCTGAGTACTATAGAGAAAGAGCAGCAACCTTAAGTTCATAACTAACCCAAAATAATAAGCCTTTTTAGTTTCACAGCACTCCTCTGTACCAACATGTGGAAGCATCTCGCGTTGGAGGATTTCTCTAGCATACCTGTTAAAAATACGAATTAGTTCGAGCAGCCAAAAATAAAGTAAGAGCAGTTATAAATCCAACTCAGTGCATACTTGATTCTTTTCTCTTTTGTAACACCAACTGTGGATCCTCTCTTGCCAATATAGTCGAGTGCAACCTTAAAAAACGTGTCTGCATTAAACCACAAGAATCTTGATGCAGAACAAAAAGAAAAACAGTTCTAGTACCAGTTGACTTTGAATCACAAATGCCTCTTCTAACGAAGGCCTCAGCGACTCCATCATTTGTGTATCAGTAAAATCATAGCAGATATGTTCTAAAATATGTTTATCTGGCACGAATCCTAATGCCCGGAAAATAATAATTATTGGAATTTCAGTCCTAATGTAGGGGAGTGTAGCGCGTATATACTGCCCCGAGCTTCCCTGCACATATCAAATACAACGTTAATGTCTCAATTTGGCATACAAAACATGAAAATTGATCAAAACAAACAATCAAGTATTAATTGACATTTAAAATATGGGGAAAATATGAAAATACATATGCACTTTATGAAATTTATCAATTAAAAAAGGCAAAGAACAAGCTTCAGTTACCGCTCTTGCACCAGGTCTAGAAAGCATCCTAACAAACATGCCACTTGGTGCCTTGTTTTGGGACTCCCCGATGGACCTAACTTCTGCTACATAAGCGTATTTGTTGGGCTGCCGTTTCTTGAAGACGTAAACATGGTTGGTGCTCATCTTTTCCTGGGCAATAAGGACCTTCTCACTTCCATTTATTATGAAGTATCCACCTTGATCGTAAGGGCACTCCCCCATCTCAGTTAAGTCTCTCTCAGAGTGACGGTACAAACTACAATAGCTCGAACGCAGCATTATTGGAACCTATGAACGACAATAAACGTGTAAGCAAAGAAAAGGTTCTCTTTATGCTCAGACAGCATATATAATATGGAGTACCTTTCCAATGAAGACTTTGGTGAATTCTTGCGTCTCTATCACCTCTTCACAGTCGTAGCCTTTTTTCACAACTTTCTTGGTGACGTCCACGTATAATGGTGAAGAATATGTCAAGTTCCTTAGCCTTGCAGCTTTTGGATAGAGCGTGTTGGTTTCTCCATCGGACTCTGTCATCATTGGCTTACTCAAATATATTTGGCCAAAGCTGATCCTGTAGATTGTCTGAAAAACAGCCGCAGCTAATAATTGAGCTTTGTTTCATCTAATTCATTAAGAGAAAGGCAGTAAGTACAACAAACAAGGAATGAAAATATGACCCGGATTTTCGCTCACTACACCCATATGTACAGCATTTTTAGCATTACATACCGCCCCACGCCCAAACAATAAATCTAACAACAAACAAGGAAAGATATATATAGATTTTCCTCAAATAAATGAATGAAAAAGGAGATTCACAGCCTAATCATAAATGACAATTTATAATTATAGCTCATTCAAATTCAAATCCATAATCTAAACACATGCATGTTGGGAAATAAAATCCAAAGTTAGAAACAGAGGTGGCAAAGGCACCTCAGCGAATTCGGAGCTCCGGCCCGGATTGTGCGTGGCCTCGGGGCGGATCTCAATATTGGCGGACTCATCCACAATTTCCTGCATCGTATTCTGTATAAACTCATCAAAGGAATCCAATTGCTGTCCAACCAAACCCTTCTCCTCGAAGTAACTGCTGATCACAGTCCACGCATCCTCCTGCGATATCTCTTGCAACTCATCATCTTCCTCCTCCATCGCGCCGTAACCCGGGCCCGGGCCCGAGTCCGGGTCATACTCACCGCCGTACATGTTAACTGAAGAAAAAGGCTGTGAGTCAATCTGGAAACTTGTTTGATGTCAAATAATTCACCAAAGGTGTAGGATGAAGTGAATTAGCTAGCTAGGGTGGGTGGTGGTAACAAACTGATGCTCAAATCCCGGTAATTCAGCTCTGGATTTTCAAATCATTGAATGGGTTTTAATTAGTGTGACATGAGACCAAACACAAACGTTTTCGCGCGCCACTGTTTACGTGGCCCGAGTTGCCAGCATTTTATTTTTTCCCTTTTTATTTTAAGCTAATAAATTTGTATAAACAAAAATGGGATGTATAGATTGTAAAATTAACGGAATCGCGGGGAACCCGTTCCTCTTAGTTAACACTTAACAGTCTATCTAGCATTACATTAATGTTTTACATATAAAAATTCTGATAATATATAAATATATGGAGTAATGTTTTCTCGTTGACGAGTCTGAATCGATACTTTTTTTTTTTTGACAGAAATCTGAATCGATACTAAGTAGCGTAGCGTGTTTGCTGCTTCTCCATTTTTGAATTTTCTATTTTTAAGGGTTGTTTTTGCAAATTCCTTTGATTCTCTACATTCTTCGGTTCTACTCCACAATATTAGACGAGCATCCTGATAGTTTCCTGTATAAGGTTTTACACACTCGTTCTAATTTTTATAGTTATAAAAAAAAAATCGAAACTTTAAACATTATTTCAAAATTTCCAATTATTTAAACACTCCTAACCATATATATTACATTCTCGGTTTATGTGATTGTTTTTACAAACGCTTTCCCTCTCTCTGTGGTCCAGTGTTATACTGTTATCACGAAGTTTTTGGTTTCCGGCTTATTCTGAAAGAAATCATACACAACACTAGAGGTGAATTTCAGCAGACTACAACTATCTTATCATGTTAAGGTTATTACATTTATTGTCATTGCTATCATTGATGTCTCCTCTTCTTGTGTGTCAACATACTCAATGAATCCATTTTTGATAAGATCGTGCCAACATGTTTTTTGGGGATTTCTGCATATATAAAATGCACAAAGCAGACACTTTTGCTTTTCAGGAATAAGACGTAGTTATGAGAACAGATTTAGGAAATTCAACCAATTAGATTAATTGTTCCATCATGTCATATTTTTAATACAATTTACCGTGGATACTGGTTTCTGCACGGAATGAATATCACGCAACGTCCCATTTTCATAGTCGAACCTCTTTAACTCTCTATCAAAGACAATTCCAACTTCTGGGTTCACATCAGTCTGTAATGAATAATTAAGCACCCAAATGGCCAAATATCCATCAGAGATAAATGAAATTACCAAGATAAATAAACCACCGACTTGAAATTCTCTAGAATGCTCAAGTAAGTTCAAGATTAATAACTTGCTTACATATTTAATTCCTAAGGCTTTATGGATTATTCTAGAATTTACTACATCATTCTCCAAACATCCAAAGTCAAACTTTAATTGTAGGTAGAAAATTTGAGGACAAACTAGATTATTCTAGAAACTTTGTAGGTACCAACTTTGTACCCTATAAATACTAGGTAGACATCTTAGTTGAAGTGTGTGTGAGAAAGTGTGAGGAAACAATTGAGATAAAGTGTGAGTAAGCAAGTGTCTCCAAAAAGAGTGAGTTAGAGTGTTTCACGTATAAAAATAGAGTTTAGCTTTTGAGTCTGGTAAATTGTAGTGTTAATTGTAATTACTCTTTTTCTCTAATAAAAAGTAATTACATTACACTTTGAGTGTTGCTCTGCATCCAACCCAATCATCCACAAAAGACTCAAATATCAGATAGATATTCGGGAAAAATTCAATTTCGGTCACTAAAGTTTACCGTTTTACAGTTTTGGTCACCTAAGTTTACTCACTTTCAAAATTGGTCACTCAAGCTAATTTTTACTCTCACATTAGGTCCTGCCGTCAGTCAACCCGTCTTTGACTGACGAAAACAATTAGAAAAAGCGCGAAATCATTTTTAACACCCTCAAATCGAAATTCTAGCCTCTTTTCCCAAATTACTAACACCCCCAAAATGCATTGTGTGCAACACCTTCACAACAACATGAAAAAAGATGGTTTCTTAGGGCTTGCAGTTAAGAACACATTGTAGGCAGCAGCTAGAGCAACAAGGTATGAAGTATTCACTGCTAAAATGCAAGAGATGAAGGATTTAGATTAAAAATCATATGATTGGCTTGCAAAGAAAAATCCTTCTCAGTGGTCTAGGGCATACTTCAATCCTTTACCCAAGTGTGATATCTTGAAAATTCACTTATTCTTCGTGCAATACTCGTTCAAATTGGAAATTAGGGTTTTTGTAAAAGGGAGAAAGAGGCTGGAATTTCTATTTGAGGGTGCTAAGAATGATTTCGCGCTTTTTTTAGTTGTTTCCGTCAGTCAAAGACGTGTTGACTGACGGCAGAACCTAATGTGAGAGTAAAAATGAACTTGAGTGACCAATTTTTAAAAGTGAGTAAACTTGGGTGACCAAAACTGTAACACGGTAAACTTTAGTGACCAAAATTGAATTTTTCCCTAGATATTCGATTCAGTGCTTACTTAATTCTTTTCTCTCTTGTAACACAAATTATAGTGGAGTGCAACCTAGAAAAATGTGTCAAGATTTTTCAGCAATAGAGGGGTGATGTGGGCAAAATTGAAATGAAAAATATAGAACTCATTTGATATTTAATCCCTGCATTACTATACAAGAATCTTGATGATGAACATACATATAAATCATGCTGATACATCAGTGCCGATTTTGAATCACAAGAGCCTCTTCCTTGGAAGAGGCAACAACTCTATCATTTGTTTATTATCATACTTATAGATACATTCTTAAAATATCTTTATCTTTTACGATTTTCAATGCATGGAAGATAATAACTAAGAAATTCCATTCCTAATGTATGGGAGCATAGCACATATGCATATGCATTGTCCCGAGGATCCCTTCATTTCCAATGATGTAGTATAACAAGGGAAAACAAATATTAATTTTAAAAAAAGGGGCTAAAATCGAGTTTCAGTTACCTTTTGCACCAGGTTTAGAAAGCATCCCAACAAACATGCCCATCGTTGCCTTGTCCTCTGTCAATTCTTTCTCAAAGGGATAATTTAAACGACAATAGCACCATTATGGGAAACTAGAAATTGCACTAACATATAAACAAAATGCAATGTTCCAGTTCATAACGACAAAGTTTAGTACATCAACAATTACCTGTAAACTCTTTATAAATCCATCAAATAAATCCAATTGTTGCTTAACTAAACCTTTCTCCTCGAAGAAGACTGATCACTGCCCAGGCATCCTCCTGTAATTTCTTCAGCCTCCTCCATCGCGTTTGGATTCAGGTCACCGCCATACATTTTTAACTGAAAATTAATCAAACATACACGTTATACCTAAATTCTATAAAATAGACTGATGCGATATCGATTTAAAGTATTGAAATAAGAGATTCATCATGTTTATCGTTCCGATACCAGTACCAGTCTGTTCCTTTGCACCAGAACTTGCACCAACACAGTCCGAGAGAACATCGAAATTTCAAATTTTGTGGAAGGAAATTATGCTCTTTACTTTTGTGGAGGGAAAATAAGAGTCATGGGTTTCGCTCTCTTATTTATAATGTGCTGAATCGATTCACTTTTACAGATGGAACTCGCTTGCATCATAAATAAGTCAATGGATTGTATACATATCAGTATATGGACAAATTCCTCTTAAAATACTTTTCAACCACTTATATATTATTTTCCTTATACTCGTTTAGTTTGGTGGTAATTTGGTAAATAAAAAAAATATGTGAATTCGAATTCATGATAAATTTTATTTTTTTAATATCACTATTATATACAAAAAATATTATTTTTATGTATAAAAACTTGGTAAATATTTTATTTTTAAATAATGATAGTATTTTTGCATAACAGTGATAGATGATATGCACAAATTATGAAAGTATTTGGCTTAATTATTGAGCATCATCCACCCTTATATTATTCAATTGCTCATACCGTGATTATGTAATTTACCGTTCTCATTTAATTTACTTAAAAATTTAGATTTATTATAAAGTATTTTATGTTCGATCTTTAAAATATTACAGTACACAATATATTGATTATAGTACGAGGACATATATGATCAGAGTTAAAGATATGTAAATAATAGTTTATTCAATTTGAAAAATCTCCATGCATTGAAGCATCATCCAATTTTACCCAATTTATATTATTCAATTGCTCATTATTTGGACTAAACATCTTTATATTAACCGTGATTTTATATGTATATTAAAAATGTAATTATACATATTCTTTCTCTCTATTTTGTTCTCCCTTCATTTTTTATTTATAGAGTGTTGATTTTTAAAAATAATTTAGATTTATTATAAAGTATTTTAAAGGAGGAGACGTTCGATGGTTTTAAAATATATACAGTACACAATATATTGATTATAGTACGAGGACATATATGATCAGAGTTAAAGATATGTAAATAATAGTTTATTCAATTTGAAAAATCTCCATGCATTGAAGGCATTCATTCGAGCTCGAACATTTCACTTGGTCTGAAATAATCACATGTCCCGAATCTGAACCCCATATTTACGATGTGTATGAGTTGAACTTATATAGAATATTTGTACCGCAGATCTAATTTGCAACTATCACTTTTTTTTTTTTATCGGTAAAAGTATCAATTTGCAACTATCACTTAATAGACAACAACTAATACTGTTGAATTAAACAATTAATACAAACAAATTAATGTAGTATTACGTAAAATTACACATAAAATGTAAATCTTTATGCAAATCAGTTGCATGATTGTCCAATAAACAGACATTGCCTGAACTAAACTTGTACAACCCTTTAGCTATCACCAGTAGTCTCCACAATTACACACCCCTCCCTCAAAATGGTGAAAACGATTAGGATCACGAAGAATGATCGATCTCCCAACAATCTTGGCAATGTGTTTAATCGCAGTGTGACAGTCCTCACAAACCCGTAAGTTTTTAAAAACACGAACTGGTCTCCCACCCGGTATTTTCATAATACCATAAGCAACAGCTAATTTCTCGCTATGATACTTGAGCATATGCTGCTTTTCTTCTTCCTCCACATCATGCAAAACCAATTTTGTGGATGAAACATAACCATCTTCCTTCATATTCAAATCCAATTCTTCCAAAAACGCATAAATGCTATCGCTATCGCCATGTGTGAAATCCCCAACTGAAAATGTGTGAACCTTGTTTTGCACTTCAACCCAGCTGCACCCCCGTATTTTACTAACACCAGTATCCCTCATTTTCAGTCGCATCTTATTGACATCCACCCATCTTCCGGAAGCTGCGTACAAATTGGAAAGAAGAACGTACATCCCCGAATTCCAAGGTTCCAATGCAAAGATCATTTCAGCAGCCTTTTCTCCCAATTCTGTATACCCATGGATCCTGCTGGCACCAAGGAGAGCTCCCCATGTTGCTGCGTCTGGCTCGAAGGGCATACTTGTCATTAGACTTTGAGCTTCGTCTAGGCGCCCAGCTCGACCTAGAAGATCAATTAGGCAGGTATAGTGCTTTGAGTTTGCAACTATGCCGTAATCTTGGTTCATGGAATAGAAGTAGTGTCTTCCCTTGTCTACCAGTCCTGTATGACTGCATGCTGATAGAACACCAACCTGAATCAACATAAGCTCCAAAAGTGAATTCAATACTTACAAAACCAACACATGGAGTTTTAACTTTAAAAGACTATTGTCCATTTGATATGTGGCAAGAAAACGAATCAATACTATGCAAACTTTCATTTTGTCCTTTGGACAGAGGGAAAAACTTCTATACATCAGTTGCACTGTGCGAGTAGTGCAATTTCATCTAAATTTTAGCCAAAGTTTGACTCATTCACAGAAAAACACTAAAATATATAATGAGAAGTGATAGTTCATATGAAGAAAAATATCAGTTTGTAGGCTGAACAGCATTAAACTTTTTCAACATACAACTAATACTTTTCATCATATGATCTGATACTTTTTAAAACTGAACTAATATAAAAAGAAAAAACAGTTTGGTTGAAAAACTTTGGTCAATTTTTTTATTTTTTTTACCATGGTAACATCATCTGGTTGGACACCCGCTTGTTTCATTAATTCAAAATGCTCAAGAGCTTCTTCGCCAAAGCCATGTCTTGCATAACCAGTAATGATCGTATTCCACGAGACTACATCCTTATCCTCGATTCGGTTGAATACTACATATGCTTCTTTGATGCTTCCACACCTACAATACATGGAAAGAAGAGCATTCCCAACATAGCACCCAGCCTCAAATCCTGCTTTCACTACACGCCCATGTATTTGCTTCCCAAGCTCAAATGCAGCAATATCAGCACACGTACTCAAAACACAAGTGAATACGGATCTGTTTAATCTCTCTCCATCCCTTATCATCACGATAAACATTTTTAACGCCTCCTCACTATCATCATTCTGAATATATCCAGCTATGATTGCTGCCCAAGAGATACAATCCCGATGTGGCATCCTATCAAATAAATTTCTAGCTAGGGAAATAGCATTGTTTTGAGCATAACCAGTTATCATTGTGTTCCAAGAACTAATATTCCTACAGGGCATTGCTTCGAACAACTCTGCAGCTAAATCGATATTCTTGCTCAGTACATACCCTGCAATCATTGCATTCCACGAAACGACATTTTTCCCCGGCATTTCATCGAACATCCTCCTAGCATCGTCTAGCTGCCCGTTTTGTATGTATCCGGACACCATAGCCGTCCACGTGAACACATCCCGAATTGGAGATTCTTCAAACAACTTCCTAGATTCTTCCATCTTCCCATTCTGTGCATAACACGTAATCATTGTATTCCATGATACCATATCCTTAAAAGGCATGCGATCAAAAATCTGTCTTGCTTCAACCAACCTCTTCTTCTTCAAGTACCCACCCATCAAACAATTCCAAGAAACTAACGCCCATTGATCTTTACTCTCAAACAACCTCCTCGCATCCTCAATTTTCCCATTCTGTACATACGCAGCAAGAATTCCATTCCAGGATATCTCATTCTTCTCCGGCATTTCATCGAATACTCTCCTCGCCTCATCCACGAAACCATTCTGCGCATACCCAGACAAAATCGCATTCCAAGATACAACATCCTTCACTGGCATTTCATCGAACAGCCTCCTCGCAGCGCCGAGATTCTTGAACTTAATGTTCCCACTAATCATGATGTTGCAAGTGACCAATTCCTTGTGCGGCATTTGATCGAACACCTGGTAGGCAAGCTTAAAGTTGCCATTAGACAGGTAGCCAGAAATCAGGGTGTTGTAGGAGACGGTAGATTTTCGAGGCATAGAGTTGAACAAGCGCAATGCGGCGTCGCATTCGCCGTTGCTCATGTGATTGGTGATGGCGATGTTGCATTTTACAATCTCCGAGTCGGTAAATCTGTTGCTTCTGGGCTTTGACAACGGCTTATTGGAGGGTGGTTCAATGACCGAGTTAGGCGGCGGCGGTGGGGTTGCGCTTTGAGCATGGATTCTTGTTCTGTTTCGCCAGGAGCGTAGGGTGGTGGTGTGAAGCTCTCTGAAACGCATCGATTGAGAAATGAAGCTTTCATTTCACTGTTGTGTACATATCGCAGGGCATGACTCGTGATGTTAGAATGTTAATGCCGCCAATGTCCTAATCGAATAAGTTGCTATTACGATTTTCAACGACACTATTATATGTTGGATTTGGATCCCCTCTAGTAAATGGAGGGTCAGTTGAATCTGGAACCTTTATTTTACACATACACACACATACTTGTGCGGGTGTATGTGAACTGAAGGGTCCAGATTCAACTGGACTCTCAGTTAATTGGAGATGATCCTCTCTCATTATATGTTACCTTTGGAACTTGGAAGAGAGCACAATTTCCATTTATGAAAAAATGTCAATTCAGGGCCTGAAAGATGACAAAACTATCAATTTAATATCTTAAAGATTTTTCCTATCGATTCAAGGTCTAGAAGATAGAAAACTATCGATTCAGGGCTTGAAAGATAAAAACTATCAATTTAAGGCTCACACATTTTAAGGCCATGTTTGATACTTATATTTCATATCCTTATTTCATGTTCTTATTTTTTTTATTTTTAGGGTTTACAGTTCAAGGTTTACGGTTTAGGGGGGTTTCGGGTTCATGGTTCAAGATTTAGGGTTCATCATTTGGGGTTCAGGGTTTAGTATTCAGGGTTTAGGGTTTTAGTGTTAAACATGACCTTAAAATTTATAAGCATCGAATTGATAGTTTTTATCTTTCAGGCCCTGAATTGATAGTTTTCTATCTTCCAGGCCTTGAATCGATAGGAAAAAAATTTCAGTCCTTAAATTGATAGCTTTACCATCTTTCAGGCCTTTAATTGATAAAACTCCATTATTTATTTTATTACAAAAAAATTGAGGCACAAATCAATATAGTCATATTTTCTAAAATAGTAATTCGTCTTGCAAAATATAATATTCTGACTGACTCGTATAAGTATCCTCTTTATTTAGGGGTGTTTTCAAAAAATTATAAATAATTATTATAATTTAGAATTTTGTGCAAAAAATAATTTGGAGTGTTTTAATTATCTTTTAGTAGCTTAAATAAGCTCTCATAAGCTATAAATTATAAGCTTCAAAGAAGATGATTCTAGTAGTTTATTAGTATTTTTTAAAAAAATTAATTTTTTTTACAAATCATATCAATTTTTTTTTTTAATTTTCTTACAAACACTATCAACTTTTACTATTAATCATTTTTCTCATAATCACTAATTTTAATTAATTTTTTAAAACCATAAATTTTTTCAAACACCCCCTTATTTGTGTGCAGAAGAAATTAAAATTCAATTAAAATTACTGGATCAGCAAAAGCTGCCAAACTATTGACAAATTTTGTTATAAAGATCAACGTTGCTAGTTGAAACTTGAAACAACAATATAAAAAGAAAAAACTGTACAAATCTCACACATATAATTTGAAACCTAAATATAGTACAACCATGACAGTACAATTGAGAATGCACTAGCATGTACAATAAAAATAACAAAAGGTGATGTATATACTAAAATAAAAATATAGGAGCTCGATAACATAATGTACAATGTACATATATAGCCACACAAATTCGACAAAGTCCTTAACGAACGGAGCTGTGTCAGAATTGAGATTCCTTGTTCAATTTTCCCCTTTCGTTATGGTGACCAATCCGCATTTCTAGTTCTCCAAAAATCTCTACCACAATGAGCTGCACCACCTACGTCAAGCTAGATGAAGGCCAAATGGGAGAAAATGGCCTCCCTCCCCCAACGTACAACCCCCACTCCACAAAAACAAACCAGGCCGAAGAAGAAAAGCCTGCTGCAGATGCATTTGCTGTTTCTGCGTCGTCCTCTTTCTCATAACACTGACTCTGTTGCTCTTCGTCTTCTATTTTTACACCGTCACCAGCCCCCAGTCCCCGAAATACACCATCGACGATCTCCAATTCAAAGCCTTCAATTCCCAGCCCGATTTCACCATCGAAACCCAGTTTCTCGTAACGGTCAAAGCCGATAACCCCAACGCCAGGATCGGGTTCATATACGGTGAAAATAGCTCCGTTAACGTTGTTCATGACGGCGTGGATGTTTGTTCGGGAATACTTCCGAGTTTCCATCAGGGACCGATGAATGTGACCATGATGAGGGTTGAATTGACGGGACAGAGTGAATTCGGGTCGGGTTTGCAGGAGGCGTATTTGAATAATAGTCGGATTCCGTTGCTGGTGATGGTGACGGTGCCTGTGAGGATTGTGGTTGGGGAATATCCGTTGAGGGAGTTTACGGCGTTTGTTAATTGTTCTCTGGTTGTGGACAATTTAGGTCCTGATAAGAAAATTAATATTGTATCCAGTAATACGACCTACGGTTATGAGTTATAGCGATGATGAGATTCATATGCTTGTTTGTTTATTCTGTAAATTTATGGGATAATATTGATCCATGCACAAATTGTGAATACTGTATGTTTGCTGCACGAATAAATCTAGTTGGGGATCAAGAGTTGGGAAAAACAAAGAGAGATTTGAATTGCGAAATTGATTTCTATAAGTAAGAATTTTCAATTATAATAAATATTTAACCAGATTAACTAATTAAACATAAGAAAAGTGTTATATGAGCACAATTCTATAACTCTCTTTTTCATGAAATATCGAATTAGAAAGATATAACGAAAATCTTGTAGTCTCTTAATATGATAAATAAAATTAATATCACTTTTGCAAGTCTATTATAGAGACCCAAAGACATGATCGGTCCGAATTAGATTAAAACAAAAATTCATATAAAACAATCTTGTACATGAGACGGGTACAAAAATTTGTTTGAATTTGAGTTCACGGTGAACTCTATTTCTTCAAATATCATTATATGATGTCATTGTTTAAAACTTAAAAATATTTTTTAAATAATAATAATAGTACATAAACATAACATTAATAATATTTATACATAAGTGTAATAAGTCCACCATGATCTCAAATTGACAAAGTTTTAGTCAAATCTAATTGAAATTGTTGAGGCCATTAATCTATCAATATATAAACCGATTAATTTGAAAAAGATAAAACAACTGAATCTTCTGATTGCACATCCATTAACACCTAAAAAGCTCAACGTTTATGAGTTTTAAAGGCGAATTATAAACATTAAATAAGTAATACTCCCTCCGTCTCATTTGTAGTTCTTTTTTTTTTATTTTGGTCAAAATAATTTGAAGTTCTTTACCAAAATATAGAAAAGAATCTTACAATCTCCACCCTCACAATCTCCACTCTCCATACCCTTTGAAAAGTCAACAAAACACACAAAAAATCATTTTTTCTTAAAATGCGTGCAAGTCAAAGTGTGAAGTCTCATATGGGACGGAGGAAATATATAATTTTAAAAAAAATGCATGGCCACCCGTAGGAGCATTGAAAATTCCATCCCCAATATCCCAGGCGGATCTCATGGGGGAAAATCATTTAAAAAATGTTAGGGTAAAAAGTGCAAAATGTAATTTATATCAAATGAAAATGTAGTAGAAGCTCGATCTCATAATCTACAATACATATAACCACACAAATTCAAAGAAGGCCTTAACGCGCGGAGCTATCTAAATATCATAACCCCATCTCTTTTCCCTCCCTTGTCTCTTTCTCTTTCTCTGTTTCTCTCCCCGCAAAAAACAGAGAAAATACCCTTTCCCCTTTTCCCATGGTGACTAACCCGTTATTCTCAATCTCCAGTACAAATGGCTGCGATCCCAAACCCATACGTGAAGATGGAGAAATACATAAGCCGAGATGGGGAACTAATAGGCCTTCACCCTCCAACCTACTCCCGCTACACCAAAACCAAACTTGGCGGCCAAAACTTCTGCAGGCTCATAATCTCCCTCTGCATCTTCCTCTTTCTCCTAATTCTAAACCTAATGCTCATCTTCTTCTACCTATTCACCGCCAGCAATTCCGAGGTCCCATCATACACCGTCCAGAATCTCGAGCTCAAATCCTTCGATTCCACCCCTAATTATAATCTCACCTCCCACACCCAATTTCTCGTCACCGTCAAAGCCGACAACCCCAACAGCAACATCGGCTTCATATTATCCGGCAACGACAGCGCCGTTACCGTCGTCTATAACGGCACCGACGTCTGCTCCGGGAAGCTCCCGCATTTCAATCAGGGCCCCAGGAATGTGACCGTCATGAGGGTTGAATTGGAGGGGAAGAGCGAATTCGGGTCGGGTTTGCAGGCGGCGGCGTCACGGAATGATAGCGAGATTCCGTTGCTTGTGAAGGTGAAAGTGCCGGTGAGAATTTTGGCGGGAGAATATCCGTTGAGGGAGTTCACGGCGTTTGTTAATTGTACCCTGATTGTGGATAATTTAGCTCCCAATACCAAAATTAATATCGTGTCCAGTAATACCACCATTGGTTATGAGTTTAGGTAGTACGATCGTATACTTTTTTGTTTAGGTAATATTCATGAATGCACCACAATTGCTTTCACCTACAAATTGTGAATACGGTTAGGAGGACAGAGTCCAGCTCTAGAATGACACCTTAAAATTAATGAATTAAAAGACAATATTTGGACCTAAAAATAATTGGGAGACTTACTGGAAATTTTAATGAATAATGTATAATAATCAAACAAACATATAACTTCACTTATTGTTATAGCGGCAAAAGAAAAAACTATATATTGTGAAAACGCACAAATGTAACAAATTGTAAGATTCACGTAAATGTAATGGTAGATATTGGGCCACCTGAATCCCAAATTCAAGCGATCATAGATGCTAGCCGACCCAGTTATACGAATTTGGAATTCGGATTTCGGAATCATATGCAATCTTTCTAATTTTCTTGGACTTATATGATTACGTATACTTAATTATTTATTTACATTTTCGGAATATCCATGGTCGGTCTACTAGAAGCTATGTAACTGCATATAATTATATATAATAAAAGCTATTAATTCCCCACATGTACATTGTATAATATAAATTTAAGCAAAATATTAAATAATAATCAACTCAACCACCAATAAAATCTAGATCTAAGCAAGAAATAGGCATTTTAAAATAAAATGAGTTTAAAAAGACTTCAAAGTTTAAATAGACTTCAAAGTTCAAATAGATCTAAGCAAGAAATAGGCATTTTAAAATAAAATGAGTTTAAAAAGACTTCAAAGTTCAAATAGACTTTCAGGCCGATCGACTTATTTATTTAATAAGATTTCCACCT
Organism: Stenogyne calaminthoides; assembly: GCA_037126765.1. Classification (NCBI taxonomy): domain Eukaryota; kingdom Viridiplantae; phylum Streptophyta; class Magnoliopsida; order Lamiales; family Lamiaceae; genus Stenogyne; species Stenogyne calaminthoides. The sequence goes on along the minus strand of JBBCBC010000036.1, from coordinate 8,575,005 downwards.
GGATATGTAGTAGCCAGGTAGCATGAATGCCATCTCCACCCACACTTCCTTAACAATCGTCTCAATTTGAATTGGGACGGGATGTGTAAATTTCAATATTGCATAGCATATATATTCATCTTTCTTTTTTTTTTTTTTTTAAAAAGAGCACGTTGATTTATATATGTGCATACATTTTATTGTTCATTTGCACATATGGTTAAGAAAATTGGAAATTAACTATATACATTATAGTAGTATCCACCAATGTAACATAGATTGCACCCTTCGAGTTGAGACTTGAAAATCGAGTATGAAATTGAGCAAGTATAAAAGCAGTAAACCTCCTGATTAAAATAAAAAAATAAAAAATAAAAAATAGTTGACCTAGATTTCGTTTTACCTGTATACCTGAAAAAACAGTTATAGATACTGCCCCTGCTAATCTACACTACATAAATGATACACGATAGAATTTAAAATATGGATCAATACCACAAATAAGCTAAAATAGCATACCAAATGTGTCAGAACAAAGAGAACAAAGTGTATTATGTTTGATAGTAACTTTTAGGGAAACAACAAGAAGAAAGAAGTTAAGGTACAGAAAATGTGCAAAGACTACTTATGCTGTCCCCTGCATCTATACAACTTCACACCATAACACACCAAAGAGACTGAAATGCACCTCAAACTAGTTGCCCCCCTCTCTCTTCTTTGAAAACAAAAGTGCGTTCGCTTTGTGCTAAAGCAAAATATCAACAGAAAGCACACGTTAGAAACCAGATTTCTACGAAACTAACCCCACTCGTTTCTCTCACTTATTGCAGCAATACTCAAACGAGACGAGCATCATTGTGATGCACCTATCTTGTGACAATAAATGGGACACGTCAGGACTCTAGCCACGACGAATTCCCGTGAAGTAGTTGAAATCGTGATGCTGAACCTGTAGTTGCTTTAGCCACGAATCCGCTACGTTCAACATTGAAAAGAGTCTCTCTTGGTCCTGACCAATCTTGTCCGAAATCCACACTTCCCCTTGCATCTTATAGGTGGCCAAACCGAATGGGGCGAGAGAGATGCCTTCCCCTTCCTTTCTTTTCCTTTCACCATCGTCTTCAAGATCCATATCTACGAAATAAATCCCATTAATTTATAAAATGCAAGAAATTTAAAGGAAAAAATACGACCATTTGAGTTTTGTGGTACAAACCTTGAAAAGAAGAAGAGAGAGTGTGGTATGTAAGGAAGCATGTTTGCAAGTCTTTCACGGTTCTTCCCGCTGGAATGTGATAAATAGGGTACCTGAGATTATTCATAAGATGAATAGACGGTCATAAGTTTGAATTTTTATATCGGTTATTGCTTTATTTATCGTTAGTAGTATTTGATTTAACTTACCAGGCAACGGCCATCCAACTAGCGGGTGAAAGATCTACACTTCTCAATGACTTCAATCCAGGGTATCGTTGAGCTAAGCCACTGATCTGAAGAGCAAAGAATCAATCATCGGTATATTTTTCCACCGCATGTCAAATCAAATGAATATACCCAAAAATGTCGTGTTATATTTGAATTGTAGTTGATACCAAAGACAAAGACGTATAACTGAAAGAAAACAAGAATATATTCTAGAGAAAAGATGAGGAAATTTTGGCCAACAAAGAAGGGAAAGTTCTTCTTTAGACCACTAAGACTGAGAGAGGAAAGAGCAATATGCTCTGCCAAAAACGACGGACTGAGAAGTATGTTATATCCTAATTCATCTTCAAAAGCCAAAACTCATTATTAGATCTTTATCAAGAAAGGGATTTAATTGATTCTATCATAATATCAAAAAAACTTTGCATTTCTTTATCAATTGAATAATTTGATTACATTTTACCTTGTCTACGAGAGGAACTCGTCCATAAGGAGAAGATTTCTCGAAGTAGTGAAAGTAAAGATTACCCAATCTTCCATTCGGATGCCAGAAGCTATCTTGCTCGGGTAGTCCTTCCTCCGAAGAACTTCCATCCCACCTCGATAGCTTTTCGCTCTCGCTCTCATCACTGAATGAATCACTAAACGAATCTCTCGTCTCGCTATCCGTCTCTTCCCTATTCCTTCCACACAAAACAACAACAAATGATCATACAATAAGAATTAACAACATCTCAAAATGAATAAATACATTTTTTGGCCTAAAATGAGCAACGCAATTGCAAAATGAAATAAAGCCTCATTCGGTATTAGTCATTTCAAGAATTATCAACATTTCACAAGCAATAACCATTTTCCATTTTGACAAGGCCTAAAAGGAGCAAAGAAAATGCAACAAAGAATAAACCCTCAATTGCATAAATGTAAAAAATACCTCAAACAGTTTACAGATGAATTGCTGGTAAAAATTTGGATTGCAGAGAGATAAGGCACAAAATATTGGATCAAATTTTGACCATCATCTGACATAATTGGAACCCCAGCTCCACAAGCGCTCCATTCATCGAAACTTTTCCAAAGATCACCTAATGTAAAGCACTCTACTTTTTCTCTATCCCATGGATGCCATAGCCTATTAAGCTTCCTCATTTCAGTCTTGAACAATTAAACAAAACAAAATAATTAAAAAATACAAACAAATAAAGAAATGCCGTTTAAAAGGAACATAAAGATAACAAAAAACAAAACCTTGGACAATAATTGAGATGGGACCACGGGGGTTGTGCAATCCAAGAAGCATTCAAGGTTTGTTTGCATTGGAACCTTGTCAAAATTCAACATGATTTTTCTCAAACAGGAGAGAGAAAGAGAGGGAGGGTTTGCTCTGATTTCTCTCTCTCCTCAAACAGGGAAAAGGAAAAAGCCCAGAAAGAGAGAGAGAGACAGGAAAACAGAGCAAGAGAAAGGAGAGGGGGAATTTAATGGGAGAGGCAGAGAGAAATTAGGGGAGGGGGGAAGAACGAGACAAAGATTATTATCCTTTGACGTTAATGGCAATTCCTTATTCAACTATATATGCACTTTTTCTTTATTTTTCTCTCTTCTTTTCTTCAAAAAGGATAAATTCCCTACAAAATCGGATTCATACCCACAAAATCCGGATTCGATTCGGTATTTTCCAATCGAATCAAAACCCCGAATTCATTTCCATCCTTCAACTCCAAACTTAAACCTCAACTTCCAATTTTGAGGAAAAATAATTCAACTATCAAATTTTCGACAGATTAGAGAAAATTTAAATACGGGGGAAATCATTTCCTATTGCCCTAGAAAGAGACATGCACCCTATCCCCGAAATTCCCACAAATTCTGGGTTTGTGTGTGAAAGATTAAAGGAAAGAAAAACAATAACTTTGGACAGAGTTCTGATAGCCAAGAAAAAGGAATGATCTTTTTCACTTTAATTTTTTAATTTATTCCCTATATAAATCCATGGTTTCTGATAAAAGGGAATCCACTTTTCAGCCCAAAAGAAAAAAAAGAAAAAAAAAAAAGTAGAAAGAAAGAACAAAATCAGCCACCCTTCTGCAACTGTTACGTAATCTTTGTATTAATAGATGAATGAATGAATGAATTCAAAACAAGAATTTTGGTAATCACTGTGTAAAAGATGCGCTCAATATGTGAGGAAAACGAGAAAAAATTAACGCCAACACAAAAAATGCAAGATTTCTTCTATTTATTAGACTTGTTCACATGAAATTAATTCTGGTGTTCATTACATATTTTCTTTTTCCTGAATTTTTTTCTGGGGTGGTATTGGAGTAGACGCATGGCGTGGATCTTAATGATATTTGATATTTAAAGCACACTTAAATGAAATCAATGGTTTGGGTGTGTTTCAGATCATCTGTTTTTAGGATTGTAAAACTTACATAATTATTCAATACTCGGTTTTAATTCAATCAATAACAATTCACTTGGGATCAGTTTCGTTTCGTCGGGTTATATTAATAATAATTTGACAAATTCTTATTTGAGGCTTTGAGCTGACGAAATTAGACTTAAAATAAATATATAATCCTATTTATGTTTTTTTGGCAAAGTGTTTGATGAGTTTTACTCTGACTCACTTTGGACAAATTATTTTAACTATCTGCACGTTAATCTAATACGATTTTCTTTGTATATTAAAGAGTTCTGTTCAATTTTATTCAATTAATGATTAAGATACTGCCAAAAGATTTAAAAATCATGAAAATCTTATTGAATTTACAACTCTATTTGCTTTCATTTAAAAAAATTGTATGCATTTGGTGTATAGGGTAACTGTAACTCATCCGTTTTGATTGTAATGGATAAGGTTATATAACAAGATATCTGACATAATCAATCTTATTAATTATTATACTCAATGTAAATAGTTAATAGATGTAAAAGGATTTAATAAAATAAACGAAATTCAGGGAACAGATTTATCAGCTAAATAAAATTTAATAAGTCATCAATTAGAGTTGATATGCGGTGAAACATGTTCACTATGAAACTGATTTATTTTTACACTTCAGTTATCATGACTACACCCTTTAGTAATATAAGTCACAATCTTCAGTTATCACGCTATATTCTCTGTTGTAATATAAGTCAAACCCCTTATTTTTATGAGTAATACTCTTTATAGTAAAAAGTCACACTCTTCAGTTATATAACTAATATCCTTTAGTAATATAAGTCACACTCCTAAACCAGTTTCACCCTAAAACTTGTTCACCCCATGCTTGCCCATCAATTATTGTTTTTATCTTCTTCTTTTTTTTTTTCATTTTTTGATTTTATAATATTTATTCATACATAATTCTTCAATTCAATACATTGTTAAAAGGCCTGGGTCCACCAAATACTAAGAAGGCCACCTAAACTATGAAACACCAAAAAATACGGCCCATAAAGAAAAAAAATATCGATAATAGCCCATACTACAACTAAAAGGCCCAAACAACAAATATTGAAATATTAAGAGTCCTTTTCTTTTATCGATCGGACAAATGGTAACTTAAATCCATGACCTCACGGCATAAATAACAATACTCTAACCACTTTAGTCGTTCCACGTCGTCAAGAAATAGTAAGAGTCCATTTAGTATGCATTTGTAATGAATATTGTAATATGTAATAAGGGGTCAATTACTATTATTTTATTAAAAAATTATCAAACAATATTAAAAAAAAAATCTTTATTCATTCTCATTCGTCACACTCATTATCCTTAATCAAGTGGCCCAAAAATTTACTTCTTGATTTGGACGAGTAATTAATACTGAAATTTTTTCCCCTAGTATTTTTAGTTATTTTATTCGAAATGGGCCTTTTTCATATAAGAGCGAAGTGGGCCTTTTAGTTGTCAACAATGTCTTTACAAAACCCACTCTTCCTTTTTCCAATTTAAACTCTGTTTTCTTTTAGACCGGCCAATTTAAACTTACAGGTCATAAAATAACAAAATGTCATTGAATATTTCCTCATCCACAAACAAATTAAACACAAGATAAGACGATAAGCCAACGCGCCACGTGGCAACGAACCAAACCTTATTTTCCATTGAAAACACATTTCTCTGTTTTTCTTTCCATCTCTCTCTCCACCATGGCTTCCTCAACTCTGATCACCCCCACCGCCGCCACCACCACCGCCGCCGCCAAACCCCTACCACCACTCCGACCAAGAGCCACACTCACCACCCCCTCCGCCACCACTGCCGCCTCCGCCGTGTCATTCCTCCCCTGTCGCCGCAACTTCCTCTCCCTGTCCGCCATCAGCCTCTTCATATCGCCGGCCTCCGCCGCATTCGCAGCCTCCGACGAAGAATACGTAAAGGAGACAGAGGTGGTGATCAAAAAGGTCAGAACCACCATCAATTTGGACAAAAATGACCCCAACATCGCCACCGCCGTCGCCGACCTCAGGGACACCTCCAACTTTTGGGTGGCCAAGTACCGGAGAGAGAAGGCGCTTTTGGGCCGGGCCTCCTTTCGGGACATATATTCGGCCCTAAATGCTGTTTCGGGCCATTACGTTAGTTTTGGGCCCACCGCTCCGATTCCGGCCAAGAGAAAGCAGAGGATCTTGGAAGAGGTTGAAACTGCCGAGAAAGCTCTGTTGAGGGGGCGGTGAAAATCTTTTTTGGTATATTCTGTAATTTTATGTGTTTTTGTTTATGTAATTGAGGTTATAAAACGAGGTTCGGACTTAAAATTTATGTCTTTTAATCAGCTCTATAATGTCAATAGTCTGATTCAAAACTTTATGTGATAATCAAAGCAACAACTGCTCATTCAAAATAGAAATAGAAGCAGCAACTAGCAATAGAGATAGCTGCAAATGAGGCCACAACTACTGATAATATGTTTGACATAGAAGAAAGAAAGATCAATGAACACAGAGGAATGATGTTCTTTTTTTTTTTAACAGAAAACCTAATGACTAGTTTCATGAGAAATAGATAACAGCATCAGGGGAGGCTGTAGGGAGTGATTTAAACTTTCCTGAAAGCTCTTGCAGTTGCTCTGATGTAAATTGAAACCCAAGTCTTTCAACTGGACCATGAAAGCACCACATTTCTTCTTTGGCCGGTTTGAAAAATATTTGGGTCGAAATCACAAGTTTCTGTAAACTTGTAGCACTCCTTAATAAAAACTTAACCATTTCGATAACATATGGCTCGTTCACATAGCCGTATATCATAATGGTTTTAAGGCTGGGAAAGTTAGCCTCTTGTGAGTCCCAGAATTTGTCCATATCAAACTCATACGCCTCAATCCACTTTGCCTCTGGTTTCTAAGCAGATCACACAAAACAAAATTGATCAATGACTGAATTTTGTGTGCGTTTACATTGTTTTATAACGGAAGCATTTCAATACCTTGAAAAAAGTATCAGCCCAGAAACTGCTGGCTGGGTAAATATGCATGGTTAATGTCTGGAGAGATTGAGAATTTCTCAAAAGCAGAGAAAGTCCAGGATGGTGCCATTTTGTCAGGCTAAGTTTTAGTATTAAGTTGTTCCACTCAAATGATGGGCAAGGCATATTGGTAAAGGCCCATATGGTGAACACCTGAATCAAGAGAATGAGAGAAGCATCAATGAAGGAATTAAAGACCAAATTAAACATGATTAAAGAATGAGATTATTATCTAAATATATACCAGAACAGTCAATGTTCATGGACTGAATGTCTTGCACTGCCTAACTTTCTGCAGAAGCTCACAAATGTTAAGACACTTATCCCGCTCGCACCTAAAGCTGCAACTAAACGAAATGCACGCATCAACTACAGATGACGCCTGCAATAAGCGTGCACAGCGTATCCACCCGTATATTTCTAATGATAACACATACGGACATGTTATAACCAAAATTTTCTCTTCCTCATTCAAGCTGACCATCAGTTTCTTTAAGTTCGGGTTTTTGCAAAACAATGCTTCCAGGCCATAACAGTCGATAAGAGACAGATCTTCAAGAAAAGGGCAACCAGCTAGAAGTTCTCTCATTGTCTCATCATTTAGTGAAACCTCGTCTAGCAATAGGACTTTCAACGACTTCAAATCTATTGTCGTGCAACGCGTAATGTCAAAAGCAGCCAGCTTTAGACTTGTTAAGTAACTACTGCTCAAAACATCAGGCAGATTATAGCAATCTCCTTCTTCAAAAACCGGGGTGTATTGCTTTAAGCTGAGATCCAAAACCTTGACTTTTCTGCTCATGGCATATCGAATCAACTTCTCGAGCTGATCTGATGTACTCTTCTCCCATTCCAATTCATCGCCATAAGATCCCCCACCCTTCATACAAGGGGTGGAAAATTCAAATTTGAGACACACTTTATCTAACACACTGCTGTTGTGAAGATTCAGCACGTGTCGAATTAAATTTACAAAGTCCTCATCACGATCTGGCCGACAATCAGGATCCTCAAACTTATGGAAGTTGTCTTCGAAATCAAGAACTTGAACGCCACGCCAAAGGTTACCAAATCTTCGAAGAAGTACCGTGCGGACTGCATCATTTATAGGCAGAAAGGACAGTATATGCACAAGGATTGGGTCCGGTAGGTCACTTATAAAGTCCTGACTCTCATTACAAATCTTAGCCTTCTTCATACTAACATTGCCCTGATTCCTGAACATAAATGCATCCATCATCAGTAAAATGACAGGCTATAGATATTTAATCATCATACATTGAAGTATAGATACAAGAAAATTCAGCCTAAAGTACACAGTAGCTCTGTGCTGATGTAAAAACTAAACGATATGGAAAAGTTTACAATTTCTCTGTATGTATTACAAAACATTGGTAAAAAGTACCACTAGTTTTATGCTACCAAACCTCTCTTCTGCTCGCATTGCAAATTTGCAATATATATACATAATATAATCAAAATTTGACAGGAATACGACAAAATTCAAGCACCGGTAAAGAGAACTTTACATTATTTCTCGATGGAGTCTCAGAAAAATAGCGGCGTACGTCGGTTCAGTCGGAAAATTGGGCACATAACAAATTTTCATAAATAGGCTAGTTTAAAGTACAAAAATTCTGAAAAATACCACACATTTTTTAAAAAATTGGAAAAATGCCAACCCAGTGAACCTTGTGATATCCAGGGTGTATTAATTCTAGGGAAACTGGAAAGCGTATTAATTTGGGTGATATATTTTCCAATTCGGTGGATGCAAATAACCTAGTCTTCTTCTAAATTCCCATTCTGTGTTGTTTTCCTTTCTAGTTATTGCTCCATCTATAGTAGCCTTCAATTTCGTGAATATAATTGTATGGGCCGGCTGCAGCTAATTAATTGGAGCTTCCAATTTATTTTTGCTAATGGGCCTTGATTATTGCTGCTCGCGTCCGTCTCGATTTCTTTTTTCGACAAACTCTAATAAAAATCGGTACTCATAATTCATTTTAGAACCGTGTAATTTATTATACTGAAAAATACAATTTATTTATACTGAACCGTTCAATAATTTTTTTCATATTAAAAATTGCACAATTCAGTGTAAACAAATTGCATCTTTCAATATAACATGATTTTAAAATACAATTGAGTGCTCGGTGCATACAAGAATTGCCTCTAATAAATTTTGTGTTTCTCTTAAAATTTTCATTTTTTTTGGACAAACTGTTAACATATGAAATTCAGTACTCCCTCAATCCATGAATAATTTTCTTATTTTTTTTGGGCACTAAAATTTAAAAAAATTAATAAAATAATATATGGTAGGTCAAGATGATGAATTTGGGATGAAAAGTAAAAGAAAATAATGACAATTTTGTAATATAGTGTAAAAAATAGGTCTCCTATGCACCAAGTACGCATCGTGCACTCAGGTATAGGAGTGATCCATTAAAAAAATGAGACTTTTGCAAAAGGATCCACAATTAAAAAAAAGAGAGTGAATGCATGGATCTAGAGTCTGTGTACCAAGTGCATATGAGACATTGCCTAGTGTAAAAAATGAGAATAAATATATTGATAATGGAGTGTTACTTTTTCTATTTATGAAAACAGAAAACTTATTATTGAACGGATAAAAAAGAAGAGAGTGAAACTTATAAGTGGTTGGAGGGAGTATTATTTAGCATTTCACCGAAGTTGTCCCACGACGAGAGCAGGAAACATTTCTCCCATATATGGTAAAAAAAAAAAAAAAAAACGCCGGTCCTATCAGTTACGCAACAAAAACAAAGCAGAAACAGGTTTATCAAGGAAATTAAGTAAATAGATTATTCCTAACCCTCTCTACAAGTTCGAGCTTTTAGATGAGACGGAATTCTCTCATGGTATCAGAACCCAAGTTGTGGTTCAATTTTCGTGGAAGCACTCCATCTATTTAAATTATTCACTTTGTTGGGTCTCCTCTCCATATAGCAGAGGCAATGATTCGGCCCACGAGTGAGGGATGAGTGTTGAGAAAAATTAAATAAATAGATTATTTCCGATCCTCTCTACCAGCTCGAGCTTTTAATTGAGACAGAATTCTCTCATCAACTAACAATGGATATAGCTGCAAAAGATACCACAATATGTTCGGCATAGAAGAAAGATCCATAAACACATCTAAACGATGATTTTTTCTACAATTAGTAGTTTCAAAGATCAGAATGATATTACTAAGCAACACAAAAAACTCAAGTTACAAGTTTCATGAGAAATATACCATAGCTTCATTTGATGCTCTAGGAAGCAATTTAAACTTTTCCGAAAGCTCTTGCAGTTGCTCTGATGTAAATTGAAACGGCAGTTTTGCAATTTGAACATCGAAGGTCAATTTTTTTCTTCCTTTATCGGTTTACATAGAAAACAGAGAAAGGAAAGACTTGAAAGAAAGTTGGGGTTGTGGAGTGTAGGAAGTAGGAAAAAGGGAAAGCAAATCCCCATTATGATTCACAAATCTTGCACTACTGTCATATCAACTGTGCGACGTTACGGCGTAGCTCCAGTCTCCTCAATACAGCTATACAACTTAAACGGGTTTTTTTATTTAAATTGAGATAAAATATCATTTTTAGTTATAAAATTTCATACTCCCTCTATCTAAAATTTATTTTCCTGTATTCCATTTTGGGTGTATTATACTTATTTTTTGATTTTTTTAAATAAAAATTTTTATTTTATCACTTTATTATTTTATCACATAAAATACTAATAAATAACTTTTTTTACCCAAACTACCCATCACTTTATCACTTTATCATATAAAATATTAATAAACAACTATTTTTATCCAACACTTTATCATTTTTTTCTTAAAACTCGAGCACACAGTAAACAGAAAAAAAACTATGGGACGGAGGTAGTATAATATTATTTATAATCTTACAACTTTTTATTTTTTTATTTTTAATTATAAATATGTCAATTTCAATTTTTAATTATCAAAAATTTTAAATACCGTCGGAATAATCATGTGCGCCTCATGTGATATATATATATATATATTATATGTCAATCCACTTGTGTAGATCGTCGAATAAAAAAATAAAATTGAAGTGTTATGTTAGATGCATATGCTTATTCCGACGAGATTTTAAAATTTTCAATAAAAAAATAACTGAAATTAACATATTTGAGACTATTGGTAAAAATTACAGAACTAAAAATGAGATAGTCTAAAATTACAAAACTAAAATAATATTTCCTCTTTAAATGAGATCGTTTTTTATTGTGTTTATGCAAATAGGATGAGTTTCGAAAATCTTACACACTATGGGTATGTTTGTTTTGGGATTTAGGTGTGTGGGCACTAAAAAAAAGAGTAGCATTTGCAAGAGTATAAAAGCAAGAGCTCTCTTCCCTTGCTAAAGAAAATACATGGCACTCTTCAATTGGCTAATAATATGAGGTCAAAGACATTCTGTGGGCCACAAATTTAATTTTTTAACATTAAAAAGAATATGCAACAGCAAGGGACAACTCTTGCTGAAACAAATTATTTTCCACAACAAAATACAATAGCAAGAGCTCTTCATTGCTATTGAGGAGAGATTGAAATAAAATAAAATAGCAAGAACTTTTCCTTGCTATTGAACAAAAGTTTATAAAAATTATTTATTATATTAAAAAATGGCTCTTTTCAAGCTTGAGATTTATTTATTCATTATTTATAATTCTTTATTTAATTTATTCATTAATTTTATCATAATAAAAATTACAAAAAATAAATATTTTGTATAGCATTAGTTTCAGTTATACATTTATAATTAGAGATATTAAAGATGAATATTAAAATAATATTACCGAAACAATAAATCAATAAAATCAAGATAACTTGTAAACATAAATTCCTAATATTTTGAAATTTTAATTATAATTATAATTAACTAAAATTTAATAATACTAATCATATATTTACAAATATAGGCTCAAGATTTATACTTTTGACAACAAACAAACTTCTTAGGAGAGGTAAATAACATTTAACTAATATATTTTGCAAAGGAAAATTATCTATATGTTTCTAAGTTAGATAATTATTACAAAAAAAGCACCATACTAAAAAAACTAATGATCATGTCCATTTGCATCACTAGGCGAAGGATGTGGCGCGTCACGATCTGATAATTTAGCCAACAATTCTTTTATCAATCTCTGATTTTCTTGGGTCTGCTGACGCAACTCTGTTATTTCGGACTGATAAGTTTGACGTTCCTCATCAAATCGAGTATTCATGGTCTCTAATGTCTTCTGGAGTGCATTCTCAATTGACTCGGTTGTCAAATGTACATCTGTACTTGGCATCCTTCTGTTCATTTTGTAACCTAGTGCTTCAAGAATAGCATGATTAGAAACACCGATGACTTTACCGTTCTTGGGCCCACCAGTCGCCTTGGCCCAGCACTCCTCGTCACTAAGCTCCCACTCACCAAGTTTTTCATGTGGCATATTAGCGTACTTCATGGCCGTCAGTTCTTCATACCGATCCTATTCAATTAAAACAATTAGACAATTTTTTCTAGTAACAATAACTTTCTATAATTTATGATACGAACATGTATTTGCTCAAATTCTGGGCTTATCCACTTGGGTGCCTCTGAAATTGCACTCTCAGATTCGACTTGACTTGAACAATTGACACCATCTACATCTTTCTGACTTTTACGCTTTTTCCCTTTCTTTGTCAATCCAGTCATGTGTGTGGCTTTAAAGTTGCCAATTGTGAGTACATTCGCTGTGGATGAATTCTCAGCCTGGCAATAGTTTTCCATTTTAGTAATTTATTTTCATGAAAACTAATTCCGGTAATAATATCATCAGCTCATAATAAAATATTTATGCATGTTTTCTACTATTTTTGACAGTGTAGATTTCAGTTAAAATACTAACCATAATGGAATATAACATCTTTTCACCACTGAACACTATTAATAAAGTCAATTTAGAAACTATGAAAAATAAAGCATAATATTTAAATGAAACCAAATTTACCAGTTTCTTATCTCGGTGTAACATACTCGTTGAGTCCCCAGTAAAAATCGCAGTGGCCCTTTTCTCCACCTGCCCCTCCTCATTACGAACAACACCTCGATTCTGGGAATGTCTTAAAGCATCTTCTTGAACCTCAAGTTTTTCCCAATATCGAACAAGACGGTAATATCTATTAACTGAACACCACTTTTGCCTTTTCTTATGATCTTTCCAAGTTCGTTTTGCATTTGCTATCATATTGTTAAAACAAGAGCAATTCACCTTTCCCCAAAGTTGAACTATCTCCTTGTCCTTAGTTGAGTCCCACCGAAATCTCATCTACATTTTTAAACATAATTTATAAGTACTTAAAAGAATTACTTGACGAAACATAATAGTATATGAAATAATTCAACTTACACCGAACCCTTGCCATAAGATGTCTCTGGTTTGCCTTGAGACATGTTCCCACTTCGTATCAACTTTATATTGTTCTCGCAGAAGTGCTGCAATCGTCTTGTTTGCAATATCTGGCTCAAACTTTACCTCACCAATTGCTTGGCTCACTTCCCGTCTGTCCTCATAACTATCGTGTTCAGGCTCTGGTTTAGTAGAACCACGACCACCAATCACACCAGGATCAACAAAGTCTGCTGGAAGGTCCTCTTCCTCCGAAAAATAATTTCGTACGAGTGGATCGTGACACAGTTGAGGGACAGAAGGTTTATCCCTATGAGGAAGAGCTAACCCTCTATTAGACGTGTCTAATGTGTCTGCCACACTTGACATACCAGCATTAGCATGTAATGAGTGAGCTCTATTAGCAACATCTACTCTCGGATTGGGAATAGTCCCAATAAATTCATTCACTTGGTGGAGGCTAGGTCTAAGCAGAGATGCGCCCTCGCCCATCAAAGATATATGTGGGGATGCCTGACGAAACTGTCCAAATAACTGAGTGGATAAGCCAGCGCCTGACAAGAGATCTTGAAAAGAGCAAGTTGGGTAAGAAGTGGCATTGTAGGGCATCCTTGTCAACTGATGCTCTTGCCTTCCAACAACCTCGGGGGATGATGTCATGGAGACATCCTAACCATGTTGTTCACTTGAAGATGAATTTATGTCGAGCCGCGCTCTCACACTTCGTGTCTGGTTCCAACGTTGTTTTTCAGACATTTTTTTTTTCAAGTACAGGGATCTGCAAAGAATGAATACTCATATAACACTTTTAAATGCTACAATTAACATCATGAATAGTAACTTTTTTTTGTTGTACAAATCTACTTTCTCAAACTATAATAAATAATTGTACACATTATAAAACATAAAACAGTAACCTAATTTCAGATTATGAAATGGTTTGTCCAAAAACATAAAAAGAGAAAAAGAATACAATCATGAAGCTACATGTGATCTTTCCATCTTTGATACTGGAACTTTTGACCCTACTATTCACTAAAAGTATTGTGCACATCGCACTCTGCTTAAATTAATAGTAATATTTTAACTCCATTTTTGTCTAATTTTATTATATAATTAATATAGTTATCTAATCAACTTAGATTCAATTAAATATCTGGATTTTTTACAAGCTTAATAGATTAATGAAGACTGCACATTATTTTGCATGAGATAAAGTTACAAACAATACTACAATACTTTATCATTAAGAAAAACCGGCCTAGACTACAAATTGTCGATCATACCTGAAGGAAAAGAAAGTTTATGCAACTAAAACTCTAAAACAAGACTTAAAAGTGAAAAAAACAGAGCAATAGATAAAACAAGAAGACTTGTCCCAAACTACTACAACTACAGTAGGAATTTTCAATAGGAATTCTCATCCAAACTACTAATATCACCTCTTTCTTATCATCACCAAATAAACTTACAACTACAAATATCTGGATTTTTTACAAGCTTAATAGACCTTTCCAGCATTTCTATGTCAATGCACCCCAATTTCCATTATGCAAAAAAGTCACAAGGATAGGCAAAATCTTTGCTAACCTTCATCCCGCTAATGCACCCCAAATACCATTAGGTAAAAAAGTTCTTTCAACCATTGACAAATTTCTTTTCGCGATAGGCAACAATCTTTGCATAAACACATGGCAATCATGACTCTTCATCCCAGGGCCTTATTTCTCGTTAGTGTCCAAATTGACGGATGAGAAGTGTTGACTAATAAGAGATATATTTGACACATAACCATCGGAAAACGTAAACTTGTTCTTTCAACCATTTTTGACAAATTTCTTTTCTACCGATTGATCCTTGTTTTTTCTGCGGATGACGCAATGGGTAGAAACGATGTATGTTTAGCCCATTTCTCTTCATTTTTTTCATGCAATAGGGACGTTCTCCATTTGCTAGAAATAATTCTTTTACTTGATTTTTTTCATTATGCAATAGGGACCAAGTCCCATGTTTAATGCTCCTTTTTAACATGTGCATAATTCAAGATCCATCCTAGCTTTAACATTATCCTTTGATTTGCCAGGATCATCAAATCCATCGCATAATCCTAGTCGCGACATTACGAGGCTCTACAAAGGGGATGTTGATATTCTCAAAAAATTCTTCTCATAGGAAAATACCACGCTTTATTTCTTGCAATGTCTTTACCACGGATTGTTCTCTTTGATCACATCCAAAATCTTCTATATAGGGACATATTTAACATGCGATTTCATCATCAATCTCTTTACATCCCCAGTGAGCAAATGAAGATAATATATCAAAACATTTACTTTGTAACTTAAAAGTGTCATAAAATATGTATAATATATCAATAATTAATATCACAAATAATACAAAATGTTTAGAATTAATAAACAAATAAATAAATAATTAAAAATTTATTAACACAATCATAAGGTATTAATTTATATTCCAAAATGTATTAATTCATATTCTAAAATGTGTTAGTTTATATTTCAATCATATTAGTTTATATTCTAAAAAATAATACAAAATATTTAGCTATAAATTAAAAATTTATTCTAAAGAGTATTAATTTGTATTTCAAATTCTAAAATGTATTTTCAATTTGTATTTCAAAAATCTATAAGGTTAGATTAGTTTAATTTGTATTTCAAACAAGATTATTCTAAAAATCATTCTAAAAGCTTCTAGCTCAGAATCATATTTTATTTTTACAATAAGACTTAAATTTATACTAATTTGTAACTTTTAAAATTACAATTGATTCATCAACATATCATAATAGTTGGTCAAATTTTAAATTGATATAGATCCCCACCTTTTTTTTATTTGCCACTTTATATGATCTCTAAAAATTAATATAAGACAAAATTTTAATAAAATATTGAGATAAATTCGAAATGAACTAAAAATTAAAAGAATATCATATGCTAAAGAAAAAGTGAAGAATTTGGAAGGCTCTACTTATAAAATTAAGAGCAAACTCGTAAACTATTTGATTAAACGACTCAAAAGAAATCAAACGAAAAAGTTCTCTCCTATTTAAATTTTAATTTATAAGTTTTAAAATAAATAATAAACACATTATGATTGAAGTTCTAACAGCTCTAAGTTCTCAATATGAAACTTGTCATTTATAAAACCTAAAGTATTAGCTAATTAAACCATAAACATGTATGAAGTATGAATTAAAATAAAAATACAAGTTAAAGTAGAAAAAATTACCAATTTTCTTTTCCTTACAAGTTTATATTGCAATTCTGTAAATGGCTGATTCAAAACGTTATTGAATTATTTTAGAAGACTCTCAACAACTTTTTTTATTGATTATAAATTACCCACACCTAAAGAAAAATTGCAAATAGAATGGCGGTTTGGTATGGATATTAATTTTGATTATTTACCCCACCTAAAAGAAATAAATTCAAAGCAGACGGTTTGGTAAATTTTTCCGTTCGAGAAACAATTACAAGGAATGTCCCTTTCCAAAGCATTATTCCGTTGCTAATAATATCAAAATATTATAATAATATTAATAAATTTTATACGAACCACTAAATAAACGTTGGGCGCGGGTTTTAATTTTTTTGAGCAATAATGGCAAGGGTGACCCCTTGCTAAAACAATATATGACCGCTACTTATTTTGGAGATTATTTGGGCGGTTGACTTGAAAATTTTAAGGAAAAATGGCAAGGGTTGTCCCTTGTTAAAGTAATAAGCTCCTTGCTGATCACAATATTAAAATTTCATGCGAACCGCTAAATGAAATTTTGTGGCGGTATTTTATTTTTCTGGAGCAATAATGGCAAGGGGGATACCTTGCTAAAACATTATATACCCGCCAAATCCGCCAAATATTTTCAAGATCCTTTGGGCGGCTGATTTGAATCTTTTTAGAAAAAATGGCAAGGTCTGTCCCTTGCTAAAATAATAGGCCCCTTGCAATCTTAATTTATCATCCCTTTAATTTCTTCTCCATACATAACATCTTCTTTCAATTCTTCAGATATGTGGCTCTAGCTTAATTTTCAACCATTGCAGTTATAAGTATTTTTGTGTTTTATTTTATTTATATTTTATTTGTGCTTTATATTTATCTTACATATATTTGCATATTCAAGCATGGTATTCTAATTCTTTTAGTTTTTTATTAAATCTACATTTATGCTAAGACCTTTTCATTTTCTATTTTTTTTTTATCTCAGATGTGGTTTTAGATTAATCTTGGAGCTTCAAAGAGTAAGTATTTTATATCTCCATATATATACACATTCTTGTTACTTATTATATATGAAAACTAAATCTTGATTTCTTCTTTTGAAGAACTACTTCAAATGCCACAACATTTCTTCTCTACACAATTCATGGTTCTTTAAAGGTAATTTTTTATTTTGTTTATTGCAATTTTTTTTGGTGTCAAGATTATGGAGTATAATTTAGTGTTAATTACAATCTCTATTATTTTCCATTTTTTGCAGGGCTCTAAAAGTTGCAAGTTGAAGAAATCTAATTGTATTTTGTATCTTTTACTTGTAGTTTTTTTTTTTTTTTTTTATGATTTATGAATTTCAATTTTATTAATTGGAATTTGTATATTTCATATTTGTAATTGTAATTACATTTGTAAATCATAATTACCTTTTTTAATAAGTATTTAGTATATTCTTTAAATTTATTGCTAAAAAATAAAATAATTATTCAATTATATTAATATATTTATTATATTAATTTTTTTTAAAAAAAATATTAGTTAAAAGGCAAGGGTCAGTTCTTGCTATAAATAAATGACCAAAGAACATTAGCAAGGGGTAAGTTCTTGCTCTATACAAATGACTCTTATTTGTTTTTTCCGTTACGCACATAACATTAGCAAGTGTTTGTTCCTTGCTACAAACAACAACATTAGCAAGGGGCTCTCCTTGCTTTATATATAACAAAAGCAGCGCGTGAGGTGCAAGTACGAGAATGTGACTGAATTTTAATGCAAGGCCAGATCCTTGCTAATGTTCCAAGTATTAGCATGGATATATAATTGCAAGTGGTGGCTCTTACTATATATTTAATAATAGCAAGGACAATCAACATCCCTTGCAAATAAAACATTAGCAACCTGACTTATACCAAGAAAGCAATAACAAAGATTAGCCCTTGCTGATTCTAATAGCAAGGGGGTCAACCCCATATAGCAAGGGTTTCAGCTCTTGCAATTACATTCAATTTTTTGTAGTGGGGGGAAGTCATGACTTCGAAATTCTATGGATTTAAAATTTTTGATGAATAGTAAAAAATATGTGTTTGTTTTGAGATTTTGATAGGGTGATATTTTTCACTTTATGTCAAATCGATATTTTATAGTGATTGATGTTGTATTATTATATTGTGTTGAGAGTGAGAAAAAAAGTGATGTGATTGTATTAAATTTTGTGAAAAATAGGGATGTAGGTATATTTTATAGAAGTGGGTGTCGAAGTCTAATTTTAAATCTCAAACTATAATGTGACTTAATTTTCAAAGACCTAAGTCCATCCGGATGAGTCCCGAAACAAACATAGCCTATATTTTTTTTCCTAAGCCGGCGCGTCTACTTAGAAAGTGCTTGCTCGTTTTTTTTTAAAAAATTGGAAAAATAACAATTTTTTTCAATATATTGGGGGTAATGACTATCTACTACAATGAGAAATGAAAAATAGAAATGGTGTACAATTTAATCTTTTGAGATATGTAATTTGGTCAAATTGCCCTCAACCCCTTTTCTTTCTTCATCTGCACTCCCCACCTTCCCCGCATGTCCCATCACTTTCCACTTTTTTTCTATTGGTCCCATCACTTGAAAAAGGTGGTGCGCCTTTTTTTTTGTTTTGTCACCTTTTTGTGGTGGCCCCAAGTTTTGTAGATCTATCACTTATAATAATTTGTTTATATTTTTTTATCTTTTATTTAAAAAGTATTTTATTTTGTAGTGGGCCACACACGAATTAATTTTTTCATAGTAATCTAACTTCTCATTATTCAGACTTAAAAAAAATGTTAATCTTCACTTAAGTTAATATTTTTCCCATCTCTTATTTGTTTTCTCATTTAATATATCTTCTTCATTTTAATTGAAATAAGAAAACTTCTTATTATTTTATTAATTAATAGAAATAATTTTATTAATAAAAAATATAATTATTTCTTCTTTTTAATAATATCAATTTAAAATGAATATACCTATAAAAATACATTGTGTAGAAATTTTTTTGCATATATTAAAAATATACTGCATTTACATTGAAAACATTTCATATACAGTAATATACATTGCATACACTAAAAAACATTGCTTACACGTAAATTACATTACATACACGTAAATTACATTGCATACGCGCGTAAAATATTGTGTATACACTTGAGCATTTGCATCTTCTTATTGCATATGTGCCCAGAAAAAATCCCAAATCATCCTTCCCCAAAACTCATATCAGCACTCATTGACAATCCTCCATATCTTCAAACAATCAAATTGGGCTTTTCAGAAACGACAACAAAAAAGAATCTTAGCAAATAGACCTACCACAAAAGCTCTTTTTCAAAAAAAATCCAATCTTTACACATAGCAAGAGCAAGAAAAATGAACATCAAGAAATCCCACCATTAAAACTTACAGATTGAAACTAAACAATCAAAATCTTGATCGATTAAAAATTTATGAGCTCTGTACAATGCTGAAGAATCATGTATCTACATTTTACAAACCTTGTTGTCTGCCCACATTTCCTTATGCAAAACAAGCAAAGAAAGATGAGTTAATCCTTTTGCAAAATTAATATTGTGCACGATCACAATGGTATCTGCTGCTGAAATGAAAAGCACACTACCTTTTTCCATAAAATATGTATAAAATACCGTTTGAATTTGGGATCTTAATTTGGTAAAAGCAGATGCAACACCCCCATCAGATCCACCGGTGGCGCCGCTCTCAGATCCACACGTGCCACCCCCATCACCGCCTAGATCCACCACAAGAAAACCCCTAAATCTTAACCGATCTATGCTTCATGGCCGCGATAGGGCCCGATTGCGACCCAAAGAGGCGCGTGGGCTCATCATCTGCCTCCTTCCCCCCTCCACTGGTCGCGTCTTCCCATTAAAAAATGGTGGCCACCGCCACCGCTCCGCCACTGCCTTCCCCCTGCGACGTCTTCCATCGCAGATGCACCCTGCCGCCGCCACCATCCAAACCCACCGCAAAACTGTAAAAATCGGTACTATTGGAGAGAGATAGAGAGGGGTTTAATGGAGATGGTGGGGAAAAAATTGAAGAGAGAGAGAGCGATAGAGAGAAAGAGTGGGATTGAAATGGGGATGGTGGAAAATGATGATTATCAATGCGTAAGATGGTGTAAGAAACCTGATTTGACCATTTTAATTACAAAAAAAAACACAAAAAACCCCTGCCTACCTTCAAGGACAATAATGGTATTTCACCACATGAAAAATGTATTAGGATGCTATTTTCTAAGATGGATGTGCTGGGAATATCCAACATATTGGGCTTTCACGTGTCAAATTAAATGTGTATAGTTGTCTTAAAGTGACTCAATTAAAGTGATCCACTAAAGTTTAAGTTATGGGCTAATATGTGTATTAAATAATCATGGGCTTTATATGTGTAGAAACCATTAAGTGATTTTCTATTTGTTGAGGGACCAAATAGAAAATATAGGAAACATATTCTATAAGTTAGGGTTATGGTCCCCAAACATCAGTACGTTCATTCCACATTCTGTATTCTCTCTACGAAAAAGTGAAGACGGGTGAAACTGATAGTTTGAGAAACCAAACCAATTTGAGGCATAAATCAATCATGGATTCAGGTAAGCTTCCGCTTTATGTTTATTATTCTTCCTATTCTGTTAATCATCATAGAAACTATTTGGATATAATTGAATTAATTTCTAACAAGTTGTATCAGAGTCACTCTAAGCATGATTTTTTGAAATTTTGGGAAGAATTTATAATTCAATATTGTTATGAAATTAGGGTTTTGTTTTAAATTATTGTTTGCGAACAATTTTTGATTATGGTTGATGTTAAAAAAAAAAAAAGTTTCGCAAATTGTTTGATGTTTCGCAATGTAAGATCTGTTGGTAATTTATTCGTATGGGATGCGCTGATTTAACAAGAAGGCCTGCGCTTCAATTGTTTAATTGATTTAAGGTGTGTATGCGCTTCGGTTGTTTAATTCAATATTTTGGTGTTTTGGCTTTTGGGATTAATAGAATCGCCACCATTACTGCTACTGTTTCCTTTATATATTGATTGTTATGGTGTTTTTGGATTTAGAAGTGGCAATGCGCTGCGGATGTAAGGAAACAAGTTATTATGGTTAAAGTTAAGGTGTATATGATTTTGGGATTTGAGTATTTTTGTGATATAAGGATTCAGCCCCACCACTGGCAATATTTCTTGAGTTAATTATGGTGATTTCATTTAAAAGAAAAATTATGGTTAAGGAATATATTTGATACAACATTGCTATGAGGTTATGTTTGATTTGATTATGGTAATGGTATTTTGGAATTATGCTTTTGGTTTCAGCCGCTTATTCTGTTGCTTGAGAATATTTTTTTGTTGATTAAGTGAGATTGAAAGCGTTGTTTCAGTATATGTGCGCATCAGGCGCTAATTTTGTTTCAATAATTTGTTTATTGTGATTAAAATTCTGGGCGTTTCAGATTGAAACAATTTTAGATTGAGACATTATATGTCTTGTTTAAGTTTATAATATAATTCAGATTTGTTGGGCATCTCATGCTCCTATTTAGAGGGGTGTATTTAATTGAGATTCTATTGGATTTTTTTGGAACTTTAAAAAGTTTGTGGATTTAGAAAATTCATAGACTCCATGCAGAGTTTGACTGACTTTTTTTTATTGATTTACGTGGATTTTCATAAACTTGACAGGATTGTGGAATACACTTTTTTTATTGATTTACCAGGATTTCCATAGACTCCGACGCTGGAACTATTGATGCAAATGTATATGGAACACACTTGTATATAAAAAAAGTTATCCAAATTGTTTAGAAAAATACCAAAAATATATTAGTTCAAAAAAAAACATTATTATTCATCATTATTATTTTCATCTTCATTCTCATCATCTTCATTTCCATCACCATTATACCTCGGCTTCATTTCCCACATAGCATTAGCAATACTCGTTCTCCATTCATTAGCTTCTGTTCTTTGTTGTAGTTGGGTTTGAGAAAGCAATTTCGTTCTTTGTTGTAGTTAGCTTCCGTACTTGTTTAAATGAAAAGTATTACTTGTTTAAATAGAAAAATATTACTTGTTTAAATAGAAAAGTATTACTTGTTTAAAAGAAAAATATTAATTGTTTAAAACAAAAGTATAACTTGTTTAGATGAAAAGTATAACTCGTTTAAATAGAAAAGTATTACTTGTTTAAATGAAAAGTATTACTTGTTTAAATGAAAAGTATTACTTGTTTAAGTAGAAAAATATTACTTGTTTAAATAGAAAAGTATTACTTATTTAAATAGAAAAATATTACTTGTTTAAAAGAAAAGTATACCTTGTTTCGATGAAAAGTATAACTTGTTTAAATAGAAAAGTACTACTTGTTTAACTGAAAAGTATTGCTTGTTTAAATATAAAAAATATTACTTGTTTAAATAGAAAAGTATTACATGTTTAAAAGAAACAGTATTACTTGTTTAAAAGAAAAATATAACTTGTTTAGATGAAAAGTATAACTTATTTAAATAGAAAAATATTACTTGTTTAAATGAAAAGTATTACATGTTTAAATAGAAAAATATTACTTGTTTAGATAGAAAAGTATTACTTCTTTAAATAGAAAAGTATTTCTAGTTTAAAAGAAAAGTATAACTTATTTAGGTGAAAAGTATAAATTATTTAAATAGAAAAGTATTACTTATTTAAAAGAAAAGTATAACTTGTTTAGATGAAAAGTATAAATTGTTTAAATAGAAAAGTATTACTTGTTTAAATGAAAAGTATTACGAAGGTTTTTTTCTCCTGACCTTTCGTCTTTAGAGTCCTCTGAAAGAATACGTTGAAATCTCTGGTTGTTAGAAGAGATTTTGGAGAGTGAAATTTATTCATATTTTTGGAAGAGAATCAAAGAAAATCCATAGAGTATTAAAATCCACAGACTGTTGAATACATAAAGATTTTTTAAGACTTTTTAAAATCCGTATTGGATACCTCAGGATTTTTAAAGACTTTTAAAAATCCAGATTGAATACCCCCAGACTTTAAAAGTCTAAAAAACTCCTACAGACTCCACAACCAATACACTCCCTTTAATTTTTATTAATATTTAAGATGGTTTAATTGAATCATGAAGTCGCCAAAGTGACATCTCTTGTGTAGATTTTTCCATTGAGAATATTGGGATGGTTGTGTAAGTGTATTTTCATGCGGGTATTAATCGGCCCAAAGGAAGATTAATATTTGGCCCGAAATACACAAGCATCTGTAATGATAAATAGGTGACAATTAGAAGGTTTTTCATGTGACTAATTAGTCGGACCAAAGGAAGGTTATTAGTTGACATGATTTTATTGTCAGTATTTGATCACTACACATAGGTTACCACTTACGAGTTAATATTACTGTCCAAAGACTTGATATTAATGTTGTGTTCGGTGCCTCGAGATGTTACCATCATATTTGAATTTATCGGTTATTTACCTGGATAATGTAAGCATGACAATTATTTTGGTTTGTTTATATTCTCTGTTTATGTTACGTTTACTACTTATATGTCTGCCAATTTTAGCAGCATACTCATGCTTAATGGTTCAAAAATTAAGGATTGGAAATATAATTTTTTAATTATTTTGGGTTGCCTTGATCTTGACTGCACACTAAGGCTAGAGCAACTCACTTCTCAGACGGATGAAAGTTCTCCTGATGAAAGGAAGAATTTGAGAAGTGAGAGCGCTCAAATTGTGTTAGTCTAAAGATCATGAAGCGCAATACTTCGGAAGCCTTTCAAGGCACTGCATCTGCGAAATCACTAAGGCCAGTGAATACCTTACCCATTTTAAACAAAAGTTTTATGAAAAACGATAAGGCCAAGACAAGTATGTTTTTTTGCAAACTTGGTCTTAATAAAATATAAGAGTAAGGAAAATATAACGGAATACATCATGCAGATGTCTCAAGTTGCTTCAAAATTAAGTGCATTAAAACTCGAGATGTTTGAGAACTTACTCGTGTATTTGGTGTTTTATATTTTCTTGCACAATTCAGTTTGTTTAAGGTCAGTTTCAACACGTACGAATTATTGAACAGTTATGCAGTAAATATATGTAACATTCAATCATATTTAAAGCATCAGTGATAAACAATTTATTTAAGTAAATAAGTCCGAAATTCAGGTTTAGATTATCAAAGTAAAACATACTTTCCAAATATAATCCCAACACTGGCCGACGTGTGATAATTAAATCCTGGCGACGTGTGATAAATCTGGTGATCTTGACGCGTGATAAATCTGGTGACAACAATAATAGCCCCCAGATCGGGTTGTGGCGTTGTTCGAGCTCGATCTTGTTTCATGTCTCGACGATTTTAACTTTTGTTGCATCTGCATCCATTTGTTTGCCTCCTCGAGCTTGCTCGGTGCCGATGAGATCTTGATCGCTCGAGAATGAGCCCCTGCATAGAGGATCTTATCTTCTCTTGTCGTCGATCTAGTCGTACTTTCGTGCCGGGCGAGCCCGTTATCTGAAGTCTTTTACGTGCTTTCGTGCCGGGGAGCCCAACGTCTGAAGTCTTTTCAGGCTTTCGTAAATGGGAGCCCCGTCGACGAAGTCTTTTTTCAGGTTTCGTGCCGGGGAGCCCGTCGTATGAAGTCTTTTTATCTTTCAGTGCCGGGGAACCCGTCAGACGAAGTCTTTTCTCTGCGGCTCGTGCCGAGGAGAGCCCCATCATAATGAAGTTTTCGTCTTTCGTGGGGGAGCCCCGTCGACGAAGTTTTTTTCGCGGCTCGTGATTTCCGGGAGCCCTGCTGTTATGAAGTCTTTTCTGTCTTTCGTATTTTGGGAGCCCCGCCATACGAAGTCTTTTTCTCAGGTTCAGATTTCGTGAGCCCCGTACAAAGTCTTTTTTATGTGCTCGTGATTGGCTGAGCCCCATCGTCATTTAGTCTTTTCTATGTCCGTGGGAAAATGGTCTTTAGGTTGGGCTCATCGGAGAGCCCGGATGGTATCTTGCTCGAGATGAGCAGATCTTGACGATGGTCGAAGAGAGAGCCGGGCGGGATCCCCGCCGAGACGAAAGCGTGTCTTCGAGATGACTTCGTCGAGAGAGTCGAATGGGATCCCGCTTCCGGGAAGAAGGGGTTCTTGAGATGGCTTCGTCGAGAGAGCCGAATGGGAACCTCGCCGGATGTGAGCAGTCTTCGAAGATGGAGCCAGGAGAGTTTAGCCGTTGTCGACCACTTACGGCCGAAGAGTTTGTGACTTTCCCCGTCTGCATCATTTTACCACCGTCCGATCTATAGGAGTAAATTTTATGCTCGTCGTTGACCACTTACGAAAGCGGCCATTGACCTTTTACCCCGTATAAATCATCCGATTGACTATGCGGTCTTCTACAAGAGGGCCAAAGTCGATGGGCGCCCGCAAAGTTTACGCCGATAAAAGCCCGACCGTCACGCCCGAAACAAAGAGCTAACGCCGAAGCGCGGGCAGTCTACGCCAGAAACGGTGGATAGATACCATAAAAAGCGCGTCGATCTAAATCGCCGATGGCGAGGAAAGTGCTTTTCTGCGGAATACGCGTTGTCGGCGCAGTATGCGAGCCTAAAAAAGGCGATCAACATCAACCGATGCAATTGAGAGTATCGCTAAAAAGCAGGCGGATTGGACATCGCCGGAGGCGGAAATCCGACACCGGAAGGCGGCTGGTCGCTGTCGAAGGCCGACGCATCTCACGCCTGGCGCAGAATACTTTTTGATAAATGGCGATCGACATCGCCGAGGTAAATGAAAGTTTAACGCCGAAGGCGGGCCGGTCGTCGCCAGAAAGGCCAACGCATCTCATCGCCGTATAGGTGGAGAATACTTCGCTAAAACGGCGGATCGACATCATCGGTGGGTAAATGGAAAGCCGACCGGTGAAGACGCTGGCCGGTCGCCGTCAGAAGGCCGACGCATCCATCACCGGTGAAGGCGGAGAATACTTTCGCTAAACGGCGATCGACATCGCCGAGGTAGGTGGAAAGTTGTTCGACGCCGGTAAGGCGCGTCGGGTGTCACCGTAAGGCCGATGATCTCATCGCCGGAAGTTACGGAGAATACTCGCTAAAATGGCGGACCGACATCGCCGAGGTAGCGGGAAAGTCGACGCCGAGGTAAGGCTGGCTGGTCGCCACCGTAAAGGCCGACAATCTCATCGCCGGTAGCGCGGAGAATACTTTCGCTAAAACGGCGGGATCGACATCGCCGAGGTAGCGGAAAGTCGACGCCGAAGAAGGGTCAAGTGGCCGCCGTAAAGGCCGACGATCTCATCACCGGTAGGTGGAGAATACTTCACTAAATCGCAGATCGACATCACCGAGGTAGCGGAAAACCGGCGCCGGTGAAGGCAGTGCCGGTCGCCGCAAAGAATACCGACGATCTTATCACCGTAATCGCGCGGAGAATACTTCGCTAAAACGGCGACTAGACATCACCGAGATAGCGGAAAGTCGACGCCGAGAAAATGGGCCGGTCCGTCAGAAGGCCGACGATCTCATCACTGAACAAAGCGGAGAATACTTGCTAAAACGTGGACCGACATCGCCGGTGATAAGGAAAACCAACGCCGGAAGCGGGCTGGTCGCCGCCAGAAAGGCCGACGATCTCATCGCCGGTAGAAGCGGGAGAATACTTACTAAAACGGCGGATCGACATCGCCGAGGTAGCGGAAAGCTTACGCCGAGAAGGCGGGGCGGGTCGCTGCCGAAGGCCGATTTATCTTATCCCGAAGCGCGGAGAATACTTTCGCTAAAACGGCGATCGACATCACCGGTGATAGCGAAAAGCCGACGCTGAGAAGACGGGGATGGTCGCCGCCGTAAGCCGATTTATCTCATTGCCGGAAGCTGCCGAGAATACTTTTGCTAAATCGGGCGGATCGGATATCGCCGGCAGGTAGGGAAAGTCGATGCCGGTAGGCGCGGGCCGGTCGCCGCCAGAAGGCCGATTTATCTCATCACCGGAGAAGCGCGGAGAATACTTTCGCTAAAACGGCGGATCGACATCGCGAGGTAGCGAAAAGTCGACGCCGAGAAGGTGGGCCGTCATCACCGTAAAAGGCCGATGATCTCATCGCCGAAGGCGAGAATACTTTCGCTAAAATGGCAGATCGATATCGCCGAGGTAGCGAAAGCCGACGCCGGAAGCGGGCCGGTCGCCGCCAGAAGGCCGACGATCTCATCGCCGGAAGGCGCGGAGAATACTTTTGCTAAAATGGCGGATCGACATCACCGAGGTAATGGAAAGACGATGCCGAGAAGGGGGGCTGGCCGGTTGCCGCCAGAAGGCCGACGATCTTATCACCGAAGAAGGTGGAGAATACTTCACTAAATCGCGGATCGATATCGCCGAGGTAATGGAAGTTCGATGCCGGTAAGGCCGGTCGCCGCCAATACCGCCGACATCTTATCGCCAAACAAATGAGGAGAATATTTCGCTAAAACGGCGGATCGACATCGCCGAGATAGCGGAAAACCGACACCGGTAGCGGGCGGTCGCCGCCAGAAAGACCGACGATCTCATCGCCGAACAAAGCAGAATACTTCACTAAAAACAATGATCGACATCGCCGAGATACGGAAAGCCAATGCCGAGAAGCGCGGGCCGGGTCGCCGCCAGAAGGCCGACGATCTCATCGCCGATGCTGAGAATACTTTGCTAAAACGGCGGATCGACATTGCCGAGGTAGCGGAAAGCCGATGCCGGTATGCTGGCCGGTTACTGCCGTAGAAGGCCGACGATCTTCATCGCCGAAGACGGAGAATATTTCGCTAAAACGGCGGATCGACATCGCCGAGATAGCAAAAAGCCACGCCGAGAAGGCGGATGGTCGCCGCCGAAAGGCCGACGATCTCATCGCCGAGAAGGCGAGAATATTTTCGCAAATCGGCGGGATCGACATCGCCGAGGTAGCGGAAAGCCGATGCGTTAAGAAGGCGGGCCGGTTATCGCCAGAAGGCCGACGATCTCTATCGCCGGAAGGCAGAGAATATTTTCGCTAAAACGGCGATCGACATCGCCGAGGTAGCGGAAAGTCAACGCCGAGAAGCGCGGGCTGGTCGTCACCGTAAAGGCCGATATCTCTATCGCCGAGAAGACGGAGAATACTTTTGCTAAAATGGCGATCGACATCGCCGAGGTAATGGAAAGTCGACACCTGGCGCTGGGCCGGTCGCCGCCGTAAAAGGCCGAAGATCTCATCGCCGAAAGACGGAGAATACTTCGCTAAAACGGCGGATCGACATCACCGAGATAACGGAAAACCGACCGGTAAGCGCGGGCTGGCCGCCACCGTAAAGCGCCGATTATCTCATCGCCGAGCAGCGCTGGAGAATACTTCGCTAAAACGGTAGAGATCGACATCGCCGATAGCGGAAAGCCGACGCCGGAAGCGCGGGCCGTCGCCACCGCAGCGCTAACGATTCTCGCCGCCGAGAAGGAGAGAATACTTTCGCTAAAATTCATGGATCGATATCACCGAGATATCGTAAAGCCGACACCGAGAAGGCGGCCGGTTGTCACCACCAGAAGGCCGATGATCTCAGCCGAGAAGGTGCGGAGAATATTTTCGCTAAAACGGCGGATCGACATCGCCGAGATAACGGAAAAACCGACGCCGAAAGCGCGGGCCGGTTATCGCCAGAAGGCCGAATTTATCTTTCATCGCCGGAAGGTGGAGAATACTTCACTAAATTGGCGGATGGACATCGCCGAGATAAGCGGAAAATCCAATCTGCAAAGGCGGTTTGAAGTCATCGCCGTAAAACGACGATCTTATCGCCAAGAAGGCGGTAGTGCGGTGCCGAATAAGGCGGCATAATCATCGCCGAAAAAAAGCGGTAGTGCGGTAATGAGTAGGCGGGCATAATCGTCGCCGAAAAAACCCAGTAGTGCCAAGCGCCGAATATAAGCGAACATAATCGTCGCCGAAAAAGCGGTAGTCAGCGCGCCAGAAAGCGAAGCATAATCATCGCCCGAAAAAGCGATAGTGCAATAACCGAATAAAGGGCATAATCGTCGCCAAAAAGCGGTAGTGCAGTATGCGAATAAGCGGGCATAATCGTCACAAGTGGTTTTTTTTTTTGTAATTTGGCGGTAGTGCCATTTTTTCTTGAATGAATTCAAACATGATCTTATATATGTTCCACCACGACTTCTTTGGTTTTTGATTGTCTTATTGAGGTGCAATCGGGTTGATCGCCTTATTTAGTCTGCGATCAGATGAGTTAACTTATGTGCAACCTGTTGGGATTATACTGAAAAGTATGCTTTTTATTTTGTATAATCGAAACCTAATTTTCGACTTATTTATTGAAATAAATTGTTTATCACCGATGCTTTAAACATGATTGAATGTTATATATATTTACTTTGCATAATTGTTCAATAATTAAATGCGTGTTACTCAGTAGTTAATTTAGTGATACCGATCACAAAAGATTAAATTAATGATCCATTGTAACTAAAAAAGTACGCCATTCACGACCTAGATGGAAATGAACAACCATCGCGAAAGGTTGAGGTGTAAGGCTCGGGATTGGTTTGTCTTGACCAAAGAGATTACACTAAAGCATGACCGATCACCAATATAGGACCTACTGGGAGGATAAATTCTTTAGAACCCGAACAAGGAAGAATTAGACCTCGAATGGTTCGTTGTTTCTTAACCTTCATCCCTTAAATAGGACCACGTGGATTGGTAACTATTGCTTTGACTTATCATGGGTAGCGAATCGGAGAGATTCAATACTTTTTATCTTGGGCAATATTATTGGTCACACGTGATTGCTAAGATTTAATCTGAAGAATCGTGTGCAAAACGCTTGCTTGATTTGCCCCCTTGGGAGGTTCATAAGTTTTATCATACCAAATCTTGCAAGTGGAATTAGTTTCCCAGATGGATAATAATGTTGAACCGCTTCTCGACCAAGGACAAAAGATATTAATTAACGGAAAGCTATTTCAAATGGCTTGAATTAATTAATGGGCTAGATAATCTTAAACACGGAAATAATGACCGGAGCCATATTGACCGTAATATGGGTTAAGATGGATAGTGCAATATTAATTATGTAGTGGGATTAATTAATATTTATGGGCTTGAATTATATTGTGGCTCAATATTAGATATTCAAGATCCATTAGAAGGTCCAATCTTAATTCTCCTAAAGGCCCCCGAGTAGCCCAACATATAGTCCAATAACCTAAAAGGTGATTAAAATAAAATAAATATTGTTGCTTATATTTCCTCTAAATTTTCGAAAATTATGGATAAAAAAAGAGGAGAAAGATTTTCTTTGAATTTTGTTATGGAATGAAGATGTGTATTCTTGGAATACAAGATTATCTCATTAAATTCAAGAAATCTCCCACTTGGTTATCTATATAGTAAATTTCAAATTTTGAAAATATAAATAAAAAGAAAGATTTTCTTGATTTTTTTGAAAAGATATTATGGAAGATATGTATTTCTTGAAATACAAGAATATCTCATAAATTCAAGAAGATCCAAATCTTGGATTCTTGTGACACTTAATTTTTAAAATCATCCATATATTGAGGAGGTGGGATTTTTGTGGAATATTTTAATTATGGGAAAAAGAATATAAGGGATATATTCAAGATTTCTTGGTGACCAAGAAAAGTCTTTTCCCACATTGAAATATCACATAAATTTTGTCCACCCTCCCTCCTATAAATAGGGGATGATTAGTTCATTCCCAAGTACAATTCCATGTGCTGGAAATATTAGCAAATCCACATAAGTGGTGCAACAAAGTTTATTTTTTTTCCTTTTGTTAATTGTTCATGAAAGTATCCTTCCAACGGATTGTCGAGCAAGGGCTAAGGGAATACTTGAGAAGTCCTTTTGGTTAGTCCGTCCGGAAATCAAGTTTGCCCATCCCGAGAGGTATGTTTACTTAAACCCGTAGATTCCGCATGCGTAGGTTTTACGTGGCTTTTATATGCATGATTTGTTGTTGCAATTATTATTTGAATTAATATAGGATTAATTCATGCTAGTAATAATTAAAGAATTAAATTTGTATTTAAATATTCACCCCGAATAGATCTGTGCAACTCATTCCCCAACACAACCCCCCCTTTCTTGTTTCGTGATCGTCTTATTTAGTTGCGATCACTATTCTTACTCGGGTCGTCTTATTTAGCTGCAACCCCGTACCCATCACTCGCTTTGTTGCGGTATCTAAAATGTAATCTTTTCGTCGGTGAACATAAACTTCGCTCGTTCATCTTTGTTCTTCGGTCGTCCAGAACATGTGCGACCATTAAATAGGCACGGCCAAAATAAATGAATGAAAGAAAAGACTCGTACTTCGAGGTGAGCCTCGTTGTATGAGTCTTTGTTGTGCTCGTACTCCGAGGTAAGCCCCGTTATACTAGTCCTGTCTGTGCTTGGCTAAACTCGATTTTTTGTGTTCGGCCTTAATGGCCTTTTTGTACTTTGGCCAATAGTGTCATTTGCAAAAGAAAAAACTTTACTCACCAGACGCTTGTGCTCGACTTGACTTTTTATTTGGTCATCTTATTTTGGTGCGACCATGTACCCGATGTTCGCTTTGTTACGGACATTGTAAGCACACATTCTTTCGTCGAGTGAGCACAAGGTTCGGCTTGTTTGTTTTTTTTTTTTTTTTTTTTCTGGTCGTCTTATTTTGGTGCGACCATTGTAGGCCAAAAATACAAAAAGGTCATCTAGGCCTCAAAATGAATGAATGAACGAAAAACCACGAGGACATAAATATAATAAACCTGGTGGGGTGGGTAAAATGACTACCCGTAGATTCTTTCTTTGAAATCTTCATGAGACTCTACACCCGAGTATTTTCCTTTTTTTTCCGAACGCTGCTGCTGCCCACCTTTTTTTTTTTTACTACTGGGCCGAAAAATCCGGGCCCATAAATAAATCACCCAACAGCCCAGGCCCATACATTAATCATCCAACAGCCCAAAATTGGGCTCATACCTTTTCTCAAACTGGGCCCAATATTCATTACCAGAACTGATTGGCCCATCACCTCTCTGCATCTTCTTTTAATAGTAAAAGGCCCAACAAGGCCCAAATAAAGGATACCAGATCAAACCCAATCCCATGTATCATCTTAATAAAATCAGGCTCAACCCCATATTTAATAAATCAAGCCCAAAAATTGGGATGAGAACAAAGGCTCACCTCCCAACGCCAGAAATGTCCCAAAGCGGTGCCGTGAAAATTCTGTTTCGACGTGGAGCAGCGACGGAGCTGGGACGAAGGTGGCGCCAGCTTGGCGAGCAGCGTCGAGTCGAGGGCGCGGCGGCTGGATTTCAGCTGAGAATGGAGATAGGCGGCGGTGCGAGCAGCAGAGCCGTCGTAACCCCGCGTCCGATTCATGGGCAACCGAACCAGAGCAATCGGCGTTGCTGGGTGTAAGGTGGCGCCGGCGTTGCTGGGTGCTGTATTCTGGTGTTGTGACCGCGACGGCTGCAGCGACCTCACGCGGCGGAGGTGGGTGGCATCGGCGATGCCGACACGGTGGTGCTCGGTTGGCGGAGCTTTACAAATTTGGCGCTGTGGTGATGAAATTTTGGCGGTCGCGGAAATCGCGGTGGGCCTTGACGATTCTATTTTTGAACGGGGGTCGCGCAACTTCGGTTTGGGGTCTTGGATACATCTGATTTTTGGACGGCGGATTTCAAATGGTGCAGCCGCAGAGCCGACGGGGGCGGAGATGAGGCGGTGCAGTGGCGGCGTTCCGGGGCGGCTACCCTTCTTCCCTCTTTTTGTATGTATATCTGTATGTATATGTGCGGTGTATGTACGGTATGTGTTAATTTTTTTGGTTTTGGGGGTTGTGTTCTTGAGATTTTTTGGATTTTGGAATTCGAAAATTCGACGCAGTTCTTGACGAATTTTTCAATAACACCCTCCTTCTAGCGCCAATTGTTGACGGTCAAATATTTTACGATTTTGATGTGGCTTGTTGAATTTGACCACCAAACAAATAATTAATCGAACAAAACAACATCGGGAAGAACCGTAGTTAACTTCCTCGAAATGTGGGTGTAGGTATATAAGTGGAATGGCGAAACATTCCGGAGTTTTTTTCTTACAATGAAAGGTGAGGTCCTTTATATAAAGAGGATCAGCACGACAAATCATGTGCATAAAGCATGACAAAACATATGCGTAAGCACGACAAATCACTAAGCACGACAAATCTTTAAGCACGACAGATCATGTGGTCTCGGTGGGACCTGCTGACGTGTGATAATTCGTCCTGCTGACGTGTGATAAATCTGGTGACAACAATGGTGCAACCAAAAAACTTCATGTCAGGAGATTCAAAGAATATGGTTTGCAAATTAAAGAAATTCATTTATGGACTGAAGAAAGCTTCTCGTTAGTGGTACTACAGATTTCATGAAGTAGTTGTCTCGTTCGGTTTTGAGACTAATGCCATTGATGATTTTATGTATCACAAGTTCAGTGGGAGTATGTTTATTTTCTTGGTGCTATATGTTGATGACATTCTACCTGTTACCAATGATTTAAGTTTGTTGCACGACACCAAGACCTTTCTATCAAAGAGATTTGAAATGAAAGATCTTGGGGAGGCCTCTTTTGTTTTAGGGATTCAAATACACCGAGATTGCTCTCAAGGTATTCTTGGATTATTACAAACGAGATAAATAGAAAAAGTGCTACAAAATCTTTGGCATGCATAACTGCAAGTCAAGTTATACCCATGTGGCTAAGGGAGACAAGTTTAGTCTCAGTCAGTGCCCTAAAACTGATCTTGAAATTTAAGAGATGCAAAATATTCCATGTGCTTCGGCTGTTGGGAGTTTGATGTGTGCTCAGGTCTGCACCAGTCTTGATTTGGGTTTTATTGTGGGTATGTTGGGCAGCTGCTTAAGGATATGTTCGTTTCGCGACTATTCCGGCGGACTTTGGACTTTACAATCTCAAACCCCCATTTATTTTGAGACTTAAAGTTAGGATATTGAAATCCTATTAATCTTACTCTACCTCATAACCTATACTACTCTACATTTTATTATCTCAATACACTCACATTATCTATTTTTTTATTCTCTCAATACACTCAAAATAATATAATAATATCACATCAATCATCTTTTCCACCATCATATCCTATAAAATACTATAATAAACATACATCTTAACTATTAATCAAGATTACGAAATTCTAGGACTTCAAAGTCCGGATTTCTCACGCTCACTATAAGCCCGAAACGAATATGTCCTAAGTAACTATGGTATGGATATCTGGAAAACAGCCAAATGGGTTATGAAGGTATCTATAAAGAACTAAGGATTACATGCTTACATATAGGAAATCAGATCAGTAGGAGATCATCAGGTATTCTGATTTCATTGGATGTCAATATCCACTTAAGGAAATATATTTTCTATTAGTAAATATGGTTGCGAAATATTGTCACTTGGCTGTGTATTGCAGGGACCATTGAAAGACCACTTAAGATGTAATGTGACAATAATTCGGTTGTGTTATATTTCAATAACAACAGGAATTTACTAAGTCAAAGTATATTGACATAAAATTCCTAGTTGTGAAGAAAAAAAGTACAGAGTGGTCAGATTTCTATAAAGCATTTTGGGACAGACTCACCGGATCCACTAACTAAATGTTTACCACCCAAGGTCTTTCATGAGCATATAACTCATGTGGGTGTTTAGTTGTTTCGGTATACTTCGGTTTAGTGGAAGTCTGTATATGTCTTGTTGCTTTATATTTCAGTTTGGATACATTATTGTGTATTTGAGATAATTCTCCAGAGAAATAAAGTTTTGATTTATTTACACTCTTTTTGTTTGGTTTTGATTTTCGGTTGATCTCACTTAGGATAGGCATGTCAGATCACATTACATGTAATTCCATGCTACACACCATGATTGTCACATCCCAATTTTCGTAGGCTTTATATGCATAAATTTTCTAAGAATTTGCAGCGGAAGTAAATATTAAAACATGAAACATTATTGAACATTATACTGAATCACTAGAAATTTATTTGTCTCAACATTTAAATAAAAAATACTTTAATTCTTAAAAGCTAATAGTTTGAATGAAAAATAACATGAATCAATTTTTAAATGAAATCAATTGCTAAAGTAAAATTTAATTAACCATTTGAGGCAATCCACCGTCCCTCCACCACACTCTTCTTAATCTGAAAAATGTTAATGAGATTGGGGTGAGCAAAACCACTAGCTCAGTGAGATTTTCTTACTTTATCACAATCAAACATAACATGTAAATAAAATTATAAACTCACAAACATACATACAATTTCATAAGCTTGTTGGCAAGGTTAACCATAAAAATACATTGGATAAATCAACTATAATAACATAGGCTTGTTGACTAGGTCAACCATAGACTTGTTGGATAAACCAACCATAATAACATAAAAAAATAAGATGTAGCAAGCAATAATAACACTCACATGAATATTTAAAAGTGATAAAGCAAGTAAAAACCCCACATCGAATTAATGTCGTGGATGCAATGGATGCAATGAAATGTTATTTCTTCACGCCTAAGAATAATTAAGTAAAGAACTTGACATTATTATTAATACATGAGTTTAATAAATTGAGCATACTATACTAATATATATAAAACGAATTTACATAAAGGTAAATAAACTAAAGTTGACGTTGACGTCATAATTTTGGCGATTTAGGAAAAAACGTTGGCTGGGTTTGGCTATTTGGAAATTAAAACAATTATAGCTGACTGGAAACGAAATTCATATAAATTTGAAATACGTATTGCCAGTAAATAAAATTTGAGTTGGTAAAACAAAAATACTATTGACCGAAACTAAATCAATTAGAAAATTAGGAGGAAAAAGTTACCGATTTGTTAAAGAAGATCAGAAGAGGGTCATGACTATTTGCTCCAGGAAAGAAAACAAAACTGATGTTTACTGTGAGAAATATATTTTCGGTGTGTTTTGATTTTAAAAGAAGAGACTTTTATTTATAGGGAGGAAAATATAATTTTGTGAGTGAAAAATTGGGATTTGAATTTATCATGAAAATCTTAAGATTTGATTCTTGTTGATGGTGCTAAAATTTTAAAGATATATTTTCATAAAATCTATAATTAAATAAATAATATATATATATATATATATATATATATATATATATATATATATATTTATAATAAAATGAAAAGGGACGACAATTCTTAAAATTAAAACAAGTACCAATGGTGATTTTTATTTTATTTTTTAAAAGCAGATTAGAAAGAAAAGTGATTTATGGGTTTAACTAAGAAGGCAGAGTTCTCCCCATCATATTTTGAAGAGTTGGTATCTTTTTTTTTTTTGCTCATATACAACTTTTTTTTTTTTAAGTCACTTACACTTTAGTAATATAAGTCACACACTTCGATTATCACTACTTACACTCTTTCTATAATATAAGTCACACCCTTCACTTTTTATGAGTAATACACTTTTACAAAGAAAAAGTCACACACTTTTACAAAAAAAAAGTCACACACTTTAGTAATATAAGTCACACTCCTTAACCAGTTTTACCGTAAAACTTGTTCGCACTATACTTTGCCTATTTTGAAATCCATGTTCGGGAGATTAAATTTTGGATCATAAGAAAATTTTCTTGAAGATAAAGTTTGAAATTTGAATCTTCTATTTTACGAGAAGAATTTGAGCAAATTATGGAATTTTGATAACAATATTTTTTTGTAAATATTGAAAGATAAATTTAAATTTTTAAAAGTATTTTAATAATTTTCTTATGGAAATTTTCTGAAAAAATATAACTTACTTTGAACTTTGAAATTTTTGGGGTGTTTAGTCACGCTTAATGTGATGAAGACCTCCTTAGTTCTGTATCAATGCGGTTAGTGACAAGATTGTTTAAGGGATACTAATACGGATGACAACAGGGTTTAAGCTCATTTTGATAATACACATTTGTCTGGTGTCACGTGTTTGCTCTAGTGGGAGATTGTTGGAAATATCCAACATACTGGGCTTCCATGTTAACTTAAATGTGTATAATTGTCTTAAAGTGACCCAATTAAAGTGATCCACTAAAGTTTAAGTTATGGGCTAATATGAGTATTAAATAATTATGGGTTTTATATGTGTAGAAATCATTAAGTGATTTTCTATTTGTTGAGGGACCAAATAGAAAATATAGGAAACTTATTCTATAAGTTAGGGTATGGTCCCCAAACATCAGTACGTTCATTCCACATTCTGTATTCTCTCTATGGAAAAGTGAAGACATGTGAAACTGATAGTTTGGGAAATCAAACTAATCTGAGGCATAAATCAATCATGGATTCAGGTACGCTTCCGCTTTATGTTTATTATTCTTCCTATTCGGTTAATCATCGTAGAAGCTATTTGGATATAATTGATTAATTTCTAACAGGATGTAGTGCGCTATTATTGCTTAACAAAAAAAATGTACTACGTTGCAATTAACCCATATATATTGTACTTATAACAAACACTCATGACTCATATAGTTGCGTGAACGATTTGGTGTATATTTTTTATTGATACGGTTCCTTTGTTGGTTGCCGTAAGATGGTTTTTCATGCATGGGTAAATTCCAACTGGACGCGGATTATATTAATTATTAAATTAAAGTAGTGATTATGAGAAAAAATGTTAAAAAAAAATTAATAATGTTTGCAAGACATCAACAACGAACTATTTAAGTTGTGTGACGAAGCATAAGGAACCATTTCCAGATATACTAAATGGTTCAAGTGCTGACGAAAGTCACGAAACCAATCTTTACCCGATTTCAGTATTGCATCAACAACTGCACATTTGAAATAGAAATAGATGCACCAACTTACAATGGAAATATTACAAAAATGCATAGACGATGGCAATGTCTAAATCCAAGAAATAATAATATTAAGGGTGTTTAAATCTAAAAAGCTCGAAAATCAATAATCTATTTATTTAATTTTCCTCAACACTCCCCCTCACTGGTTAAGTTCAAGGAGACCCAACAGGGGACAATTTAAATGAGTGGAAGTCGAAACAACCCGGGCTCACGATACTTGAGAGAAATTCCGTCTCATCTAAAAAGCTCGAGCTTAAGAGAGGTCGAATTATTTATTTAATTTCCCTCAACACCGTCCCTCACAACTTAAATTAAGAGGAATTAATATAGAAAACTTTACATGCCAGAATTCGTCAATTCAGCTGGAAAATTAGTTATCCGGTTAGTCCTCCTTCTTCTCCACGTCAAAACGACGTCGCAATTTGGAGTTTTTGCGCGGTTACCAAGTTGTAAAATGTAGGCAGTTCGCAATGAATTTAATTACGGACCTAATAGAGTATCCAAATTCACATATAGTACGGCTCTTTATTTGATTTTGTTTGCAAAACTTATTTTTATATGATATAATTAATTAATTAATTATATAGTAATGTTACATGAAATTTAATAATATAGAGTAGAAATACAGGACCATGATTACTAGCTACCTTGTACAAATTAAGGTTATATATATGGAGATGCCCAAAAAGTAGAAAAAAATTCAATAAAATTATTTTAGAACGAACAAGTATCATGTTTGAAAATTAAGAGGAGGTTTGCAAGAAAGCGATGTCTAGAAGAATTAATTTTTTGTAATTTTTTTCTACGTACAACTATAAATATTTGTTAAGAATTAAACAAGCAATTATGGAGAAAATAATAGAACTAGGAATTTAGAGACAAACAATTTGGTTACCCAGTTCGTCAAGAATGACTACGTCT
Organism: Stenogyne calaminthoides; assembly: GCA_037126765.1. Lineage (NCBI taxonomy): Eukaryota > Viridiplantae > Streptophyta > Magnoliopsida > Lamiales > Lamiaceae > Stenogyne > Stenogyne calaminthoides. Next base: position 8,535,585 of record JBBCBC010000036.1, on the reverse strand, counting down.
GGGGGCACTACCAAACCAGGAGAGATCTACTATATCGTATAAGATAGTGCAAGTAGTGCAAGATACAATGGGGGAGTCAGGGGGGTATTTATACAAAACACCGAAACCCTAAAAAATGAGACATGGGCCAAAGCCCTAATTCACGCCAAGACAATTTGCGGAACCGCTCGACCACGGGCCTTGGTCGAGCGATTCTACTCGATCAGATCGCCAGCTCGAGCGCCTCCAATGCTTTGGTCTCCCGTTGCGCTCGACCTCCTTTGGTCGAGCAGAAGTGCTCGACCTAACACCATGGTCGAGTGCCTCGCCCTTGCTGGATCCCTTCTCCGATTCAGGCTCCACAACCCAACAATCTCCCACCTGGAGACTGAACCTGGAGACTGACACTACAGCGGAAGTGCACGATCTCAACTAGGTCGAACGTCTTGTCCTCCCTGGACTCATTCCGAACATCTTGTCCTCCCTGGACTCATTCCGCAACTCAGACTCCAACAATCCCAACAATCTCCCACCTACAGACTGACTCCAAGACATAACTCGTCTTCCCCATCTCTCATTGGCAGTAACTCTCGATCCGAGCAATGTCCCTCAAGTTCTTGATTCGCACCAGAACCAAACAACGTCCCACAACATTCCCTTGAATCATTCAGCCACCGATTCCCGCACGATCTCAGGCACGTATCTACCGCCAATCTTGATCTTGCATCCAACCTGATACAACGATCTCAACCACATGTCAACGCCCATCTTGATCTTGCATGAACCTGATACAACGATCTCAGGCACGTGTCTAACGCCCATCTTGATCTTGCATCTAACCTAATACAACAATCTCAGCCACGTGTCAACGCCCATCTTGATCTTGCATCCAACCACCTACTCCAAGCAACGCCCCATACTCCGCGAACTGCCTATGGAACCCGCTCGACCTGGGGCTTTGGTCGAGCGGTTTTGCTCGACCAACCAGCTTGCTCGAGCGCCTTGTGCGTTCTCGGACGTTCAGTGGTTGTGCCCGGCCGCATACCGAACGACAAATCTGAAATCCGTTCCATCAAGCTTCTCAACAGGCGAATTTCTTTCAGCCATCATAATTGCTCTCCACATATCCCTTTAACCCAATGCTCTGATACCAGTTGTTAGGAATTAAACAAGCAATTATGGAGAAAATAATAGAACTAAGAATTTAGAGACAAACAATTTGGTTACCCCGTTCGTCAGGAATGACTACGTCTGGGGGCACTACCAAGTCAGGAGAGATCTACTATATCGTATAAGATAGTGCAAGTAGTGCAAGATACAATGGGGGAGTCAGGGGGGTATTTATACAAAACATCGAAACCCTAAAAAATGAGACATGGGCCAAAGCCCTAATTCACGCGCACAGCTGCGGAACCCGCTCGACCACGGGCCTTGGTCGAGCGGTTCCGCTCGATCAGATCGCCAGCTCGAGCGCCTCCAATGCTCTGGTCTCCCGTCGCGCTCGACCTCCTTTGGTCGAGCAGAAGTGCTCGACCTAACACCATGGTCGAGCGCCTCGCCCTTGCTGGATCCCTTCTCCGATTCAGGCTCCACAACCCAACAATATTAATATCAACGAACCAGACATACTAATTATAGGATCAACACAGAAAATAGAAATAGCAGCACAAGATGCTAGTAGTTTTTTTTCATTTTTTTAATAGTAAAGAAAATGTATTGATATTGAGTACAAAGCGGTACTCAAGCCCTTACAACAATCTCACCGCAAGTATCTGATCAAGTACAATCAACATTATTTAATCCACAACAAATCAACTGCCCCATATTGTTCTTACCTCCAAACACTACATGCTGAAAAAAATGACGCGCCAGGTCGCAATGTATTGTTTTCCATGTGTGTGCGTGCCGCCACCTTTAAAGGAATGAGGCAACACGTAAATCTAAATTAATGACAAACTTTCATATGAAATATATCTCAACTTCAGAGGAGGCTCTAGGAAGTGATTTAAACTTTTGTACAAGCTCTTGCAGTTTCTCTGGTCTAGGAAGTGATGTAAACATATTAGGAAATTTTAGCAGTTGCTTCGATGTAAAGTGCGACTGAAGGATTTCAGTGGCACGGTTGAGGTCATAGCTTTCGTCCCTTGTCAGTTTGGGCAAGTTTTTAGAAATCACAAGTTTCTGTAAACTTGAAGCACTTGTTAGCAAAAACTTTACCATATCAATAACACACGGCTGGTTCAAATACCCGTTTATCGTAATGGTCTTGAGGTCGGGAAATGAAGCCTCCTGTGAGTCCCAGAACTTGTCCAAATCAAAATCATATGCTTCAATCCACTTTGCCGCTGGTTCCTACCAGATTGATCACACACAAAATAAAAAAAAATAAAAATTACATGTATATATATATTTTAATTTGATTTTTATAAAGCAATATTTGAATACCTTGAAAGCAGAAACAGCCCTTGAACTCCTGGGGTAAATATACATGGTCAATGTCTCTAGAGATTGAGAATTTCTCAAAAGCAAAGAAAGTCCAGGATGGTGCCATTTTATGATGCCAAGTTTCAGTATTAACTTCTTCCACTTAAATGATGGGCAACACACATTCCTGTAGTTCCATATGGTGAACACCTGCAGATTATAAAGAAAAATGAAGCTATTAGAATATAATAATGTAATGTAATAAATCTAGTACCAAATGTTGGACCCTTATTTTAATTGATTTCTGTTATATATATATGGCTCTACAAGGAAAATAAAGATTTTAATTTCACACCCAAAATATCAAGAGAATGAGTAAACATGCATAATATTTTAAACTATATAAAGACCAAATTTAGATTCACGTTAATTTCACATATAATGCGAGGACCAACTAGTATGAAATCTGAATGAAGAATTAAATAAATGCATATAAACATACCAGAATGGTCCATGAACATGGCCTGAAAGTATTGCATTGGCTGGCTTTCCTCAGAAGCGGAAGAACGCCTGGCTGTTTCGTCGTACAACTAAATCGACATAAATAAATCGAAATATCAACTGTGGGTGAAATACGCGTCAACCACACACGTTCGGCCCACCCATCTATATATAATGACAATACATAAGGGCATGATACAGTTAAAAAATCTCTTTCCTTAAAGGTCAAAGTAAGCATCACATTCTTCAAGTTAGGGTTTTCGCAAACCAATGTTTTCAACCCATAACACTCAATAAGTGACAGCTCTTCTAGCAAAGGGCAACCGGATAACACTTTTATCATGACATTATCATTTAAAGTGACCTCGTTCAACAACATGACTTTCAAAGACGACAAATTAGTCGTCTTGCAAAGCCTCATGTTGACCGCAGAAAGCGTCATTTGCGTTAAGTACTCACTACTCAAAACATCGGGCAGATCATAGCATTCGTCGCGATGCCTAATTTTGTTTCCATCCATCAAGTCGAATTCCATGACCTTGACTTGTTTGCGTAAGGCGTACGCGATCAGCATCTCCAGATGATCGCGCACGCGTTTCTCCCACGCCGCGTCATCCTCATTTTCTTCGTAACTCCTCCTGTCGTTCAAAAGGGTGAAGAAAAAATCAAATTTGAAACGTAGTTTGTCTAGAGTTTCGGTCTCGTGAAGACTCAGAAGGTGGTGAACGAATCTCCCTAAGTTGAAACAGTTTCCATCTTGGCCGGGGTGTTCCTCGAAATAACGGTACACACAATTACCGAAATCAAGAATGCGTATCTGACGCCACAGGTTACCGAATCTCCGAATGTAGGCAGTTTTAATTGCGTCCTTGATTGGCAGAAAGGACAGAATGTGCACAAGAATCTCATCGGGTAACTTACTAATGAAGTCATTGCCCCCATTACAAGTCTTTACTTTCTTCGAGCTACAGCTTACCTCTTTGCAGTCATTATTTTTTGAGTCCATGATTCTGAACCCTGGAAAAATATTAAACAATACAAGCATTAAAGAAAACTGTAATATTAATGCATCCAGTTAGAGCTATTTAGTTCTTGATACAATATTAAAGTAGAACTACAAGAAAACTCAAACTAATACACACACAAATTTTATACTGATGTGAAATGTAATAGGAATGACATGGGAAAGGTTACAATTTTATGCACATATTACAGATTAAAACCCAGAATTATTTTTCCTAATGTTAATTCCTAGGGGATAAAAAATGAGAGACTGCTATACTTAGTAAAATGATGTTTCATTTTTTCAAACTCAGTAGCTTACGCGGTGTAAAGAATTCAACGGATTTAGATCTAGTGCGGTACATGGTCATCCTGTGCATTAAAACCGAACAGTCTTACAATATTTTAAAGCTGTACATCACAATCCAGTTCTGCATTGGATCAAAAAAAACATGATCCAAATACGGAATTCTCAAGCATTAAAAATTCTCTCCTGATCTAGTAACGGATCCTGGATCCATTTTAAATTTGGGATTACCTTAAATAATCAGTAAAATATTATATACTCCAAAAAAAAAATGTACATAAATAAAATTCATATAAAAATAATTTTCATTAACGAACATTCAAATAAGATATTAGTTTTTTTATTAAACTAAACAAATTTGGATCTAATTTCCATTTTTAATTTTTTTAGTAATACATAGTAAGAGAATTTTCATTTTTGTAGCCCAAATTAATTTGTGAATGGTCCGCCAGAGCTGTTGTTCTTGCTATAGATGGATGTAGAAAACATAAAAAATACTAGTAATTTAGAAGAGTAGTGTAGGACGTACCAGTAAGAGAAGTTTACTGTGTATCTCGATCGATGAGAATTAAGAGCGGCAGAATTAGGGATCTGTGTCGAAAACGGCGGACTAATTTAGGGTTTGCACTGAAACCACTATTTTTGCACCGTCACGTCTTTGTTCTAAAATTCTCTCACTTATTACTCTACATTTATATATCTGAGCAATAAATTTTATCTGGAGGGAGGTAGAATGGGATTGATTGCTACTTGCATTTTTAAACTCTATTAATAATTTTGATTAAAAAAAAAAAGACTATATATGAGGAATTGCTTGCGGTAAAAAGTGATTTTCTACCATTTTACAAAGTTTAAACACCGCTGTTAGTACGTCCAACGGAATGGAGATGCAAGAAAAATTAACCATGGGATGATTTTTTTTTTTTTTTTAATTAATGAACCATGGTCTGAATTTTACGGATGGTTAGAGAGGGTCTTATTCTTAAGCATTTGTTGGATGAATCATTTAATAAAAGTTGCTCTTTTCTTAAAAAAAGAATAACTAAATTTATGTTCTAAGTGCATGTCGTCGGGGCATGGTCTGTACTTGGGGCTTCCTATGGTTTTTTTGGAGAAGACGATTCCAACATATGTTATGTCGTGTTTTAGAGTTTTGGGGTCAATTTGGGAGAATTTATATAAGTCGAAAACCACTATCTGGTATGTGTTTCCAGATAGTGGTTTTCTATTAAAGTTCTACTAGCCAAGTAAATATGGAGACATTTAGGAGCCGAATTAATTTACGGCTCCCTTATTTAAGGAAAAATATTTAAGGCAAGACCCTTGCCATTCCCATGTAGGGAGATCTCTTTCATGGAGCCAACCTATGGTAAGGAACTAATGGAGAGTCGGAGATAGTTGTTTGATATGTTGTTGGAGGGATAGGTGGATTCCCGGTGTCTATTATTCCGGGGAATCCGATTTGACGAAGGCTGCTCTCTATGGAGAAAAATTCATATTACATCCTGTAAGTTTGGTCTATTCCAAAATAAATCATTTTATGTTTCTGTTTTATCATTTTTGGTCCTTGGTGTACGATTTTCATCCTTTTTTGACCGATTTAGGTCCTAGGGTGTACGATTTTCATCATTTATGTTTCTGCTTTATCATTTTCGGTCCTAGGGTGTACGATTTTTATCCATTTTGACCAATTTAGGTCCTTTTTTCGATTGGCTTTCCAGTTACTTTAAAAATTTCCAACGATAAAGGACCAAAATTGGTCAAAAAATGATGAAAATCGTACACCTAGGACCAAAAATGATAAAACGAAAACATAAAGGATTTATTTTGAAATTGATCAAACTTACATGACGTAAAATGAAATATTCCCTCTCCCTATGCAAGTCAATTTATTCTTCCGGATTGTAGATGGAATGTGGAGTTATTGACGCAATGGCTTCTGAGCTTCCATATCTAAGCGGATCAAACCGGAATATAAAATTATGTTACTATATAAACTACTTCATGCATCCCATATTAACTTGCACACACATAATTGGACAGATAAAATGAGAAAGTGAGGCAATGAGTAGAAATTTGATGGGTTGTATTATGTGTATGTGTGAGGTCCGATGTAATGAAATCTTGTGTAAAATTATGAGGACATACTTGTGTGAGACGGTCTCATGATGAGACGGAGAAACATAATTCGGGCATTGACGCTTTAACACTTTGAGACCTCATTTCATGTATAAGACTGTCTAATATAAAATTTAGTCAGTTATGAAAACTGTGAAAGTGAAGCTTATAGAGAGATTTCTATTATTGGAGTGCGCAAATTATTTTGAGACGTTCAAATAAGGAAATTATGTTATGGGACGGAGGAAATAATTAACAAGATTGATAAATTAATTAAATTAATTTGTTTATAAATTGAAAATAATAAAAACGAAAGATAAAATAAAAATAAAACACACCTATCATGATCCCACGCCACCAATCCACACCTGCAATTCATGTATAGAGATATTCAAGGCGAATCCAGGAAATGAGCTAGGTGTAAAATTATAATTACAAAAAATATCGAGAAATAAAGTTGGTCTTGCTACTTTATGTTTTCGTGGCAAATAAAATTAGTAGGTTCAACTTTTGGTTTTCTAAAAAATGGAGTGGGGGAGTTTCTCGTCTCTTCCTCCCAAAAACAAAAAATGTGGTTAAGTTGATTTTTCTTTTAAAAATAAGTGATAGATGTGGTGGATTTTGATTTGGGTGACATTTGGTTCGAGTTTGACCACTTATTAGGCGCACGTAATTTATAAATTAAACTGCAGGTTTAAAATTTGCTATGATACAAAATTAAGAATTACACATGTATATAAATGAAGTTTGTTAGGGATGTGGTGCCTTTGAATAGATCCATCCTCTCTATCAACCACGTATATAATATTATTTCCATCTCTTTCTCCTAATAGTAACTAGCTAGATTCAATATCTCACAACAAAACACAAAACATTTGGCAACCTTCAAAGAAATTAATCTGCAGATATAGGTAGCACCGGAGCAAGAAATGTGCAGTGTGAGATTGACTAATCAATTATGCTTTATTGCATATCTACTGGCATTATCCCTCACCTACGGAACCCTCATTGTGTTGCAGCCCTCATTCAGCATTGACAACTTTTACGTACCTGCACTCAACAAAGCCTTCAATGCCACCAACAATATCACGCTCATCTTCTTCAACCTCATTATTTATAACGATGACTTCTACGTTGGGTTCCGTTACAATGCCATGAACCTGACCTTCTCTTACAACGACACGGTTCTGGGGACGTACACGGTGCTCGGTTTCTACCAAGGAATTTATACCAAAACTTGCCGGGCTGACGTGGCAATCTTGAGAAGCAGTCAACTGTGGAAGGAGGCGGCGCTGCGGGCTCTTTCCGGTTGCTCCAAGGCGGAGTTCAGTGGATCTGGCCACTGATGTCAAACTCAAGAATTGGTTTTGGTACTTTAAGCACAAAAAATTATGGCGGGAGGTATGGTAAAGGTTGATGATTCAGGGAAGAAAGAGGGCCGGGAATCTGTTGTACCAAAATCTGACAACAATCCATCAAAGCTTCAATTTGGCTTCTGGTTTGTTGGTTATATAATTCTCATGTTGCTTGGTGGCTGCTTCATTGTTTTTTGTAGTGATCTACTGTTGCTCAATATTGTTTCCAACACATTCGACCTCTTGACTTTTTTTTTTTATATTTTTTCAAATGGTGAATGATATGTATAGAAGTTGATTCGAGACTCTCCTATTGTGAGCCAAATCAATTTGTTGAAAGCTTTTCTTCTTCTGCAGTGCGTTATGGAGCCTTTGAATTTTCCCAACTTACAAGTTACTATATCTACCTTCCTAACAACAACTTTCAAGTTCCCCATGCATCAGGAATAAGATATAATGGGGGATATCAACTATCAATTAACAATTTAACACTAATATCTTTCAAGAAATGAAGAGGCCATACTCTGTTTGTGATTATGGTGCCTCGTATAACATTATTAGCAACATAACCATATATCGTGATGACTGCTGTTAGAGTCCTTTATTTTGTTTCTTTTTTCCATCCCTAAAATGTGTTTGCGTTCTAAGAGTGGTACGGATCTCCTATTACACTATAGTAAGAAATGTTCGATTGGTTAAGCAGGTAGCATACCAGGGCCAAGAACTTTGGAGTCATACCTAGGTGGGCATCGAAATTATTAGCATTTTTATGTACGTTATTGATACTAATCACTTTGGAGAAGAGTATATCAGTATATTATTTTGAAGACTCGAGTTTTGGCATGTATTCATTAATCATTATACCTTTTATGCTGCAATCAAAATGGTATTAACAAAGTACTTCACCTTGTCTTTGTTAAAAGTAGACCAACTTTTGGCAAAATATCACTCCTGCCCAAATTTTGGCAGTTAAAAGCGATTTTTTGCGACTACCTTCCCAAGTTAATGATCCAATCTAATTCTACGAACATTGATTCAAAGATAACAAGATCCACATATTGGGGATTAGAATTTGAGTACTATTTTCATGCATAACAGATCGCATAAGCTCGATGGAATATTGATGTTCACTACCATTGCTTTGATATTACTTCCAAAGACTAAGCAGCACAAAAACTGGAGTGTGCAATTCATGAGAAATATACCTTCAGTTCCGGGGAGGCTCTAGGCAGTGATTCAATCTTTTGTGAGAGCTCTTGCAGTTGTTCTGATGTGAATTGATGAAGTCTTTCACGGGTAGGTTTAGGAGGTTGTTTGGTAGAAATGACGAGTTTCTTCAGTCCAGTAGCACTTCTTAGCAGAAACTTTACCAGTTGGACCACACAAGGCTCATTTACATAGACATATATCATGATGGTTTCAAGGAAGGGAAAGGTAACCACCTGTGAGTCCCAGTACTCGTCTATATCAAACTCATATGCCTCAATCCACTTTGCATCTGGTGACTAGAAGACACAAAACAAAATTGTTCATTGATAGGATCGAACATTAATTTGCTATCTTTTAATTTTTAATTGAAGCATTTCAATACCTTGAAAAAAAACTCCAAGGTGCTAGGGTAAATATGCATGGTCAATGTCTCTAGAGATTTAGAACTACGCAAAAGCAAAGAAAGTCCAGGATGGTGCCATTTTGACAGGCTAACTTTCAGTATTAAGTTCGTCCACTCAAATGATGGGCAAGGCACTTTCGTGAAGTTCCATATGGTGAACACCTGATCAAAAAGCATAAAGATATTAATGAACTTAACTTATAAAACAACCAAGTAAAAAAAACTGAATAACCATCATTATTTTTAACAGAAAGGCTTTGCATCCTCTGACGTCATCAAGTTAAGAACACTTGTACGAGTCTATCAAAAGTGCATACCACTTCAGCACTTCAATGTTTAGAAGGTTAAATAATTGAACGGTCTCGCAGAAAAATAAAGCTATTCGAAAAGTAATAAATCTAGTACTAAATGTTGGACCATTGTTTAAAATGAGTTCGCTCTCAGTTAGTTATTTGCTAATCCCAATACAATGGGCACGTGACTGATATTTTTTAATTCTCGAAGGAAATAAAGATTTCATTTGTCATGCCCAGAAGATCAAGAGAATGAGTAAAAGCATCATTAAAGTAACGACCAGATAGAAATTCACATATTTCATATAATGTGAAAAACATGAGCAAAGAAATGACATTAACTAATTATCAAGATCTGAATGAACCAAATAATTAAATGCAAGTAAACATACCAGAATAGTCCATGTACACGGACTAAAAGTCTTGCACAGACTAACATTCTGCAGAAGACGGAGAATGCTATGATACTGTTGCTGCTTACACCTAAACATGTTACTATAATAGACGGAAGCATCAACTATAGATAAAGCACGAATTAAGGATGCACGTGGTAACCGCCCACATATTCCTAATGATAATACATAAGGACATGCTATCTCCAAAGGCTTGTCTTCCTTAGGGCTCAGACTAAGCATCACTTTCTTCAAATTCGGGTTTCTGGGGAGAAAAGAACTCAAACCATAACAGTCAATTAGGGAAAGATCTTCAAGTAAAGGGCAACCAAGTAGGACAATTTCCATTATTTCATCACTTAATAAAACATCATCTAGCAATAAGACTCTTAACGACTTCAAATCTATTTTTGTGCACGATGTAATGTTCAGAGCAGCCAGCTTCAGACATGTTAAATGATTGCTGCTCAAAACATCTGGCAGATCATAGAGTTCCCACAGCTCCAATGGATTGTAACAAGCCTTAAAGTTGGCATCCAAAACCTTGACTTTTCTGCTTATGGAATATTGAATCAACTTGTCAATTTGAACCACTGTAGCTTTCTCCCATTCCTTTTGATACTCAAAACCGTCTCCATATTCCTTGCTCCTTGAATAAGTGAGAGTAAAGCAAAATTTGAGACATAATCTATCTAGTGTACTGCTGCGATGATGATTCAAGACATAACGAATCACATCCAAGTCCCGATCCATGCACTCTAAGTCATGGTACAAGCAGTTGCCAAAATCAAGAACTTGAATGCTGCGCCACAGGTCACCAAATCTTCGAAGAAGGATAGTTTTAATAGCACCCTTTATTGGCAGAAAGGAGAGAATGTGTACAAGAATATCGTCCGGTAAGTCACTAATTAAGTCCTTGTCATCAGAAGTCTTCACCTTCTCCTGTATAGGGCATATCTCTTCGCCATCACGGTCACATATGTCCATGGATCAGTGTTGTATTAAGAAAGAAAATTTTCAGCAGAACCTCTGCTGAACACAGTAAAAGCAACAAATGAAACCATTATACAAAGTAAAATCAACCTGTACTGATACATTGATCATTAATAAAACACCAAGATACAGATACATTTACACAGATGCAAAAGATGCAGTGATTGACAAAAGTACACATTAAGATTTTGCAGGTGAAAGAAAAGATATAAGTAATGGGTATCCAATGGTTCAATGGAAAAGCTTAAAACTCAAACTCTTGTGCATTCTAAGAGTTCAGATGTTGTTTGTCATAAGTTAGACCAAAGATGACTCAGACTACAATAAGTTTATTCTAATAATGCAGTGCTAAGCTAGGGCGCTCAAAACACTATTTCATTATTGGTACTCAGATATCAAGAATCTATTTATACTTGGTTTCTGCATAATACATAGTTTCTGTTTCTAGCTAATATCATGTGTAATTAGACTGTCTAATAATGCATAAGACTAATATATTAGTTCCAATATACATAGGCATTGAGAACGTCTCAAAGTCGAAATATCAGACACCAGAAAATGAATTAGTTTACACAGCCATATATGCAACATATCATTACTTCCTTCATGTACTGAAAATGCGTCATTTAACGAGTTATCATAAATAGTAATCACATTTGTGAATGTGTGCTTATTTTCCAAGAAACAGCGGCTCTTGTAGCAGAGTATTGCTCTTCAAGAAGAAGAACGCTAGGGAAATCACTATTGGCAATGTCCAGAGAAAACCGAACAGATAATAGGGGAATCAAAAAATCTTATCAGGCAAGAAAGAATTAACGGAAGAAAAGAAACAAAACATCAGTAATATGATCTTAGGCAGGGCAAAATTTACCTAATGATTTCGTCGTCGTCTGTAAAACTCCCTGTACCTGATTTCATAAAATTTCGCAACCTATTCCTCACAACGGACTCCACAACAACCAGAGCCGACGGCGGCGGATTCGTCGGAAGTGTGAAACAAGAAAATAGAAGAAACAGTTTCAATTATCAACCAATATTTAGAATTACAGATTGAGGCTATGAGCCGTGTATTTAAGCTCTGCTGAAATCCCTAATCTAACTGATCTGATACGCTAACCGTTCTATGCAACTGCTACTAAAGGGAACGATGTCGTTTGGCACCTGATATTGTTACGATTTATAAAATCGCTCTTAATAAAGGAATTTTACAGTAATTCAGTGGAGTTGTAGTCTTGTAGAAGAACAGCGCCATTCGTCGATAAATAAATTAGAAATTTGGGGATTTTTGCAGTCCTGCTGCTGCTTATTCCCGCCAAGGATGATCCGCTCTATTTTAGCGAAACGACGTAGTACTAGATGGAAAAGGGTAAAATAGGAATCTGACCCGAATTTAAAATCAATAATAAAAAGAGAGATTAAAATTTAAAATTCAATATATCAAAATCTGTCCTAAATTCTTTAAATATTACAGAATTTATCTAGCATTAATATTGATTAGAAAAAAAAATTGGATTTTGGAACTGGAAATTCTCTCAAAATTCAAATAACATATTGTGCAGAGAGTAATTTATACACAAGCACCGCTAGCTTTATTTATCTTGTGATGTAATTTTCTTTATTAGATAGTAATATAAAAAAGTACGTAAGAAAAGTTTGTTCATAGTGCAATTTGGTAGAGTATTGATATCATAGGACTGTAGTTCAAACTCGTTGGAAATGCTATCTAACTATAAAATTTATGTTTGAGTTTATTTGATAATTAATCAACTCGAGCTCGAACGAGTTTTAATTGAGTCAAACACAAGTTCAGTTCAAATAATTTGACATTTTTACACTAATATATTTATATTTATTAAACTCAAGCTCCAAACAAATTTTAACTGTGCGAAACGTTAATATATGTTCAAACTTATTTAATATCTCAGTCGAATCCAACTTAAAGGTTGAACAATCTAGAATAAAATAGCATGGAATAGTTTAGTTTGATTTTTAGCCCTATATAACACCATAACATTTGTGTTTATGATAACAATAAATCGATTATCTAATAAAATATTAGCAGTTAAAACCTAGTTTGTAAGGGAAGACGATGTGGTAATAAGTACATTATTTTTGTATGAAAAATGTGGGATAATATTATTAAAGTGAGTTCGGTAGGTTATAGTGTGATATTTGTTAGAGAGAGAATTTATAAGACAATGTATAAAATATACGAAAATAAAAAAATCAGATATGAGGCCTCTTACGTCACGTGACGGCAGTCTTAATTTAAGCACAATCAATACTCATTCATTCTAAAATGTTAAAGCGTCGATGACCAAATTACACTCATTCTCATCGTGAGACGATCTCACGCAAATGTGCCTCAAATATGAATGGGGATGGTGTGCGTATGGTGGCTTTGTTGAGTAATAATAAGGGAATCAAAACTTTTATATTAACATAAAATTGGAAAAAATATTTAGTAAGTGTATTTGAAACGCGGGTTCAGGATTCCCGTGCCATTTTTTATGCAAGATAAGCGTTTCGTTTAAAAATGTTGAACGGTTATACATATTTGATTACATATACGCATAGTACCTGTTTAGTTTCGTGATTGATCGTAATAGATCAGAATTATAATTTTAATCCCAACTAATCTGCTGTTTAATTTATGGAATGATGACTCATAATATATTTTTAAGCCCGATAAAAAATGTATTAAATTTTTTCATGAATATGTCAATCTCATATGAAAGGTGAAATATAACATAATCCAAATGTAATATTACAAATTGCCCTTCTATTATTTGAATAAATTCACAAGAATAAAGTGTGTTGTTTCAATTCAATTTAAGAGTGTTTATAATATTTTAATAGGTATCTCATCTAATCACTCAATATAATCCTACAAGCTAAACGCATATCTTGATTCAAATAAATCAAGTTCAATCCAGTCTTACTAAATCTCACTCAATTTTATCCCACTTAATCAATTCATTCCCGTTAATCAAAACACAAAGTTAACTGTATGATTCCAATATTCCATTAATTTTAAACAGTACGAGGGATTTGGATCCTCTCCATTTAGTGTACTGTAAATTTCCTAAATTTCTTTTAATCTTGACCATTTAAGTATATCAAGGTCCCACAATTTGCCACATCATCCACTAACAATGGGTGTGTTTCTCTCTCCTCAATTAAATTTTGACTATTTCTTTCTTCTTCATCTCTCTTACGCCATTTTTATTTATGCTTAAATTACAGAAGAAAAGTTTGAAGAAATCAAAACAAAAAACTACAAACTACAATATTGGTCAGATTATTCGAAGAAATAAAATTTTTCAAAGGACCATTTACTAATTTTGTTCGTCTACAAATTTAAAATTTCATCTCAACTCTATATTCCAGCTTCTTCAAATCTGGAAAATTCTCATTTTGTGCCTTTTCTTGTACCTAAGAACCTTCTATCTCCCATATATCTTCTAATTTTTTCTTCATTTCTGAAATCAAGAATGGAGTGTTGCCTTTAACATATACAAGTCGCCATCTTTTTTTTTTTAAACATTGTTATTTATGATGATCATTTCTTTGAATTAATTGTATTGATCCAGAAATATAATGTTGAAGTAACACTCGAATTACATGCCATTTTCTGACTTACTGGTTTTGATTGACCGATTTATTTTTCTAGTTTGGAGTAGGGTCAAAAATTTATTGAGAAGAGAGAAATATATGCAACTTTTGTTAAAGGAGTGATGTGGCAAGTTATGGGACGTTGATATAATTAATGGTTCAGATTAAAAGAAATTTAGGAAATTTACGACCCCACAAATTGGAGAGGATCCAAATCCCAGTACGAGCTGATTTCAAAACTGAAACAAATTAACATTAATAATTAAATACGGGTAATTAACCATCAGTAACTAAATTTATGCAGAATAAACACCGATTAATGCATCATCATCAGACTGAAGAGAAGTTGGAAAATTCCCGGAGATTGATTTAACAAAGGGTACTAATTTAATATTCTTCTTCTTGGCCTTTTCCCCGGAATCATTGACCTCCACATCAGCACGCAACAGCAGCTCCTTATGTCCGGTCTGCCCTAAAACCCGTTTGGCCTTCACCGTAACGGAAAACTCCACCGCGAACGCCACCGTGGAGCCGCCAGAAACCACGGCAAGTGCGGCATAATTCCTTGAGTCTCCACCAGGTCCCGCAGATGCGCCGTCTGCTCATCGCCCTGTGCGAATTTGGGTACAGTGAAGTTGGCTATCATAAAAGTAGAAGGCAAGAGTGGGGTTGATATATTCGTGATAAATGTCATGTTTGATGGCGTTGTCTAGCTTGAGATCGAAGAAAATGAAAGTGGCGGCGGCAGGGAAAGTGGAGTTGAAAGTAGGCAGTTTGGTGTTTAGTGCAGGGATGTACACCTCTTTTACGTAGCATGAGGGTGTGGAATTCTTGGGAGAAATCAATTACGAAACCTAAAATTGTGAACAAGATAACCACTCCAGTGATTGCCGCACACCATTTCCCTTCTCCTGCCATAACTATGTTTTTTTTGTGGATGAATGAATGAATGAATATATATACATATGCATATATATATATATATATATAAAGCCTGCATCTGAATTCATTTTTAAATTCAGCAATCATGATTTTTTTTTAACAAGGAAAATTTGTAGCTTGATGGCACGTGTCTCTTCCTCATTGGGCTGTACCTTGATTAGTGATAATTACACATGTACACAATATCATGCAACAAAATAGTACATTGCCTATGAAATTTTTAATATTTTTTCAATATACCTATGAAATTTCAAACGAAAATAATTTCTTCCTTGAAAAGTAAGATTTGCTTACGACTTGCCTACAAAATTTTCTAATTATATAGATTATTTTTAAATTACAAAGATAATTACCTACATAAATATAAATTGCTTAGAAAATTATTTATGTAATTACAAATGTGTAGGTACGTAGAATGCTCGTAGCAATGTAATTTGTTTGAATAAAAAATTGTTTGTGTAGATATTTTTCAGAGATTATTCTAAAAATTGGTAAGAAGATCGCGGACAATTTTTACTTTTTAATAACCAAATTATTTTTGTAAGAAAATTTTATAATTATTTGAAATTTTTCGTAGGCAATTCTTATTTTTTATAGTGTATAAAAATTCAAAAACATAATGCCACATGGGTTAAAAAAGTCAAACAAATTGTCATATAATCAGTCAACAACAGCAGGTCATTTTTGCTTTTTGATATTCGATTTTTCTTTTTTGCATGATTTTTTTTATTCTCTTTCTTCTGATGTTCGATTTTTTTTGTGCTCGATTTTTTGTTTTGCAGGATTGTTACTTTGCAAATTTTTAATTTGAATCTAATTATTTTGAGAGATAATTCTTCACCATATATCAATATTATAGTTTATATTGATTTATTCACTACACAATTTGTGTTGGTTTAATGATTTCTGTTGCAAGTAATACTTACTAAAATTGATTGATCTATTCTACTTATAGTGTACTTATATGATTTTTTTTTAAACATCTGTATACCATACAAATTTTTTAATTTTTTTGTTGCTTTGTTAATTTCTGTTATGCAGATTTTTATTTTACATCTAAAAATAATTTTTCACTGTATATCAATCTTATAGTCAAGTTGATTTATTTAATTGCTACAAAATTTTATGTTGATTTAATGGTTTCTTTTATAGGTAATACTACTACAGATTTGATAGTTCGTTTTGATTAATTTGATCGCTACACAATTTTTATTGGTTTAATGGTTTCTTTTGAAGGTAATATTCACTAAAATTGTTGAACTATTTTATTTAAGATATACTATATTATTTTCTTGATATTTATTTCTAGGCTAGGTCTTGTATGCACAACATGTAATGTACACTAATACATATTTGGGCTGACTTCATAGTGCATTTTAGAAGTCCAAGCGATGATAACTATATAAAAAACCGCTTTGCAATTTAAGCACAAAGTGCAAAGATGATATATAATATGAGAACATAGTTGCATGCTTTTTTTTAATTGGAATAGTTTTAAAAAATCTTTTTGTTTTGTATAGTTGCAATACGCTTAAATATGTCACTATGATGCACGGTGCTATTATAAAACCATAAACCACTCACTCTTGTTTCTATACAAGATTCTTAATCTCCACACATATGTTATATCTGATGAAGAATCTCAAATTCCTGTGTTAAATCACATGAAGATTATTGAGGTTAGAGTTTATAAAAAATTCAAAATCAAAAGCCCTTGATATATTTTTTTTTAATTAGAATTTCATAGTTTTTTACGTTTTGGACATTGTGTGGTTCATTTTTTCCTCCAGAAAAATCACTGTTTTATCCTTCCATTAACACCTCATTTTCTTCTTCGAATTACGAGCTTCACATCAACGCGTCACATCAACCCACCAGTGAGTTTGTTATCATAAAATTATAGAAAATGTGGCGTCAATAAAAAAAAAATTATATTATATCTTCAGAATATCAAAACACCTTAACATAAATACTTATAAAATTTTAATATTAATTAATTGTGAAAATATAACCGTTCGTAGCACGGGTTCAATTACTAGTTTATATATCGATTAACTATGTTAGAGTATTAGTTAGCTGACGTAAGTAATACTTTACTTAGCTGTCATTTTAGTAAACAGAGTTTGTTAGTTTATTTAGGCGGCTACAGCTAATCTAGGGGTTTAGCTCTTAGTATAAATACCTGATTGTAAACTCAAATTTAATTTTATGCACAAAATATAATTTTCTCAACATGAATATATAAGAAAATAGAGAATTGACTATGGAATATTTCAGTATACCTACAGAATTCCTCACGAAAACAGTTTCGTCCTTGTAAGGATTGCCTATAACTTACCTATAAAATTTTCTAGTTATATATTTATCTATAAAATGTAATTCGTAGGTAGATTTATTTGTAAATTATTTGTAAACTACAAAAATAATGGTCTACTGAAATATAAGTTGTCTAGGGAATTATCTTTTGTCGACCACGGAGAGTATTTTAAATTGAAAGCTACATACGCTGCATGACATTATAACGACTTGTATATATTAGATTGATTACTTTTGTTTTCACACACAAACTAAGATTATAAATTGCAAAGTGGACATTTATTAAAGACCAAGACTTATAGACACCAACTGATGTGTGTATATAAAAAAAGTTAGTATATGTTTTTTAAGGTATGGACTACTTTGTTTTTAGTAATTTTAAATATTAGTTCATGTTTCGTTAGAGATTATTAGTATTTTTCCTAAAAAGTATCAGCGACACTAATGATTTGAGCTTGGAAATTTAAAAAAATAGAAATTTGGAAAGTTCGGTTATAATAGCTCTCCAAGAATAACAAGCATATCCAAGTTTGACGAATTAATAAAAAACGTTGTCCAAAATATTGCACTTGGACAAATGATTTTTTACTCATCGCATTGCAAAATATCCTTTTAAACTTAGATTAACAAAAATTTTGTTAAATCACGCCCAAGAATATTCATTTATAAACATTTATAAGCGGTTATAAACCGCTCTCCTAATCCTTTTTTTTATATATATATGTTAAATACACTTGAACAGCGGTTAAAAACCTTGTCCAATATATATATATTTTTAATTTTAATTTATATTTTTAAAATCCTGTTTATATAAAACAAAAACTAAAAACCAAATTTTATACCACACGATAATATATATATGTACGTCCAATTAATACCAAAACATCAAATAAATTAATAAACGATACACATATCATGAAATAAATATCCGTGCAAAGACAACAAATTAAAACATGCATGAAGTATATCAATACAAATATATATATAAGTAATATGCTACCAAAAGTTATCCCACTCTATCTATAATTATATGAGAATCGATTGTAAAAAAACACTTTGTCCAATCCATTTTCCATTTGTTCATTCTTTGTTTGGAGTAAGACTTGACCTGGACGATCATAGACAAACCGCAAAACAACGATCAATTAATCAATATAGTTAGATATATATAGTATGAATTTTTATTCAATTAATAATAATTTAAATAAATCGATAAATTGACTTACGTTGATAGGAATCGACGTTTGAGAAGTATATCATATTATATCTTCAATATAACAAATAACATAAAAAATGTCCACAATGATCGCTATCTCGTTGCCTCGGTTTGATTAGCAATTATAATCACATATTACAATTATAATTATTTTATATTAATTTGATAACTTAATAAATTAAATTTACCTTAACATTATTCCATTCACTTTATTGAAGTTAGCTCTTGAGCCTTGATTAGGAAACTATTTGTACTCCGATACATCGTCATCACACTATTATTATTAGAATTAAAAAATAAAGTTAGATTAAATATGCATAATTTTAATAAGTAAAACAAATTATTATATTATAATATTAAAAATGAACTTACGCTTCCATGTATGAAGTGTGATCAGACCGATTTGAAGCCAACCCATTCGCAGCTGGATCCATAAAATATACACTTAATGTGCTCATATTTATGGCGACCAACACCCAATGATTCCTATATTATATTATGAATATTAAAATTAACTGTAAATTTAGCATATGTGCAAATATCATATATATTATGAATATAAATTTTAACGAAATGTTTATTGTACTCACCCCACATTTGTTGGCCAAAAAAATGAGATGGTCTCTGTCAGTATAACTCAGCATATGAGAAACTAACCACTCCATGGTATGTGGCCTATCAGCCATTAAGCAAGACACTTGGGGGGATCTTGAAAAATTTAATACATTCCACAGGAATTTCGAGGATCTTTGAAGAGATATACCTCACCCAAATATCTTTAACCAACATATATATATACGCTAATTAATATTTAATTTGAAAATTAAACTACTATATATAAAAGTAAATATTATATGAGAATTAATTAAGTAAATACATACCGAGATAAAAGGCTATGCTCGATGCACTCAACCACCGGTCGCTTCATTTACTTCAATCACATGCTCCCTAGAGCAATGTATTCTTCAATAAATTCGATGAAAGTAAGCATTCATCGGAATTGTGACTTGGCTATCGAAATCGAGAGGACTCCACTATCACTTGCACCGTATGCTGTATGGCGTAGTCATGATCTAAGTCTCTAGGTAATGGATAACCAATTAGTCTGCGACCACCAATAGTGGAGTCCCTCGGTATCTCCCTCTGACTGGCTGCGACACCCTTTGATTTATGTTTAGGCTTTTGTGGTGTCGGCAGTTTCTACAATCAATTTGCAACATTATTTAGAACGACAAATAAGATAATGAACTTTAATAACATATATTAAATTTACCTTCATGGTGAGAGAGACCAAGTTGGTCGGTCATTCGATGAAGTGTCTGACAGTTGTTCCGACTGTGACAACATCATCAATTGGTTTAGGCATTGGTGGAATCATCTTTTCCGATTACGGGTACATCGAGCGTGACCCTCATGAAACCAGGAGTGATGGGACTACCATGAATAACTCCATCGGAGTTATTGAGCAACGTTCATGTAGCCACCAACCGAGTAGGATCCTCCAAATAAAGGAAGCATGGGGTCGATGATTGTTCGAATAAGATATTTAGTTAAAATTTTTTAAGATATATACTAGTCTTTAATTAAAATAAATGTGAGACACATCTGATACCCGCGGGACGGTGTTTCGAAGTGCCTCAATAAAATCGTCCCTAGCATTAGCCGAAAACATAGCATTAGCGACACTATTTTCACAGCTTGCTCCACTCGAGGACATTCCGTGATCGACCGTCTCTCGGACTTCATCTGTTCCAACTCTTTAGCCATCTGGGCAACCTGTTCCGAAAGTATACCCACCATATTCATGTCTTGAAGAGCAGGTAACATGGTCAATGATGACTTTGTCACGCCATATCCAACACTCCGGGCGACCTATAGCCCGTCCAAGTAGATCATCGGGACCGACAAAGCGGACGTCTTCGGGCGTCATGGTCTGAGACATACACTCCTGAATTACAAAAGATTATTATTTAATCATTTGTTTAGAAATAATAGTTTCTAATTCAAAGACAAATTAATGGATAGCTTACCCCATCTTCGATGATACGCTGTGCGGTGGAATCAGGAATATCCCTGAATCGAGTCTTTCTAGTAGTTTGAAATAACTCGAAACGGGTAACAATAGGCTCACGCTCTCCAGCTTTCTTTTTTTCTTCTTTCTACGATAGTCATTAACGTGTCCCCTTATTAGATATATTAAAAGTGAATATATAAATAAAATTAAATGTTAGGATTTTGATCTCACCAGATTTTCTCTTATGCGTGCATAACCTTTGTTCGATCCACGATATCGCGCCTCCATCGACTGTTGAGGAATTATTCGCACGGATCTATTCGGGATGAATATTTAAATACAAATTTAATTCTAACAATTATTACTAGCATGAATTAACCCATATTAATTCAAATAATAATTTCAACAACAAATCATGCATATAAACAATTCACGTAAATCCTACGCATGCGGAAATACTACGAGTTTACGTGAACTTACCTCTTGGAATGACAATGGTCGTGTATATGACAACACACCAAAAGTCCTTCTCAAAGTATTCCCTAGTCCTTGCTTGACAATCCGGTGGAAGGATACTCGCAAACAATTAACAAAAGGAAAAAATAAACTTTGTTGCACCACTTTCGCGGATTTGCTAATTTTTCCAGTACATGGAATTGCACTTGGGAATGAAAGAATCATCCCCTATTTATAGATGGGTGATGGGCGATTTTTGGGGTAGAAAAATAATGTGGGAAAATCTTTTCTTGTTCTCCAAGAAATCTTGAATATATCTCCTATATTCTTTTTTCCATAATTAAAATATTCCACAAAAATCTCACCTCATCATATTATGGTATTTTCGAAAAAGAGGGACCAAGAATCCAAGATTTGGATCTTCTTGAATTCAAGAAATACATATCTTCCATAATATCTTTTCAAGAAAATCAAGAAAATATTTATTTCCCCTTTTTCTTCAAAATTTTCGAAACCTATTATATGAATAACCAAGTGGGAGATTTCTTGAATTTAATGAGATAATCTTGTATTCCAAGAATACATATCTTCATTCCATAACAAAATTCAAAGAAAATCTTTCTTCCCTTTTATCCATAATTTTCGAAAAACACAAGGAAAAATAGGCAACAAATTTATTTTATTTTTAAACACCTTTTTCAGTTATTGGACTTTATCTTGGGCTACTTGGGGGGCCTTTAGGAGAATTAAGATTGGACCTTCCAATGGACCTTGAATTATCAATATTGAGCCACAATATTATTCAAGCCCATAAATATTAATTAATCCCACTACATAATTAATATTGCACTATCCATCTTAACTCATATTAGAGTTAATATGGCTCCCGGTTATTATTTCCCGTGTTTAAGATTATCTAGCCCATTAATTAATTCAAGCCACTGAAATCGTTTTCCATTAATTAATATCTTTTATCCTTGGTAAAGGAACGGTTCAACATTATTATCCATACCGGAAACTAGTTCCACTTGCAAGATTTGGTATGATAAAACTTATGAACCTCCCAAGGGGGCAAATCGAACAAGCATACTTGCACACGATTCTCCGTATTAAATCTTAGCAATCGCATGTGACCAATAATATTGCCCAAGATATAGGGTATTGAATCTCACTGATTCTCTTCCCATAATAAGTCAAAGCAATAGTTACTAACCACACGTAATCCTATTTAAGGGACGAAGATTAAGAAATAACTAACCACTGAGGTCTAATTCTTCCCAGTTCAGTTCTGAAGAATTTATCCTCCTGTAGGTCCTCTTCAATGCATCAGTCATACACTAGTGTAATCTCTTGGTCAAGACAAACCAATCTGAGCCTTACACTACAACCTTTCACGATGGATTGTTCATTTCCATCTAGGTCGTGAATGGTGTACTTTTAGTTACAAGAAACTGTTAATTTAATCTTCTGTGATCTTGATATCACTAAATTAACTACAATGTAACACGTACTATTTAATGAACAGTTATACAGTAAATATATAACATTCAATCATATTTAAAGCAACAGTGATAAACAATTTATTTCAGTAAATAAGTTCGAAATTCAGTTAGTCTGATTATACAAAGTAAAAGCATACTTTCCAGTATAATCCCAACATCAACTTGGCTTGTTTGCGATTTTTCTCACTTCGTGACTACAGTGTAATAGAAATACGATAAACACTGAAAAGCATAGGGCATTAAATGATATTAATCAATTTTACCTGGAACTCATCCTCCAAAGATCGTCGCACAAACTCCTCCCAGTATGGGGCCACCGTAGGGTAATTCTGATACGCCTCAGGCGGACTAGCCAAGTAAAGACCAGTATCCGGATCTCGTGCTTGACTTCTCAGCCAAGCCCGAAAATTCTTGGCCAATACTTCAGCTTGCGACAATATTTACTTCTTCTTTGAATAATCAAGGCCGAGAAATGTACTCTGTACGCATATAACATAACAATGTAGTAAATTTAGTAATCATACAACAACTTTCAATAAGCATATATATAATTAACATACCGAAAGTTCATCCCATAATCTTTCCTTCAAAGAATGTTTCCTTAACCAGGTGACTTAGCCCACCTGGCCACTGGGCTCCTCAATTGAGTGGGAGACCCAGGTTCGATTCCCTTTGGGAACGAATTGGAGTTTGGGAGTTATAAGGTGGCTTGGTGAATTTGTGGCCACTGGGCTCCTCAATTGAGTGGGAGACCCAAGTTCGATTTCCTTTGGGAACGAATTGGAGTTTGGGAGTTATAAGGTGGCTTGGTGAATTTGTGGAGTGTTTGGGTGATTGGTGTACTAACTACTAATATCTAACAACTAACTTTGCCCGATTAAAACAAAAATATTTTGAATGTTTCCTTAAGCTCATGTCTTGTAGTTGGGGATATATATCTCATGTTGGGGTCAATGTCATTCTTTAATATTTAAGGTTTTTAAGCTATAATAGCAGAGTGTGTATCAACCTGTACCTTTAAAAAAAACTTTATTTTTTGATTGAGGACATAGGTAATTGCATTGATCACGGAACTTAATTATAAGTAAGGACAAACATTAGGTAAATATTAATTAAATGAAATGGAGGGTAGAGACAGAAAATGTATAGGAATATTCTAAGTGAAAAATAGGGATTTAAATCAAAATCGTCCCATAACTTTGCATCTTTATTGAAATCGTTTTTTAATTATCAGTTTTTCCAATTTAGCCTCATATGTATTCAATTTGATCCAGTTTAATCTCAAATCACCGGAGGTCGCTCAAAATTGCTCAAAATGACATCTTTTTGGACGTGTATCTTACATATTCCGGTCAAAATTGAGGGCGCGTGTAGGACATGCGGCCTAAACGACATCGTTTTGGACAATTTTGATCGACCTCCAGCAAGTTGGGACTAAATTAGATTAAATTGAATACATGTGAGGTTAAATTGAAAAAAAATTATAATTATAGGACTATTTCAATAAAGGTGCAAAGTTATGAGACTATTTTAATTTAATTCTTGTGGAAAATAAATTGTAACTACCAACAAAGTAGAGAACGAGGAGCAAGATAGGAAAAATGCGATAAAATATAACCTCAACTTAATTAAACATGTACACATGCAGGACGGAAAATTCAACATGTGAATGGATTGCACCATTCTGAACAAAAACGTTCAAGAAGGATTGATTGAAAGCTCGAAATTGTACAAAGATCTCATCAATCTTATCATTATATTTCATAAGCTGTTTTTTAAGAAATTTCTTTTTTCCAATGTTAATTGTCGTGAATTTCATAAAGCTTTGATCTTCAAGTTGGGGTCAATTCCATTCTTTAATATTTAAGGTTTTCAATTTATAGTATTGCGTGTAAACCTAATTTTTTACAATCAAGTTGTATAGCTAGCACATAATGTGCATCAATATGCGATTTCAATTTTTTGTTGCATCGATTGTGGAAGTTAATTAATAAGGTCAAACATTATGAGCATACGAACTTTATAAAAAAAAGAAAAGCCTCTTATTTTCTGATTACATTTGATGACGGAAGTTACTAATTAGGTCAAACATTAGGAAGCATAAAAATCCAAATGGAGGGTGGATGAAGAAAATGAATAAGAAAAGACAAAGTAAAAATAATATGGAAATGGAAGTACCAAACCGAGTAGAGAACGAGCTAGGGGCTGGGCAAGAGGATGTGTATATCACCGATTTGTGATAATTTTTTAAGGTAGATGAAATACGTTTTACTTTAAAACACCTTAAAATAAATATTTATAAAATTTTAATATTAATTAATTATGAAAATATAACCGTGCACCGCACGGGTTCAATTACTTGTTGATTCACAATGTTAGAGTATTAGTTACCTGACGAAGTAATAGTACTTTACTCTGTCATTTTAGTAAACAGAGTTTGTTAGTTTATTTAGGCGATTACAGCTAGGGGTGACAATTCGTGTTATCGGATCGTGTTTCGTGTCGACACGATAAGATCAAACACAAACACGATATTTATAAGAATCGTCTTGACCGCGACATGAACATTAAAAATTTTTTGTTAATAATGACCGACCGACACTATATGACACGATAAGAAAAATAATAAATTTTAAAATAGAATTTAATATTAAAATTTTGATATTATACGACATGACACGACACGATAATACACGTTAACACGATATGACACAATAAAAAATAAAAATTTCTAATAAAATTATGAAATATCAAGTCATATGTATAATAAAATATTTTTAATTCAAACTTATCGGGTTGACACGAACACGACACGACACGAAAAATTTCGTGTCCTTATCGTGTTTACATGATAACGACACGAACACGATAAGGTTAAACACTAACCCGCAATTTTCGTATCGTTTTCGTGTTGTGCTATCATATCGTGTCTGAAATTATCACCCCTAATTACAACTAATCTAGGGGTTTCACTATTGGTATAAATACTTGATTGTAAATTTAAATTTAATTTTATACACAAAATATAATTTTCTCAACATGAATATATAAAAAAAATAGATAATTGGCTACGAAATATTTCAGTATGCCTACGAAATTAATTCCTCACGAAAATAGTTCCGTCGTTGTACGAATTGCCTACAACCTGAGATGGACGTATGTATCCCATGGGGGGCACGTGGCCCCATATATATATTTTTATTTTATTAATGTGCTTATTATATAAATTTATAAAGATATATAATCTGTTGTTTTTTGACAGGATATACTTGTATTTTGACAGAATATACTTGTTAGCTGAATTGGTCATGCGGTTGTGGTATTAAGCGGAAGGTAAATTTGCATTTTTGACATTTTTCTTTAGGGATACCTCATTTTTTATTGTTTTTTTTTTTTTTTGTTTTTTTGCCACCGCCATGAAATATTTCTTGATCTGTCTCTGCCTACAACTTACCTACAAAATCTCTTAATCATATAGGTGGTGTTTGTTTTTAGCCGGAGAGGTCCGGATGGGGGATGAGCCTCCCCCGTCCTGTTCACTTTTCAAATTTTCACATCCCATCCTCCATCCAAATACACATTCACCTCTATTATACATCTATACCCTAAAACTATCATATCACTACTTTTCTTACACCAACTCATTCTCTCTCATACTTTTCTTACAACAATTCATTATCTCTCATACTTTTCTTACATTTTTCTTTCATACAATCATTATAATACTAACTAACAATAATAAAATAATACATCATCATAATTAAAAAATATTTATTTGACATAAAACTCCATCCATCCCCACTACATCCAACCCAAACACAAACAAGAAATTACTATTCACAGGATTTCCCCTATCCACCCTTTTTCCCCATCCGAATTTGCCTCATCCACCTCAAGCTCAAAACAAACATACCCATAGACATTTTTATTAATAGGTAAATTTATCTACGAAATGTAATTCGTAGGTAAATTTATTTGTAAACTACAAAGATAATTGCCTGCGGAAATGTAAGTTGTCTAAGAATTATCTTTTGAAATTAATTTATTTGTCTACTAAAATTACAAATGTGTAGGCAGTTTCTTTGTAGTTGATTTATTTGCCTAGAAATTTATTTGTGTAGGTAAATTTTTCATAATTATTCTAAAAATTGGTTGACAAATTGTAGGCAATAATTACTTTTAAAGACCAAATTATTTTTGTAGGAAAATTTCGTAGTCATTTAAAAACTTTCGTACACAATTCTTCATTTTCTTGTAGTGATTAATATTATCAAACACAATTTATAATAAATAAATTGCAAAATAAGTTTATATATTAATTAACTCTTTCGAACTTTTAATTTATGTAAGTTTTAGATGATAGTATAGTGATTGCATCCGGTCGTGGTGTTCGATTAATGAATGGTGGAGGGAACCCCAAACTTATGCTTAATTGTAAAAAGTAAAAACCTCTAATGTCTACGTGTGATTAAAAAATGTTTGGTCTTGTGTTTTTGTTGTAACTTTGAATCATTCCAGGGACATATATCTTATGTTCCTGAGGTGGTTCAGTACTTCTTTTGAATTTTCTAATAACAAGATTATAGTATCTGGTTACTCTAGGTCTCTTAATTGATAAATAAAACCTTACACATCTATTAGGGTTAATTTTATATATCAATAATAATTTTATTATTTTTAATTTAATATAATATAATATTATATTAATATTTTTATGATATCTTGCACAATTATATGGAGTGTGAGAGGAAGAGAGCATCATACCATTTTCTAAGGTAAGACCTAAGCATTACGCGCTGATCACATGCTCCGGTGCTCCACATTGAGCTCTTTCAACTACTCCTAGGCTGCGTTTGTTTTGGGATTTAAGTGTACGGAACAAGTTAAAGTTTTAGAATTTTTGATGAATAGTAAATATATGTATTTATTTTGAAATTTGAGTAGGGTGAGATTTAACTTTATGTCAAATCAATATTTAATAGTGACTGATGTTGTATTTTTATTTTTTGATCGGACAAAGCTAGTTGTTAGTTGTTAGAGTTAGTACACTGTCGCGAGTCATTTTGGTTGATAGAATATTATGTGGCTAATTTGATTACAACTCGCAAACAAAACATATACGTGTAAAATAAACAGTAAATAAGATGGATTTGTTGACCCGGTTAAATCGAAATGACTACTCTGGGGGCATACCAAGCCAGGATATAGTATTTCGAGCTTTACACGTACAGTTCTTGATACATCTTATGAAGATGAATCGATGCAGATTAGCAAATGAGTTCTAGGGTTTCTCGTATATGTGAATAAAAACTCTAATTTTTCGGTTCCTCACCTCTCTAGGGATTTTTTGTAGGCTACTTTTTAGGATTATTTTCTGAACCTCTATCTTCTTCTTTTTTCTTCCTTTTATAGTACTTCGGCAAGCATGAGCTGGATTGGTATAGCATGTGCTGGAGTCTTTGGATCATGCAAGAACTCCGGTGGTGTTGCCACGTTTCTGGCTTCATCTTCTAGATCGATCTTCCTACAAACTTCGTCTGTAGGACGCTCTTTTGATCGTCAAAATTAATCTTTTGTTCGGTTGGACTTTTTGTTCGCCCCTTTTAGGATGTCAGTTCTTCAGGAGATCTGAGTTCGAACATACTGACCTGGCTACGTTTGTTCGGTAGGCTGACCGAGCAATTCTGATCAGTTGGCGAACAAAAAGTAACTCATCCGCCGGGTATGATTATTATATTCGAATATTACACGTGTCGCTCTTTGATGTTCGATTAATCCTGATTTATTACATCGAACACAACAATACCCCCCAGCCGGGTCGCTTTGTATTCTACATTGGGCCCGGCTGTTAAAATCTGATTGGGCCATGTTTGGCATCGCTTCGAATTCCGCGCTGAATCTTTTGAATTTGTACCCGATGTCTATTTAAACCACATTTCTCCGCCTCAAAGTTTTTTTTTTTCTCCTCTGCTCTTTTATTGTCTTCCGCGTTCGAAAGCTTCCGGTGAAGGCTTCATTGTTCCGGCGAAGAAATTCATTCAGGTAACCGCTGCATTCTTCTTCTATTTTGTAATTATGGCCTCTTGCTCGAATTCCTCTGTTCAATCCGACCATCATAGTTCCCCTTCGCCTTCCCCTATTAGTAGAATCCCCCGTAATAATGTAAATACATCGGAGGCAAATGCCTCGAATTCAGGATTCCGTTGGCAATTACGGCAACCATTTTCCGTTCTTTCTTCTGACTCCGATAAAGCCCAAACGGAGTCGGATAGGGATTTGACCCGTAATGATTCGTCGGACGATTCTGATTATAATTCTTCGCCCCAAATCCAAACTAGGTCTAGGGCTATTGATAATGTTGATGTGAAGCGAATGATCTTTTCTTTGTGAGGGGAAATTTTGGCAACCGTAAGTTTAAATTTAATCGAACATAGGTGTAGATGGTGGGCAAAACTCTAACTTGGTATACTGTTGGTGTCCCTCACAAATACCAACATATACGAGTACAATGCTCGTTATAATTTTGGTTTTTAGCCTTAACAACCTCATAGGATTAGTGTAGAGAACGAGTACCCAATGAGCAAAGTAGCGAGCATAATTGATGTAGATATGCTCGCTCAATCGCATAGAATTTATGAAACCCCTAAGATGTCTTTTTACGGGCACCGGGTCCGATGAAGGTGACCAACCCCCTGAGGGTTGTGTCGCAGTGAATTTGGACACCATGGAGGCTGGCCTTCGATTTCCTCTCCATCCGGCAATCACCCGTTTGCTCGTGGAGTGGAATATCACCATTACGCAGCTTAAACCGAACGGATGGCATATGGTTATGAGTTTTTTGACTCGTTACGGCAAAATGAAGCCCGTATTATCCTTCGGCAAAAATGAACTTGCTTTCGGTTAGTGCACTTGACTTCGTCAGGGGCGAACACGGATGGTTGTTTATGCAAGCTAATGCCAAGTGCAAAATTATCGAGGATGTGCGAACAAAATCGATGATTGGAAAGAGAAGTTACGGTTCGTAGGGGCAATTGGAAAAGCCCTCCTCGAAAAGCGAGCCAATGCTCGCTTGAAATCCCTCATCACTTCGGTGTACCGGCAGTAAGTGATTTCATATCTTTCATTCTTCTATTTGAACCGATTTTAACTCACTTTTTATTTCAGGGATTATAGCTGCGACGGATAAGGAGACAAACGACGGCTACTTTAGCAAAATTTGGCGATTGATCTGGAATCTCGCTTCGTAAAGATCTGTGATAACTTTGAACACCGCCCGAGCGAGAAAGAAAGAAAGGAGGTTTGTTCGTGCCTCCTCATCATCTTGTTGTTTGTTGATCCTTCCTAAAGGGATTATCTTTTGTTTTTGTACAAGTCTTGTGTCTTTTTTTGTTCGGCCGTTACCCATTGATTACGATTTTATTTTATTTACAAATTTTTCCTACTGTGACCATCGCCAGAGTACATCCGAACACACCGAGATGGCTCGGAGAAAAAAGCCACGCGAACTTGCTCGATTCAGCCGAGCGAGGGCTCAAATGGGTAACAGTGTAGTGGGGAAGCCGGCGAGACCAAAACGACCCTCATCCGGTCTGGAGAATCAAGTCGAGCACCTGAGGGCTCCCTGCTCGGCCGAACATGGGGTGGGGTCATGAACAAACTCCACCACCAAAAGACCAAGGGTGGAGATCGTGAGCAGGGCCCAGCGAGCAGGGCCCGCACAAGCGGGCGAACGAGCAAACCCGGACAAGACCGAAACCATCGGATCGACTAGGACCCCTACCGTCGAGCGCGTCGAGGCGGCCGTCCGCCATTGTTGGTCCCATTTCGCAGATTAGTTTAAATGGAAGTTGGCACATCCTTTCCTCCTCCGGTATTTGGACCCGATCATGGACTCCGTTAGACCACGAGCTCCGATCTCCCGAAGACAAATCATTCTGGGATGGGATCCAAATTCGGCGTGGGCGGTACATTTTGCTCGCTTCCGATCTTTGCTTTGGTTTCGGGTCGATATCTCTATACTCACTTGGCTGAATGTATATATATCGTAGGTTGAGCAGGTTATGCGCCCTTAATGCCCAACCTAAAGAATTACTTTTGCTTCGTAGAGTGTTCGCAGTTCGAGCGCATCGAGCATGTTCAAAAAGCTTGCCGACTCGCTTCGGCGTGGACTTTCTTGATCTAGAAAGTCTACTACGGTCCCACCCCCTCGAAAATATGCGTTTGGGCCGTGCTTGAGGCCAATCTATGGTCGCTCTTGAGAAAGCTTATGCTCAATCCGCTAACATCCAAGCCAATTATTTGGCTTTGATCGAGAACTTTGAAGATAAAGTGATCGAAATGAGACAGGTCCGGGACGACGGTGAAATTGGCTCGAGCAAAAAGCTTTTGGCCTGAGTTGGGCCCAACCTCCTCGGAGGATGTTCGCCGTTTTTCAAGAAATGCTCGCCTAGCTCAAGAGGATGATGCTCGTCAAACAAGAGAGGCTCTGAATCATCTCGAGGGAGGTGATCAATATCTGAAGGCCCAAGAAGAAATGAATGTTGAGCCGTGAAACTCCGGCCGGTGTTAATCAAATGGAAAGTGAGAGGGACGATTTAAGCCAATGACTCATCATCATTTGAAGAGACTAATACTCGTTTAGGCCTCGAAAACTCAAAGCTGCATGATGACGAGTATATTGACTCCATGTCCAACTTCTCGTATATTTGTGCTTTTCGCGATTTCTTCGATCCGTTAGCCACATACTCAACAATGACGGATTGCCCTCTCATTTTCGCTTTTAAGAAATGCACGGTTGACAACCCTCCAGATCGCAACCTCCCAATGTCGGATTTAAACGGTCTGTGCGACTTTTCCGTTCTTCCTGAAGGGATCAAAATTGACGATCCAATTCTGGATGAAGAGGAAGACTCAGACGTTATTGTTACCGAGGTTGCTGATCAAAATCTTCACGCTGAATCTGGGAACAATCAGGTACAGGGCGAGCAAGAACCTCCCCGATCCGAGAGCAAAATCGCCTCCGGTGAAAGCATCCGATACACGACATTCTCAAGTCGTTGAGGGACCGAACATAATGTGTTCGACATTTCTCTTCCGCTTCTACCCCCAATTTTGACTTTGCACCTTGATGTCTTTCTTCTTTGTAAAACTTGTGTAACTTTTTTGTCTTCTTTTTTTAGTTCAACAATATATCTTTAACACTTTTTTTCTTGTTGATACTTTTTCTTTCGTCCGAACATTTTTTTTTTTTTTTTCAATTGAGCGAATGGATTACATACATCAATCGCTTCCTCTAACCCGCTTTGTTGAGGATGAATGTTGATACTTGTGTTGCTTGATATTTGCTTTGTTGCTTTATGCGTTATTTTATTGTTTTCCGATTTTTTTTTTTTCTTACGAATGAATTGAACATTAGGTTTACTATGCCCCCTCGACTTCTTTTCGGTTTTGATTGTCTTATTGACGTTGCAATCGGTTGATCGTCTTATTTAGGTGCGACCGGATGGGTTACTTTATGAACCCCCACTTTCTTGGTCGCGCGATCGTCTTATTTAGGTGCGATCACCCATTACTCGGGCCGTCTTATTTAAACTGCGACCCCGCGATTCGTCACCCGCTTCGGTACTTTCTGGTATCTGTAAGTACTAGTCGTCTTATGACGACTCTGGCGTACCCATTACTCGCTTTTACTGCTGCGAATCGAATCTGGCGTTCGTCGGTGAACATAGACTGGGGCTAGTTCGTTTTTGTTCGGTCGTCCGGCTTTTAGGTGCGACCTCAAATAGGCTGAACTAGAATCTCTTTAGCGAACAAAAAAGTACATATATATCTTTTTTTCTTTTTTGCAACACTTTGTATTCTATTACATCGCTCATAAAGAAGACTATCTATTACTATCTATTACACAATTATTGTTATCGGACGTGGTTTTGAATCTAAACCTTGTCTTGAGTAGACAAGAACTGGCCTCACCTTGTCCGCGGAATTGATGTTGACAAGGATGTGGCACATCAGGCTGTCTACCCTTCTTTCTTTTGTAACATGCTCAAACAAAGAAGAAGATAAACTTTTGTCCTCCCCGACAAGTTGTGGTTATCTTGACGGCCATGGCATGAGCATGTGGCGCCGCGATCTCGCTTTCGCTTAAAATAGGTCTTGAAGCAAAATTTTATTTCGCACCATTACGTCCCCTCTAGTAGATGCGAGCATCGGCGTCGACATCTTATTTTGGGTGGACACTATGACATCCCTCCCTTCCGAGGAGATTTTGGGGATGCATGGGGGACTCGTGGGCAATTGCTGTCGTGGCGTAGGAGAGTAACGCGGGAGTGGCAACCATGACCTTTGCCGAGCATCTTGAGTCCTAAATCTGCTTCAACCTTGTCTTTCGCAAATTCATCACGGGTAGAAGACTTCGTGCAGGGCGGACGTTTGATTCAATTTGAATGATTCTTTGAACCGAAAAGTTGAATTCTTCTACGTCTGGGGGCATACTAAACCATCTTCCTTCTGAGAATCGCAGATTTTTTCTTTTTTCTTCTTCATCTTTTTTACCTGCTTTTCTTAACCATAAGTATGCCCCTATTTATAGAATCGCCCCAAGCTAGTCTTTGGCATAGATAATCGGTGCTAGCTCTTATTTTTGCTCTCTCCGACATCTGCTCGCTTTTGACTCTTGCTCAAAAAATTAACTCATCCCTCGCATGGCCGCCACCACTTATCAACTTGCTCCGACATCGTATCTTCTATCGACAACTCGCTCGACCGTATCTCCTTGTCATCAATAGTCATCCCAAATTTTTTCCTTGAAGATATGCATCAAATTAATATATTCTTCTTTTATGGTCGCCCTACTCATTTTTGGATCGAATGGTCGATTGTGTTCGCCAACAATATGCTTCGCTTTAAATGCTTTTTAACTTTGTTCTACCGATACTATATTCGCCTTTTATTGATATTTCAAATTTGACGCGTTCGAGTAAGACAATGGGACTCCATTCGGTCCTCCAAGTCATATGCCCCGTTTGGTAAACGCTACGTGACTCGAAAAGGACCTTCCCACGCTCGACCGAACACACCATCGGGTACCCCCATTGATCAAACCAAAACCGGCTTCGCCCACATTGAACTCAACGCGATTCGGACTTTGGAGTTATAAAACTTTTTCCGATCTCTTTTTTGTACATAGCATTCTTGAAATCACCTCCGTCTTTTTTCTTCCAACAGTCTCAATTCAGAGCGGCGCTGGTCATTAATATGCTCTCAAAGAGTCATTGTTCGATGACTTGGAATTTTGATTTCTCTTTGGTATAATACTTTCCGCACCAAATGCTAAAAAGCAAAAAGGGTCTCCGCAGCTTGATGTTCTATGTTGTTCGATAAGCCCATAATATTTCGAGCAATTCTTGACCCATCCTCCTCCCCCTCGAATTATCAAGTCTAGCCTTGAGGGTATGCTGATAATTTTATTAACGACTTCAACTTGACCGTTTGATTGGGATAATATGGAGTTGAGTAGTGCTTTTTATGCCCAAATGAGCACAATTTTATCTCGAATTCACTTCCATCGAATTGTTTGCCGTTATCGATGACCAATGATTGGGGAAGCCCAAATCGACAGATGATGTTTTTCCAAACAAAGTTCCACATCCTTTGTTGGTGATCTTGACAAGCGGCTTGACCGCCCGTTTAGTATAATAATCAATCGCCTTGGCGACATATCCCAACTCCCGATGTGTCGGTAGGAAATGGGCCAATCAAATCGATCCCCCATTTGGCAAAATGCCGTAAATTTTATAAAAGACACCAATTCTTGGTGGGCTATGAATAAAGCGGAGCATGTACACATGATGACCGCAGCGAGCATATCTGGCGAATCCTTTTTGAGGTTGTGATAATAACCTTATTTTTATTTTGTGTGCTAGGACAAGCCCACGTATGATTTCATACTCGTCATGGATTTGTTCGTATATCATGTCGCTTCTCGAGTGATACACTTGAAGTGGAAGTGAGAAGCTTTTTGTACAAATGCTTCGTCTATAATAGTATATCGAAAGGGATTTGTAACTGAGGCGAGTAAATTTTGTGCCCTATTCTCGGGGAGAAGTCCTTTTTTGTAAGTAACTCATTATTGAGTCATCAAGTTTCTTGTTAAAACATTTGGGCGTCGTAATTAACCGGATGATGGGCGTCTGTTTTGTGGCGACCCGAATGTACGTTGTGTTAAATCACTCTTCTTGTTGCCAAAGGCATTCAAAGCATCGTAATGAATTACCCAATCGGGGTAATTGTTCAATGAAAACTTGGTCAAAATGCTCGAGCAACTCTTTTTGCTAGTTGTTGATATTGTGCCATTTGTTCGCCTCAGGCCTCGTACTACTTTGTTTCGACAAACGATTATCCGAGAATCGCTATAGATCATCGACCTCACAATTCCCATTGTCATTGCCATATGTAGTCCAAATGATCAAAGCTTCATATTCACCTCATTATTATTCAGAAGGAAATCAAATCGGGATGGGTTTTGTTGTAAACGTTTGCTGGTTGAATGATGAGAACTACACCGCTCCCGCTCTTGAACTTGTTGACGAACCATCAACATACATGTGCCATGGTTGATCGACAATTTTTCGAAATTTGTGGATATGTCAACTCAACCATGAAATCGCCATAGCTTGGCCCTCATTCTTTGTTAAGTGGAGCTTAACGAATGCCGATCTTGGTGTCCTAACTCCACCGCCCATTTGAGCAATCGCCAAGTATCTGTCGGTGGAGGACTTGGCATAATGGAAACACAAATAATACTTCAACCGAAAGTGGTCGAAAAAATATGGTCGTATGGTCATTACGGCGGGCTAATTTTCGATGCTAATTTGACACACTCATTACGGCATTCATGCTAATATTTTTTGGGAGGATACCGAGCTCGGCCTCTTTAAAGACTTGGCTAACATAATAAATGGGCAAATGTGTGGTCTCTTCGCCCATCTGTTACAAAGATCGATCGCATGTTCGGACGACCAAGATACTGAATAGAGTTGTTCGCCGGGGTAGGCTTTAGAGCGATTGTCTGAGTATCTGCGAGTCTTTGCTTTAATGATTCAAATGCATTTTGGCAATGCTCGGTCCATCAAATTTCCCTTTTTAATGCATCAAAGAAAGGTTTACATTTGTCCCCATTTCGCGATATAAAAACGCTCACGGAGGCTAATCGTCCGGTTAACTTTTGGACCTCTTTCACATTTCTGGGGGCTTGCAGATCGAGCATGGCTTGAATCTTTAATGGGTTCGCATCAATCCCCGTTGACTAACCATATGTCCGAGGAATTTCCTGAATGAATCCTAAAAGCTTTGCATTTCTTGGGATTTAACTTCATATTATACTTCCTCAGTATATCAAACGTTTGTGCGAGGTGGGTGATGTGGTCTTCCTTATGTTCGCTCTTTACCACAATATCATCGATATATACCTTGATTGTTCGGTCGATGTGTTCGGTAACATTTTGTTCACCAAACGTTGATACGTTGCTCGGCATTCTTTAATCCGAATGGCGTGCGTTATAGCGAAGACATGTTCTTTTCATCGCGATCGCCGTATTCTTTTGATCGTCCGGATCGTCGGTATTTGGTGATAACCAAATAACGCATCCATAAATGTCATGAGTTCATGGCCCGTCAGATTATCAACCAAATAATCAATGTGTGGCATCGGAAAAATTATCTTTTGACATGCCTTTATTCAAATCGATTAAAATCGATACACAATCTCCAAGATCCATTTGATTTGCGAATCGAGCAGCACGGGTTCGCAAGCCATCTTGGCATTTTACCTCTCGGATCGGTTTGTTGTCGAGACTTTTTTGATTTCATTATTCATCGCCGCATATTTTTCCTGACTAAACTTTCGCGTTTTGGACAACTGAGCTTGTATTGGATCAAGGTTGAGGGAGTGGCGGTCATGCTCGGATCTATTCAACCCATGTCCTCGTGTGACCACGCGAACACATCTAAATTTGCTTGAAGGTAAGTAATTATTTACATTGGGATTGGTTCAGATAATTCTGAACCAACGAACACTTCTAACTCAGTCTGTCTTTCGGACACCGATTGGCTCCGGTTGCTCAATCGCGATCAGCTTTTTTTTTTGCTTCCACCGAGGGTCTTGGATGGATCCCCGGGCTCATCATCAACCTCCATGGGTTCAAAACCTATCGCGAGGCTCTAGGTCCGATTGCTGCTCGGTGATCAATATCCATTTGATCTAGGAGATCGGGGGTATTAGTTGTCTCCCCGAAGTTTATGTTCGCGCTTTACGTGTTCGCCGAATGGTTATGCTTTCATGAAATTTATGTTAAATGGGAAGATCTTTCGGTGAGATATTTGCTTTCGTTTGGCTAGTAGGCTTATCAATCTCCCGTGTTCGCTCCATCATATTGACGATACTTTGTCTTTTCCGGTACACACGATAGCAAACAATCTCGAGCTTTCTTGATCTCGCTTTTACGCCATTTCCATCCGGTGTTGGAAATTTAACAAGAGTAATCGTGGAACAAAAGCAGCTTTGAATTCTGAATAAGCGGGCGACCTAGAAAACCCGTTATAAGTAGATCGAACATCGGCGATTACAAAATCTAACATTCTAGTTAAGCCTAATGTCCGAATTCAAAGTTGATTCTAGCTTCGACTCTAACCTAATCATACCATAGGGTCGGGTTCTGATTCCCCAAAACCTATTATAGTATGATTACATGGTTCAATATAACCCGCTCAAATCCCCAACTTGTTTTTTCCATCTGGGCGAGGGGTATTGACGAACAAAATGTTACGCATAAGCTCCAAAGATCAACTAGGAGGCGATGTACCTTCAACCCAAGGAGACGAAAAGCACCGATGGTTAAGGAGTCGTTGTGAGGAGTTATAATTCCGTCCGAGATCGCCCTCCGAGAAAATGATTTGGTGTGTAGGTGGGGAACCGGATGATGTGCTTCGCCACCTTCACCGATGGATGTTCTGCGTAGCACGCACCTCCATCTTTTTGCGTCTGTTAGATAACGTTGGCGCCTGGTAACATCCACCCACAGGACCATATTCAGGACGTATCATGTGGATTTCTTGGCTTTCTCGACCTCTTCCCACAGTAGGAGGCCCTCTTTTGGACGTTTCAGATCTCTACGTGATTCTTGATCATTTGTCAAATGTTTGTTCGGCCTTTCGCTTTCCCCCTCGGTCTTTTTTTTTACGTTTGCGAATCCTGTTCTCGAAGCTTTTAAGAACCGGGAAGCGATTCTCTTCATATAAACTTCCAAAGTTGGCGAGTAAATCGCGGCAATTTTACATATTATTGCATGTACTGGCGTACTCGTGATAATTACGATATTTGGAAGCGTTAAGTCGTCGACGCTTATCCATTACAATTCTTCTTGGCTTTTGTCCAACATGTCCCGATCTTTAATTTGATTAAAGATAGTTTCTGCCGAAACGCCCAAAAGACTTCGTAGGGCATTTGCTTCTGCTCTTCCTTCAAAAGGTTTGAAAGAGGCTGGGGGTTTGTACCCCCCTTCATTCGTCGTTTTCTTTTAGAAAAACTTTCCTAGCGATAGGCTCGCATCTCATTGTGATTGTGCGAGCAAATCTTGCATGGTATGATTTTAGTTTTTCCGCTTCTAAACTCGAGTATGAGTTCGCCAATCTTGATGCATGGCCTTCCACATGTCTCAGATTTAAAGTTAGGCCTCACCACCGCGGATCTTAGCATCCTTTCACCTGGCTCCATCATACAAACATTTATCAAATCTTTCTATGTATGATCGATCGACTCACCTTTTAGTTGGGAAAAGTCGCCAACCCTTGTTTATTGTGAGGCGATACATGGGATGAAAAGTGGGACAAAATTATCGCCCCATTTGTGCGAAAAGCGTGATGGGCCTTGTTTGGTAAAGTTATAAACCACCTATGTGTCCGATCACCCAAAGTCATAGGAATGACCGCATTCAAGTCGCGTCTGTAGCCCCATCGCGATCATAAAAGTCTGAATATTCTTTGAGATGGACATGAGGATCCGACTTCGGCGCGAAAATGGGAATCGGTCGGGTCTTTGCGATTTTTTTTCTTGTACTTCAAATTACCATGATCGCGGGTGATAATGGCGAGCAAGGCAAAGTGCGGTGCTTTCGTTAAATTTAGTTTATCGCGGCGGATCGGCTGTAATCCCTCGATGGCTTTTTGCATTTCCGCAAAATTTTGTGGGACTAATAGACTTAGATTGGGGCTGTTTCTCATCACGAGGATCTCGTGGATCATGCTTTCGTGGTGGCGCGATCCCCTCCCTAAGTTGTCCTGACTTACCAATCGTGATGGATAGACAACTTTGTTCCCACCGATTTTTGTTCGGTGTCTGCGGATCTTTTTGATTAATTTATTATCAAACACAATTTATAATAAATAAATTGCAAAATTGGTTTATATCCTAATTATAGTCTCATTCTTTATTTTAATTTATGTAAGTTTTAGATGATAGTATAGTGATTGCATCCGGTCCGACCTCTTCGATTAATGAATGATTGGAGGCAACCCCAAACTTATGCTTAATTGTAAAAAAAGTAAAAACCTCTAATGTCTACGTGTGATTAAAAAATGTTTGGTCTTGTGTTTTTGTTGTAACTTTGAATCATTCCAGGGACATATATCTTATTATCCTGAGGATTACAACTTCAAAACAAAATATATTCTTTTAAAATTTTCTAATAAAATAAGATGGATTATAGTATCTGGTTACTCTAGGTCTCTTAATTGATAAATAAAACCTTTTACATCTATTTCTTGTTAATTTTATATCATGAATAATTTTATTATTTTAAATAAAAACTTTAATTTTTCGGTTCCTCGCCTCTATAATTTTATATTAATATTTTTATGATATCTTGCACAATTATATGGAGTTTTTTTTTTCCTTTTAAGTAGAGCATCATACCATTTTCTATTGGTAAGACCTAAGCATTACGCGTCTTTGATCATGCTCTCGGTGCTCCACATTGAGCTTCATCTTTCAACTATCTTCATACAAACTTAAATGCATGGGGACGCTTGTTTGGGAATCTTTTTTTGGTTGGACTTTTTTGTTAAAGTTTTAGGATGTCGATTCTGAATAGTAAATGTTCGAACATATTTATTTTGAAATTTGAGTAGGGTGAGATTTAATTTTATGTCAAATCAACATTTAATAACTGATCCGATGTTGATTATTTTTCAATTTTTTGATCGGACAAAGCTTGATGTTGTTAATTGTTTATTACGAACACAACATACACCAAGCACCCAAACATTCCACAAATTCACCAAGCCACCTTATAACTCTCATACTCAAATTTGTTCCCAAAGGGAATCGAACCTGGGTCTCCCACTCAAATGAGGAGCCCAGTGGCCAAGTGGGCTAAGCCACTTGGTTTAGTGACTGGTGTTGTATTATTATATTATATTGAAAAGAGTAATAAAGTGTATAAAATATGATGTATTGGGAATAATAATAATAATAGGTTTTTATAGGTATTTCTAGGTGTGACGTGAATGTGGAATTTAAAAATCAAATTCTAAATCCTAAACTCGTATGATACGGGGAGCGCAAAGTCCTAAATTCATCCGTGTGAATCTCAAAACAAACAAAGCCCTACTGTTTGGGATTTAAACTAAATTTATTCCATAATTTTCTACCTTTATTAAAATGGTCACGTAATTATCAATATTTTTAATTTAATCCCACAAGTATTCAATTTGTTCTAAATTAATCACAAATCGCCGGAGATCGATCAGAAACACCCCAAATAATTTCGTTTTTAATCGCAAAAATTAGGAACGCGTGATAGACACGCGACTAAAATAAAGTCGTTTTGGGTGTTTTTTGGTCGATCTCCGACGGCCTGAGACTAAATTGAAATAAATTGAATACATGTGGAACTAAATTGAAAAAAAATGCTAGTTACAAGATTATTTCAATTATGGGATGAATTTGGTTTAAACCCCCAATTATTCAGAACTAAAAATTATGGAAAAGAAAAAAATAAGACTCCCTAAGTCGACGACGGAGAGTATTTTAAATTGAAAGCTACATCCCCTGCATGACATTATAACCAATGATTTTATAACCGACGGACCGGCGGTTCAACCAGGTTTAAATCGGGAACCAGTCCTTTAATCGGTCCGGAGATCCCTAAATCGTTTTTTTGGACCGGTTGAAGAACCGGTCAAAACCGGACCAAAATCGGTCAACCCTGTTTAACCGGTTCTAATTAAAAAAAAAAACTTTTAACTATATGTATCAAGGTCCATCTTCATCCCTTTTATAATACTTTCTCTCACATTTTTCTCCAACACTTTTCAATGTGGGATAAATGTATGAGGTGAGACAAATTTAATAATACTTCCTCTCACATTTTTCTCCAACATTTTCGATGTGGGATAAATGTGTGAGGTGGGAAAATTTTTATAATACTTCCTCAAACATTTTTTTTCCAACACTTTCGATATGGAATAAATGTATGAGGTGGGACAAATTTTATAATACTTCCTCTCACATTTTTCTCCAATACTTTCGATGTGGGATAATTGTATGAGGTGGGAAATTTTTTATAATACTTCTTCTCACATTTTTCTCCAACACTTTCGATGTGGGATAAATGTATGAGGTGTAAAATTTTTTATAATACTCCCTCTTACATTTTTCTCCAACACTTTCGATGTGGGATAATTGTATGAGGTGGGAAATTTTTTATAATACTTCTTCTCACATTTTTCTCCAACACTTTCGATGTGGGATAAATGTATGAGATGAAACAAATTTTATAATACTTTCTCAAACATTTTTCTCCAACACTTTCAATGTGGGATCAATGTATGCGGGAGGCAAAAATTTATAGTACTTTCTCTCACATTTTTCTCCAACACTTTCAATGTGGGATAAATGTATGAGAGATGGGACAAATATATGAATCAAGGTCCATCCTTTTATATTATTTCCTCTCACATTTTTCTCTAATACTTTCGATGTGGGACAAAAATATAAGGTCCACCTTCCCCCTTTTATATTACTTTCTCTTATATTATTGTGTTATTTTTTTATTATGACTATGACTTTTGTTGTGTTTTTTTAAATATGAAAATTTATAATATATATGTTTAAATTTTTGTAGGTGTATATTTATTTTATTTTTTTAACTAAACATAAGAAATATTAACAAAAATTAGAAAGAAATCATTTTAACGGTTGAACCTCCTTGAACCAACCGAACGGCTGAACTGTCCCTATGGTCTCCAATCTCGGATTCGATCACCGGTTCGGTTATGAAAACATTGATTATAACGACTTGTATATATTAGATTGATTAATGTTGTTTTCACATGACAAATTAAGATTATAAATTGCAAAATGGACATTTATTAAAGACCAAGACTTTTTTTTTTTAAACCACCAAGACTTATAGACACCAATTGATGTGTGTATTTATATCTATATCTATCAATCTATATCTATACTATATTAAAAAGTGACAAGAGTGTGGAAATCATTTTTGGACCAATTTACCCTTGCTCTTTTTAATCTTGATCATTTACACCCCATATTTTAATTTATTATTTATTTTATTATTAATTTTCATTATCCCCTTTTACAATTGATGTCTTTTCATCCCATTTCATTTATAATTTTTATCAATTACTACCTCCGTCCCGAAAAAAACGTGCACACCACCTTTATTATCGAGTTTTTGTGAGCGAGTTATTTATAAAGTGATTTTTAAAGAGGGGTATTATAGATCCACCTCTCAAGTATTGCATGCATCTTTAAAAAAAATTATCATTCCAAATACTAATAAAAAAATTCGCTCGTAAAAATACATGAAAACAGTAAACATGCATGTTTCTTTGGGACGGAGGGGGTATTTTTCAACCGATATTTTATTATTATTTATTTTATTGTTATTATCTATCTATCTATCTATCTATCTATATATATATCTATCTATCTATCTATATCTATATTATATTAAAAATGACAAGAGTGTGAAAATTATTTTTGGATCAATTTATGCTTGCTCAAACTATATATATTAGTTAGACAGATTGTCAGGGATTTCTAAATGATTTGGGATATGTAAGTTTTTAAGTGGAAATCATTTTTGGACCAATTTACCCTTGCTCTTTTTAATCTTGATCATTTATACCCCATATTTTAATTTATTATTTATTTTATTATTAATTTTCATTATCCCCTTTTACAATTGATGTCTTTTCATTTTCCCATTTCATTTATAATTTTTATCAATTACTACCTCCGTCCCGAAAAAACGTGCACATCACCTTTATTATCGAGTTTTTGTGAGCGAATTGTTTATTAGTATTTCAAATGATAAAGTGGTTTTTAAAGAAGGGTATTATAGATCTACCTCTTATCTATTGCATGCATCTTTAAAAAAAATTATCATTTCAAACACTAATAAAAAAACTTTGCTCGCAAAAATACGTGAAAACAGTATACATGCATGTTTCTTTGGATGACAAATTTATTAATATTCATGTTGGTGGGTATCTTCATGATTCCTGTTGGACTCCTATATTTTTGCTCTTTTTTCTATGCACCTTAGGAGCAAACCAAGGTGGGCATTGATATTATAAGCATTTTTGTGTACGTTTTTAATACTAATCGCTTTCAAGTACAGTATGTCACTGTATTGTTTGAAGACATGAGTTTCTACTATGTGCAATGAAAATTGTATTAGC
This sequence comes from Stenogyne calaminthoides, assembly GCA_037126765.1. NCBI lineage: Eukaryota > Viridiplantae > Streptophyta > Magnoliopsida > Lamiales > Lamiaceae > Stenogyne > Stenogyne calaminthoides. The sequence continues at coordinate 8,491,782 of JBBCBC010000036.1, read as the reverse complement.
GGAGTAAATATTTTTTTTCCGACTCATAGAAATTTGTATAAGCTAACAATCACAGTTAAATTAGATTAGAGTTAGAGGTGGAATATAAAATTAAATAATTCAAAGACATAAAGTAAGAGTGGAAAACTTACCTCCTATCCTCTGAAAGTAGACCAACACTCGGCTAAAAATCACCCCTAGCCCAGTTCCAGCAGTTGAAAAATTAGATCCGATCTAATATTAAATGAACATTGATTCAAAGATAAAAGATCCACATATTAATTCACACAGGAAAAAGAAAAAAGAAAAAACTCATATAAAACATTCTCATTTATGAGCAAGCACAAGTCAACACACACTCTTTTCAAAATTTTAAAGGTCAATGTCTATATTATATGCCCGTTTCACAACGCAAGTATGCCTAAAAAGGAGACATGATTAGTTGCAGTGGCCATCTCAAACTGAAATAAACAAAGGCGCAACTAGCCTAGTAGCCTTTTTCCGAACCCTTTCCCCAGAGCTATTGACCTCCACGTCAGCACTCAACAGCAACACCAACTTTTTGTCACGTTCAACTTCTGGTGGCCAATTCCACGGTAAACACCGCGGCAAAAGCATCCGGCCAAGGCATCCCAAGCGTCTCCACAACGTCGTGCTGATGAGTTGCTACCTGACCACCCTGATATATACTAGGTAGAGTGTAGTTAGCTATGGCTTTTTGGGCCTAGTAGAAGGCCAGAGTCGAATTATAGTAGCTGAAGTAAACGCGGTCGCCGTCGATCCGGCCACTCTGGAGCTCCACGTCGAAGAAAATAAAAGTGGCGGCTATGGCGGAGGAGTTATAAGTAGTAAGCAATTTGGTGTTAAGGGCAGGGATGTACAAGTCGTGTAAGTAGCAATCTGGTCTGGGGTATAACTCTTGATAGCCACAGGAATCATAATTGATGCCCAAATGAGGAGGGGTATTATCAAAAACATTAGGCAGCAACACAAGATAACTTCACGACCCATCTCGATCTCTATGTTATTGTTTGAGGATGGATTAAATAAATTACGCCCAACAGAGCTACCTACTATATATACATGGATCTCTTCAACCTCACTTGCTTCTATTAATTTCTTTTTCCCCTCATATACTGCTTAATATTAATAGTCATACTGCTATGTACTATATATATACATGGATCTAATTTCATATTTCATTTTCATACAAAACGCGGTTACCTAGACAAGTATGTATCTTTTATATACATAATATTTTCAAAGTCAAATTTGGAGTATACATTCACGCGCAATTCTTCAATTTTTTTTTTTTTTTTTAGGAGTGAACATTTAATTTGTTAGTTTATTTTGCATATAATAATATTGAGTTGGTACTGTCTTGTGAAAATCAGTTTTGATTTTTTATGTGAAATCGTGGCAAAAAATTGGAGGAAGCTTCCCGGGTTTGGCCCATTTTTTGCGGCCGGCCTGCCAATACGTCTACAAGAAAATTGACCAGTACTGGAAAACAACCTTGTCATTAAAGTTTCTCTACTTAAAGGTCTTTAATGACATGAAATATTTTTTTAGTGACGGGATCTATCTTTAATGATCACGTCACCAAAGACTGTTTTTTATCATTAAATATCTCTAACTAGAATTTTTTTATGATAGGAGTATTATTTTTAATGACATAATTATTGTAATTAAAGGTCGATTATCTTGTAGTGTGTAACAGTATTATATTCAAAATTGAATCTATATTTATAGTAGTATTACACTAATCATATAAAAGTATTATATTAATCACATAATTATATTACACCACAAAAAACAGAGGATGTTATGGAGCAAAAATAGGGTAGTACACATAAACCCATGACAATATTACATTCAAAATTGAACTTATTTTCATGCATATTAGTAATACAATAATCACATAATAATATACATTAATCACATAACATTATTACGCCACAGAAAATAGGGGTTGTTATGGAGCAATAATAGGGTGACACATATAAACTCATGACAGTATAACAATATTATACTAATTATATAACATTATTACACAAAAGAAAAAGAGAAGGTGTTATGGAGTAAAAATAGAATTACACACATAAACTCATAGAATAACAACATACTTTTTGCTACACCAACATATTGTGTATAGATTTTAAAATTTTCATCGTGAAAATCAAATTTTAATTTTGTCAATTATTTTTGCCAATAATATTCATCCATAATGTCGATACGATGACACGAGCTATATTAAATAGTATACAACTATACGTACTTATTTAATTACATGGGATATAGTTGAAAAAAAAGAATATTTTGAAGTAGAGAGGATTAAGAATGGGGTTTGTCACAATTAAATTTATTCTATTAATATCAAATTAATCCAGATCGAGACACTCCAACACGCTTTTATATATATATATTTATATATAATATCCAACAATTACATGGATCAACACACAACACAACACAACACAACAGAAGTCAAAGTTTTAACATTAGTTAAGAAATAAAAAGCTGCAAATTAATATGCAGGAACGGGAATTTGGGGCGAGATTGAGTCCTGCTTTCCTGACGTATAAATGCAGCTGTCTTGCATATCTAATGATACTAGTGTTCACCTACGGAACCCTCATGGTGTTGCAGCCCTCATTCAGCATTGACAACTTTTACGTACCTGCACTCAACAAAGCCCTCAATCTCAATTCCACCGTCGACACTAGACTCATCTTCTTTAACCTCAAACTTGGAAACGAAATGAACGTGGCGGGGTTGCGCTACGAAGCCGTAAACCTCACCTTCTCTTACGTCGCTAACACAAGCAACAACAGTAACGACATGGTCCTTGCGACGTACAACGTTCCGGGTTTCTACCAGGGGATGAACAAGAAAGCTGGCCGGAGAAGAAGGCGGCGCTGGGGGTTCTTTCCGGCCACCCATGAGCGCAGTTTAGGGTGGAAGAAGGATTAATATTAAGGCGGAAGGGACGGTTAAGGTTGATGACTCCGGCAACAAAGAGAGTAACGACTCTGTCATCAATTGTTAGAGTTATCTTCTGGATTTTTGGTTTATTAATTCTCATTTTAATTGGTGCACTGGGATATATTATCGATTAAGTTATTTCTTGTAGGGGGTACGTAGCCACTTTTTGTGTTTATCATCTTCTTCAACAATATCGGCAAGTTTTTACCATTCTTGCATCTCACCCGTGATTCTTCACTGCCATCTCTAGAAATAATAATAATTTTTGCACATAATTAGTAGTATAAATGTACCGAAGAATAATATTATAAAGTTTATATAGTGAAGAATATTCACTCTCTCTAGATTTTGTATTATAAGCTGCTTAATTTTAAAGAATTTTTTTTTCTTCTAATGTTGTCGTGAATTTCCTACAGCTTTCTTCAAGTTGGTATTATCTTCACGTTGGGGTCAATTGCTAGAGTGCATAGGCGCTTTTTAAATAATACAGGGTTGGATATGAATGCCACATGTCGTGTTTAATTAAAAATAATGTTAATAATTTTGGGCACCTTGCTACGTATCGTATGATCAGCGTGTCGGACACGAATATATATAATTCACGCAGGGTCGAATTTACAAAATAAATTTTTTTAACCTTAAAGTAAATATATCTTATATTAAATTAATTCAAGTCATAAGAGGTAAAAAAAATATTGATTCTCTTTATATTTTACACGATCACAATATTGTCAAATTATTTGTTGTTCACACACTTTATTGTGATGTTTCTCTTTTGTTTGTTTTTTTTTTCCCTTTTACAATTTATGTTTGTTTAGGTGTTAAAAAAATTGGATAGGATACAAATACGCGAATTTTAGAAAAAAATTGTAAAATATTTACAGAAATAATATAAAATAATTTAAAAAATTATAATTGTACCTCCTGCCTTATTTTATTCAAATTTCTCTACAAATATATATCACAATATACCTATCATGTCGTATTCATATTGTCGTACCATCTCAATCCAATATAATTTCAATTTATAGTACGTGTTGCGTGTAACTATAATTTTTTTTAAAATTAGTTGTAGCTAGCACAGTACGTGTACCAATATGGCAATATGTACTCATAAAAGAAGACCAACCAGCAAGATGAAATTTGATGCAACTATAATCGATTTTCTGTATCTATAGAGTGCAAAGTACTCCATAAACATGAAGTATGGCACCCCCTTCAGATCGATTATTATTAAATAAAAAAATTATTCTACGTATTTGTTGGGTATATAATTTATATATAAATTGTAGATAAATAAAGTAGATGTGTTTGTCTGCTTCCAATGTCATTTATTTGCTTATATTTGAAAGCTTCCTGGAGCTTTCCAAAGATTGGCCTACGCGTTAAAATTTAGTCCCTTAAAATACAACTCGCTAAGAATTTCCGTCCATAAATTACAACTGGCTTAAAATTTGGTTCCTTATGACTTTCTAGCTAGAAAACAATGAAGTGAGAAGAAGCTACAAAACAATGAAGTGGGAAGAACGCAGGGGTGGGGAACCTAACTACTAAGTAGAGAATGAGGAACTTAGGACCCACTTAGTTGGGGATAATTGAAGTGGATAATGAGAATTACTTCTACTGAAGTTGCTTGATAGTTTTGATAAACAAGTAATGCGAATAAAATTAAGCATTTAATTACCCTCACTCAACTCACCTCACATGGTACTCATTGTTGATCTTTAATCAAGCAATAACAATGCAGCTAATAACCTTTAGTGATTGACCCTTAATCAATGATATTCATTACCATTATCATTCCAAGACATATCTTTAGTGATTGACCCCTGATCAATGATTGACACCTAATTTTTTTTCATAAATTTATAAAACCAAATTTATACACAATTTTCATAAATCACGATGATCACGTTCTTCTTCACTTCTTTTAATTTTTCCTCTTTTAAAATTAGTGTTATACATCTCACATAGTGCGTTCATAAGAAAATTAACAAACGACCCTTGAAAAGAATCGTGCATTTTCTAATAAGGTACTTTTAATTTTAGATTTCTTATACATAAATCTTATCTTGATCACTTCAAATCTTCAATAATATATTGTTTATTTATAACTTTTATTATTATTTCTTGAATTGATTTATATTTTTTATGTTATTGCTAATAGTTAATTGAGAATTTGAGATGCCTACTCATCGAAAATATCCACCTGAACATGAAAATCATGTATATTGTAATATGGCATGTTTCGTTATTAATATTGTACATCTTATTTTATTTTTATAATTATGAAATTTTCTTTGTATTAATTATTATATTATTCTCTTAATCATAAAAATGATGGGCACAATAATTTTTTTGCACCGGGCTAATAAAATTATAGAACCGGCTCTGGAGTAAGGGAAGGGTGAATATTCAGGCCGACCCACGTAAAATGAGTCATATTGAATTAGAGTTTATGATATGCACCTGATTTACTGGAGTGTTACTCACAGTTGATATATTGAATTTCAATAAAATTAAGTTTTTTGTAGTCCAGTAACTTTGCATCGTTTTGAAATTGATCTCAATTATTTTGACTTTTTAATTTTGGTCATGTAAGTTAACAATTTTTTTTAAAATTGGTCCTTTAACGTGCTGCAGTAAATTATTAAGCAGGTAATCACCATATGTATAATTACTTTGTTTTTTCTTTTAATTTTGAAGTGTCATTTTACCTTTTTTACTCTTAAATTTTTTATTGGGTTCTGGTGGTTCAGGTTAAAAATAATTTGTATATTAAAAGATAAAGTGAATCATATCGATTTATTGTGTTTAAACTAACCGAAAAAATAAAAATATGTGTTTACGGCGTCGTTTTGGGCACGTGTAGGAATTTTGACAGGAATATGTAAGACACGCGTCTAAAGCGACATCTATTGAGCAATTTTGAGCGACCTCCGGTGTTTGGGATTAAATTGGATCAAGTTGAATACATGTTGAACTAAATTGAAAAAGTTAATAATTATGAAATCATTTCAATAAAGGTGGAAAGTTATGAGACTATTTTGGTTTAAATCCATGATAGTTAACAGATCTGTTGTATTACATATCTAATAGTATTAGTCCTCAGCTTCGTTAACCCTCCTAATCACTTATCCTTCATTCCACATTGATACCTTTAACGTTACGCCCTCAACAAATCTAGCAACTCCACCGCCATAGCAAAGAGCGTCAGCTTCTTCGACCTCATAATTCAGAACATAATGGACAATGCTGGGGTCCGTTACGCCTTGAATCTAACCTTCTCTTACGGCACCAACACAAGCAGCAGCATGATTCTTGGGACGTACACGGTGCCCGGTTTCTACCAAGGTATGGGTAAGCAAGCTCGCCGGCGTTACAAGGTAATCATCGTGAAGGAGACGGCTGTACAGGCTCTTTCTGGTGGCTCTACGGCGGAGTTCAGGGTGGATTTAGCCACCCATGCGAAGCTCAAGAATAGGTTATGGTACTTTAAGGAGAAGACGATAATGGCCGGATGTCGGGTTGTGGTGGATGATTCCGGTGAGAAAGTGGGGAGTCATCCTGTTCAACTCCAATCTGGGGAACCGGATACATCTGGACTCCAATTTGGTACCGTCATGATTGTTGTTGGAGTCCTATGTTTTTGCTCTTTTTTACTATACTCGTTAGGAGTCTGATGGGATTCCGCAAAATATATATCCCACTAATCACGAATGTTTATTCAAGAGGAATCAATATTATTTTGAGTGTATCTCATAAATTGCTGGTTGCTAGGGTAATTCAAGATCTCATCTTGGGTTTCTAGAATTTATAAGCATTATGGTAAGACCGAGTGTAATTTGGGCATTCACGCTTTAATACTTGAGTAACACTCATGTAAATCAGGTTCACACATGAATTCTATCATTGTTATGTGTAAAAGCTATCACTGTTATGCACAAAAACTTTCACTGTTTAAAAATATAAAACATTTTCTAAACGGTGATTGTTTTTGTTTATAACAATGATAATTTTTATACATACAGTGAGAGTTTTTGTATATAACAGTGATACTTAAATAACCGAGTTCATAGCATGAATAAGGTTTATACAAGTTTTTGTCTTAATACTTTGGGAGGGATGAATGTTGATTGTACTAAGTTATACTCCGTCTCATACATAATTTTTTGTCAAAATTTAAATAGCATATTGAATTTTGTCTAGCATTGATATTGAGTTGAAGAAAATAATATTGGAACAGAAAAATATCTCAAATTCAAATAAAATAGGCAAATTCTTAAGCCTAGTATAAATATACATATATAAAAAAAACAATAGTCTTCATAAATATGTTACCGCCCACTGCCCCACTCTCCCTCTCTTTCTCTCTCTTCACTCCACGCCACCGTTAAATAAATCCTACAATCTAAAATTAATCTATAGACCCAAATTTAAATCCTACAATTCAAAATTAATTTACAAACCCAAATTTAATATGTTAAATAATTGTAATAAGCTCAAAATTAATTTACAAGCACAAAACTAATTACACATTTAGTTTCCAGATTTTTTATTTACAGTCCTAATAAAAATAACAACTGCAATCCATTCTCCAAACTCCTTCTCTCCACTCTTCAATTGAAAAGATCAAAACAGTAGATGCTCTCAAATATCAACACTTGAACCTTTTAAAGTGGAGAGAAGAGGATCGACGACCGATTACATTGTGAATGACGGGTGAGCATTGTTCTACGCATTTGCATAAAAGGGACTTATTGGGCTTAAGGTTGGGCGAACCTTCTCTTTTCTAATTTTAATCAGCTATGGACTGAACCTTTTATTGACTAACTTTTTTTTTCATTTCCTTCTCTTATTTCTCTACAATATTTGTACTTTAATCTTAAATATACTAATCTTAAATCTTAAATATACTAATTGACACAAAGTTGTAAGTGTGTTGCAATATATAAATGTGTTTCAATTGGGCTTGCACTCTATGATTAAAAGGTGTAGATTTAATTTTATTTGTTTGAACATGAAATGTATGACTGAATGAAATTCAGATGGATAATTAAATAGGTAAATATTTTCATTGTTTTGTGAAGCATATATACCTAAGCTGAATTTGAAATTAAAAAAAAAAATTGAGTGATTTTTTCTTTTTGCCTCAGATTTAATTCTGATTTTTAATTCTTCTGGAAATAAAATTAAGTCTTAATTACTTATGGACCCTTAAACTGACATCGCCTGAAAATTTAATAGCTGCTGGACCAAGTACATTGGGTGAAAATAATTTGATTGGTGAAGACTCAATTGAGGAAGCAAAACCTACTGGTATTCACTATCAAAACATAAACTACAATATTCATGAAACATGCAAAATTGTATAAAATCATAATTTACATATATTCTTCTGTAATCAAGTTCTAAAGAAGACATTTTATGTTGATGATCTTATATGGTATGACCAGTAACAAGAGTCAGAGAGAATCATAGAAGAATGACAAACTTCTCTTAAGAAGGCTAGTTTTTAATCATGGACAATTGTATGTTGTCGATTTCAGAGTAACCAACCAAGAAGGTTCGAGAATTTTGATATGCGACGAGGACGACAAAAAAAAAAAAAAGCAACAACAACAAATAACATGTTTTACAAAGAAGTATTTCAAAACTTGTAAGCAAAGATATTATCTTTCAATCTTGAATTATCTGAAAATGCAAGTATTTATAGCTTTTCAACCACAAAACATTTCACATGTCTAAACACAAAAACAAAAAGATGTAAACAAAAATCATGCATTCTGTCAAAAAATAATGAGTAAAAATCAAACAAATATACATTTACAGCCCCTAAAATTAAAATTAACTTAAAATCACAAATCGTGCAACACACGGGTGATATACTAATATTATTAAGATTAAGATTGTATTTTATAAAATAAAAATGAAGCAAAGCCCCAACCGGATAAAGTAAAAACCAAAAATTGTTAAAGCAAGAAGAAAGATATGTGGGCTGGGCCGAAAAAAACAAAAAAGGGCCGGTTAAAAAATCCTTAAATCTTGTCTCCCTTCGTTCATTTTCCAGTTGGGTCCAGTTATTAGCACCCCCTTAATTAATAGACACACCCAGTTCTATCTTAAAATATCAATTATGTCCTTTTAAAAAAAACCTTAATGGTATGTTTGTTTTGGGATTCACGCGGATAGACTTAGGACTTTGTGCTTACCATCTCATACGAGTTTGAGATTTAAAGTTTAATTTTTAAATTCTACATTCAATCCACACCTACAAATACCTATAAAATCTATTATTACTCTTCCCAATACATCACACTTTATACACTTTCTTACTCTTCTCAATATAATATAATAATACAACATCAATTACTATTAAACATTGATTTGACATAAAATTAAATCTCACCCTATTCAAATCCCAATATAAACACATATATTTATTATTTATTAAAAATTCCAAATCCTCTAGATTCTAAAGCTCCGCACACTTAAATCCCAAAACAAACGTATTCTAAATTAACTTTCCTTCTTTGCTTCTCTTGTTCAAAGCGCTGCTTCCCGGAATTCACCAAATCTGCAGTCCACCGCCGCACCAACGCCGCCGCCGCACTGACGCTGCCTCCACACCCACGCCTCGCTGCCTTCTCCTCCCCTGCTTGGTTCTTGAAAAGAAATAAAAGGGAAAAAATTCACAGTTATAAAACAAAATCAGATCTATTCGTTTTACTTTCTTCTTTTTTCAATTGATTTTCTCTGGAAAAATGGATGAAGAAGCAAACCAGATCCCTTCTTTTATTTTTCTTTCTTCGGTCAATTTTTCCTGAAAAAGGGGATGATGTGGTGGTGGTGCACTGCGACGGCATCGACAGCGTAGTGTTGCGGCCTCTGACGACCGGCGTATTTAGGGGAATTTTCATTGTTTATTTTAAATTTAAAATATTAAAGCTGTGTTTGTTTTGAGATTGCTACATATGGACTTAAGACTTTGCACTCTCCATCTCACACGAGTCTCATATTCAATCCACACCTACAAATATCTATTATTACTCTTCTCAATATATTATACTTTATACACTTTATTACTCTTCTAAATATAATATAATAATATAATATATATCATTATTAAATATTAATTTGACATAAAATTAAATTTTACTCTACTCAAATCCCAAAACAAACACATGCATTTACTATTTATCAAGGAATTCTAAATTCCAAAATTATAAAACATTTACTTCTACCGCACACATAAATCTCAAAACAAACGTAGCCTCAGGGTGGTATGGAATTTTCACAAAAATAAGTGGTGTATCTCCTAATGATGGGGGTGCTAATAACCGGACCCTTTCCAGTTTCTTCAGTCGGCTGCCGTCGCCTGCGGCATCCCAACCACCACCTGCCCGTTCCCTCATATCTCACGCCTCTCGCCCTCTTTCTCCCTCATATCTCTGGTAATGATACGCTCTCCTCTTTTTTTTTTTAAATTTATTTTTAATTCGACAATAATTGGTTTTTAAGAGCGCCGTCGTGTTGAGAACGAACCCGTTACCAAATCCCCACTTATATTTTCTCGATTATTCAAATTGCAGTACCCAATTTTCAAGTTTCCACCCGATTCTCCAGGTTATTTCTCTTTAATTTCGTTGATCTATTCTTTCAGTTGAATCAGATGCCATGTCGTTTTGATCTTTGTATCTAATAGTTGATCGGTGGATAATTTTTCCCTTGACTTTTTCTCCCTCAATTTAATCAGAAAGGTCCGATGGCGGCGGTATTTGAAGGTTACGAAAAGCAATACTGCGAGCTCTCTGCGAATTTATCGAAGAAGTGCGCGTCAGCCAACCTTCTTGATGGAGGTTTGATGCAAACCCTAATTCAATTCGGGAATTGTCCTTTTGCCTTTCTTGTTTATGTATCGATCTGCTGCTATTTTGACTTTTGCTCTTTGTTGTGTGCGTATGGGTATCTTCTGGTTTTACTTTCCGTAAATTGTTAAATTATAGACAAATTGAGCTAAAACTTTACTTTGTATTAATGTGAATATTCATTTGAGTGGAAATTCTGTTATGCAATTTGTGTTCGGAAGTTACTGCCCAATTTTGGCTGTTACAAACTTCTGAAGCTAAAATCTTTGGATTCGAGGGGATATGATGCCTTAATTATGAATGCATATATTATGATGGCAGTATTCCGGTTTCACTTTCATGTTTGATGTATGTTACTGTGGCTACTTCGTTCCATTGTAGTGAGTTTGAGAATGATCCTTTCAATTCCTTAACCAAGTAGAGCTGTGGGGGTCTATACAAAACTTTTTCATCTACTATATCATAGAGTTATGAATTGCTGGTGAGGAAGGATTGTCTCTCTCTCTCTCTCTTTCCTTATGAATCATGATTGAAGCGTTCTCTGTTCCGTCCAAGGGCTTATATTCTACCAATTCATCCTTTTAGTTCTTCAGTGAACAATGCCTAAGAGGTTTAATGTCATAGTATATGATAATGTCTTATGTTGGCTTGTTCACTCTCTTTTTCCTGTCGATTGTTAATTACCTATGTGGAGCAAGCACAGGGATGGTTCACCGTTCACGGTCTTGTTTATGTTCGTTAATTGGCTCAAGAATTGGTCCTTGCTCCTGCTTTATGCTTGGTTGGATTTGCTGTAGATGATTGCACTTGCATTCATCATTATTTCTTTATGTTCTTTGCTATAAATGTATTTTGCGTTTGCTTGCTGTTGATTTCGATTGTATGAATGACCAAATTGTCATCCCTTTTCAGAGCAAAAGAAGCAAAAGATTACTGAAATACAAACTGGACTGGATGAGGCAGAAGCTTTGGTATAAATCAACCACTTGGCAAAACTATTTTTTTCGATATTTTTGTTTTATTATTGTTTTTCCCTGAGATTGACTGATAATCACACAGATTAGGAAAATGGATCTTGAGGCCCGCAGTTTGCAGCCAAACATTAAGGCAGTGCTTCTTGCCAAGCTGAGAGAATATAAATCTGATCTGAACAATTTGAAAAGTGAAGTAAAGCGAATTGCATCAACAAACTTGAACCAAGCTGCTCGAGATGAACTACTGGAGGCTGGAATGGCTGATACATTGGCAGTATGTTTATTCTTTATGATGACATCTCTTAGTTACGCTTTTTATTTTAGCTTGTTTCAATTATTTGCTATGATGTCATTTCATGCAGAGAAATATTTGATGTCTCAGATTCTCTAAGCAGCTGCATTTTGCATGACATAAGATTAGAGCCATGTTGCTCATTAGTAATTATCCAATATTTGATTTTTCTACAGTACTTCTCTATTATATGTGGTTTTCCTGCAACATTTTAATATATAAGAAAATCTTTCAGACGTGCAAGTGTCAAGCCGAGTAAGCTTCATCCCCCTTTCTTACTTACTGGTTGCTAACAAATGTACATTAATTCTCTAATCAGCAAATCAAAAGGATAGGTTGATGATGTCTACTGGAAGATTAAACAACTCAAGTAACAGAATAAGGGAAAGTCGAAAGGTCATGCTGGAGACTGAAGAGCTTGGTGTGTCTCTTCTCCAAGATTTACATCAACAGCGGCAGTCTCTTTTACATGCTAATAACACGGTACGACTTTTCCTTCACCATATCCTACCTTTTCTCAGTCTTCAACCCTAACGAGCATAAGTTAGTCTTAACGAAACAACTGATTTGCAACTATCGCTTTATAATAAAACAACCAATACATTTTAATGAAACAATTAATACTATCAAACTAATATTTTTTAATGAAACAACTAATATTGTTTAAAAAATACGCGCAAAATGCAAACCAGTTGCATGGTAAAACTGGTTTACATAAGACTTTTCCGATAAGGGGGATCAGTGCACTGTTTCTTGATAACTGATGCAGTATTCTTTCCTCAAAAGAAGTTGGAAATGAAAACCTGAAATCCAAGAATGACGGACCATTTTATTTCCAGTTATCTTCCTTTTTCCTGTCTATGGAAACATGAAGATTCAATACGAGAAACGAATCTGAACATTAAATTTGATTTTCAGATGCATGGAGTGGATGATAATATCGGCAGGAGCCGGAAAATTATAACCAACATATCGAGAAGGATGGGCCGAAACAAGTGTGTCATTGGTGCTATAGTCACAGTGCTGGTTATTGCTATTGGTGTGGTCTTGTATTTCAAATTAGCCAAGTAACCAGGACCTTTTTAGTTGAAGTAACTACTGTGTGATTTCCTTTTTTTTTAATCTTGTTTATTTAATAAATCTGTGTGTTCAAGGTCCCTTATTATTCTTTTGAGCTGTATATTTGAACTACTCTTGATTCTGCAAGTTGTAATTTTGATTGGGGTTGCGTGGGGTGGATATTGTTGTTGAATTATTTCAAAAGTCACACAACATTCTTGATGCTTATACGTCATATTAATTTAGAATTTCTTGAAATATTTCAAAGTCTTGTGGTTTTATTATTTATTTTTTCCTCTGCAATAATCGTTTACTTGATGGATTTGGATCTAAAAACACCATAATCCCGTACTGTTTTTTGGCACGGCACGATGGATCTAAATCCGTACTTGATGATGGAAGTTGCCTTAGCAGATTGCTGCGGGGCGTATTTTATTTTTATTTATTAGGAACAAATTATAATTTTTATTATTGATGGCGGAAATCATTAAATCATATTTGTCGTATGAAAGAGGTTTTGAGAGCTGTTTTTTGGTCACGTAATCAAGGTTGGAAGCAATTTATGAGGCCATCTCATGAAGAATTTTCATTTTATTAAATTAATATTTATATAGAATTGTCATTACACGTTGAAGGTAAGATATTTGCATTCTTATTATGATTTAAAGATTTGGTTATTATTGTAGATAGTAATTCATTACAGAAAATAATTTTAATGATTGAAAAAATAGATCAAATAGGGGATGTAGCTCAAATGGTAGAGCGCTCGCTTTGCATGCGAGAGGCACGGGGTTCGATCCCCCGCATCTCCATTTCAGATATGTAGTGCTTTCTTCTTTTTTGACCCTTGTAGACTTGTAGTTGCATTCACCATCCGAATATAATTATTTCACTGATTGCAATGCAACCTAACAAAAAGTGAACAAATTGACGAATAAACTAGCGGAAATTTAAAGAAGTATGAACCTGGATCAAAAAGTTGTATTTATTCCTCTAACAGCTCTAATCACATCCCTTTTAGAGAAAAAAATAACTGTGAAATAAAATCTTCTCACCAGTTTGGTCCCATTTGTAGGCTAGCTACTTTTAAAGAAATTTAAAAAAGTAAAGAAAATGAGCATCGATGTTTAATATATATATAGAGTAATGATATGAAACCTAATATTGGGCTCCTTATAGAGCCTAATGTTACGTGTCTTGTCATCTCATCAATACACCTAATTAAATAATCTTGTCATATAATTAATTAGAATAAGATTTGAATTTCACGTTCCATTATTTTAACAAGACTAATTATCTTCTCTATCCCCACCTTTATCTCAACTGTAGAACATACCTGCAACAATTTTCAGACTTTTAAAATAATTCACAGAACTGGTGTACAAAAATTTTCCCACTGCTGCAATTCATATGGTTTTAAATTTAGTACGATTTACAAAAATAGAGAGCTATTAACCATTTGGGTCGGGTGAACTATGAACCACTTGGGCCGGGTTAGGATCGGTTCGGGTCCGGATTGGTAAAAAAAATTGAAAAAAAAAACTATAAAAAAAAGAAAGAGAGAAAAACCTAAATCCATTCGGGTCTGGTGAACCATGAACCAGTTGGGCTGAGTTCGGATCGGGTAAAAAACTGGAAAAGAAAACCTGAAAAAAAATGGAAAAAAATGGGACGTGAAATTATAATCTTAATTTTATTCTAATTAATTATATGTCAAGATTATTTAATTAGGTGTACTGATGAGATGACAAGACACGTCAGCATTAGGCTCCATAAAGAGCCAAAGAGCCCAATAATAAGCTCCATATCAAAACTGTATATATATACTCACTATCTAGGTTGCATACAACAATATAATTAAATACATTATAATACAAACATGATTAAGATGCAAATTTTAAAAAAATGAGTAGTCTGGTGCTATGAACCTTGTTTTTAATTCATGACATTTGATCATACTTAGAGTATAATACGAGTTAATTTTAGTGATTTAAAAAATAGGTTGGAAAAGAGTAAAATAAGTCAAATAATTCAAATTGATAGCATAGACCTGGTTCATGAGAAAATAACTCAAATGTGTAAGACTCGATAGGGGCATCGTTATGATTTTTAAAAAATATTTCAAAAAACGATAGGAATAGCCTATAAATGAAAAGGAAAATTGTCAATTCAGGGCCTGAAAGATGACAAAATTATCAATTTAAGGCCTTAAAGATTTTTCCTATCGATTCAAGGCCTGCAAGATTAAAAACTATCGATCCAGGGCCTGAAAGATAAAAACTATCAATTTGAGGCTCACACATTTTAAGGTCATGTTTGACACTTATATTTTATATCCTTATTTCATGTTCTTATTTTTTTTATTTTTAGAGTTTACGATTCAAGGTTTACGGTTCAGGGGGTTTAGGGTTCATCGTTTAGGGTTTAGTGTTTAGTGTTCAGGGTTTTAGGGTTTTAGTGCCAAACATAGCCTTAAATTTTATAAGCCTTGAATTGATAGTTTCTATCTTTCAGGCCCATGATTGATAATTTCCTATCTTTCAGGCCTTGAATCGATATGAAAAATCTTTCAGGCCTTAAATTGATAGCTTTACCATCTTTCATGCCCTGAATTGATAAAATTCCAAATGAAAAATATAACACAATATTAATGTAGGTATATAAATTGAAGAATATAACACAATATTAAATGTAGGTATATAAATTGAAAAATATAACACAATATTAAATACTTAGCAAAGTGTAAGAGGAAAAGCCTATAAATGAAAAACATGGACTACGATTCCTGATGCTGAACTTTTGAGACTGACATATATGGTAATGGACTAGCTAGCAACTTAATTATGATCTATTAATCAACTTTTGAACTTGAGTGAGTCTCTATGATGTGCATCAAGTGCACCAATTTTAAATTGGTGCACTTTAAACTCTAACTTTTAAATAGTAAACCCTAAATTACATATGAATCATTTGGGTCGGGTGAACCATAAACCACTTGGGCCGAATGAACCATCAACCACTCGGGCCGGGTTTCGGGTTGGGTATTTAAAAATTAAAAAAAAAATCTAAAACTGAAATTAAAATTAAAACAAAACCGAAACTGAAAAAAGAAAAAAAAAATTATAACCCGAATTTAAATAAACTGGGTAGGGTAGGGGCGAGTGCACGAATTCTAAATCCGTGCATCTGGTGTATTTAAGACCTTGCCTTTGAACTTTGGGGCATCAGCGCTGCGCTGTACTGTCGAGAAATTAAATGCATTAATATTCCAACTAACATCGGTCCTTAATTTCTAAGTATACGTAGAAGTACTTGGAATATTTAATTTATTTCATGAAAACCCATATACATAAACGTATAATTTTTTGTGACCTCGATATTTGTGAATTATTGCATAGCAACAAAATTTATTCAGTGCCTGTCAAAAAAATAAAAAATATTCAGTGCATGTACATCAGTAATAACAGGTTTTTTTAAATAGTATAGTATATATAAATATAATTGAAGAATAGTAGTAAACTAGTAATGCACTTGGGTTTTTTTTTTTCTCAGTTACAAAATGTAATGGAAAAGAGAAGACTAAATGAATGAGGTGGGAACTTAAGTTAATATGATTTATAAGGGTATGTTTGTTTTGGGACTCACCCGGATAGACTTAGGACTTTAAAAATCACGTCCCATTATAGTTTGAGATTTAAAATTAGACTTCAAAATCTTCTCATATAAAGTATACATACTCTCCTATTTTTCACAAAATTCAATACAATCACATCACTACTTTTCTCACTCTCAACACAATATAATAATAGAATATCTATAATTATTAAACATTGATTTGACATAAAGTAAAATCTCACCCTATTAAAATCTCAAAACAAACACATATTTTTTACTATTCACCAAGACTTTCAAATCCATAAGATTTCGAAATCATGACTTCCACCGCACACCTAAATCCCGAAACAAACATACCCTAAGTTTTCGGCTCTATACCTATGAGCCTATTTGTTCGCATTTGAATTAAATTAATGAAATTCGCGCGGTTGATTTATTGAATTGTCATTCATTGCCAAATGTCATTATAATTTATAAGATCCCACATCTTATCAAATAATTCCAAAAAAAAAAAAAAAAAGATAGATTGATCTTTATTTTTAAAGAATCCTCGTAATGATGCATTGGACCATTTTTTTCCTTGCAGTTCAAAAATAGAAAGAAAAAAAGAAGAGTTGCCTTTGTTAAATTGAGAGTAGTTTATAAGTTCACGGCTCTATACCGGTTTGTCCATACTATTTGAATTAAATGAAATATGGTTGAACTAATTAATTGTCCTTGGGTGACAAATGAATGTGGTGGGAAGTTGCACGACAATGCAGTCTCAAAGATCACGACGGGAATGCACTTGCATAATTTGATCTGTGATTCACAAATGTTTGGGAAACGGTTATAGTACGTGGACGTATCAAATGCATATATTTGACAGGTATTTACACATATATCTGAGGAGAATAATATTATATACATTCGTGATTTGTCAAACCCAAATTTATTAATGTAAGAGTAAGATGTTGTCACGAATTCTTATAGCTCTCATTCTCCGCTAAAATAAGGAAAAGCCCTAAAATTGAAATTGCCAAACAGAAAACAACCTAGAAAAGGATTGAGCATAAAAATGTGACAAGATTCAAGCAAAAACCTTACGTAATCATCCAACCATACTGTGGCACGTTTGGCAACGCTCTAAACTAAATCAAGGATGTACTTTAGGCTTGTGAATTCAAAGTCCAAGGATGTAATAAAGAGTTTTTGCCACTTAAAAATCAAGCTCCATTCTTTTTTGTGATTTAAATTTGGGAATTAATGAATAAAAGCAAGGTCCATTACCTATATTTCATAAAAATTGCCAGGCATTAGCCAGCAGAAAAATGACCTCAACTACCCATACCCAATTGTCAATTGTCTCTGTATCTTAACACCTCTTTGCCAACCAATTATTGCCCGCATAACCCACATTGCACTATTGGAACATTAAATTCTCCCAACCCCATAAATTGACACCACGTTATCCTCAATTTCATATCATGCATGTCTCAATATTTATATTTTTCGTTTTATCTATGTATGTCGTGTTATTTGGAAATTGTATTTTGAAAACACTCAAAATTTCAAATCGTTCCACACTAATTTGAAAATATCGGCAAATTAAAAAGTGCCCAGTTTCATCTATGTACCTCGTGTTATTTGGAGGTGTATTTAGGAAGTGTCCCAGAATTCGGGACTATATAAGGTCGAGCCAGAAGTTACACTCTTCCTCCTAATAAGAAATTGTATTTTTCAGTTTTAAATCATTGACAGGCTCTTTAGTTATAACGCCATTATATAAAGTTTTATTCAAATACAAAAATTTGTATGAGACGGCGTGAGATGGAATACAACTTAACACAAAGCAACATAAATTCATTTATTTTAAAGTGTTAAAACATTATGTTTAAATTATATTCCTCACTTGACCGTCAAACACAAGTATCCCTTTTATTATTCATTTCTCATCTACAAATTGCACACTTTATGTATTAATTTTTCATGCACTCTAAATTAATTTTGAGAAAATAAATACTTCGTCTGGTCTACTCAAAGCATAGATTCTACATTTGCAACTCGTTGTTTCCATTTTTAATAAATGGATTGTCAAATTAAAATCGATCAAAAATAGTCAAATCATTAATTTCTTACATCGGTCAAAAGCATGATCAAACAAAATCTTACCGAACCATT
Organism: Stenogyne calaminthoides; assembly: GCA_037126765.1. NCBI lineage: Eukaryota > Viridiplantae > Streptophyta > Magnoliopsida > Lamiales > Lamiaceae > Stenogyne > Stenogyne calaminthoides. Next base: position 8,472,850 of record JBBCBC010000036.1, on the reverse strand, counting down.
TGTTGATTACATCATGACATGTACATGTGCATTTGATGACAAAAAAATACTATAGGTAAATAAAACGAGTTACTTTTTTTTTTGACAGAATAAAACGAGTTACTAGGGGGTTACTTTAAAATGAACTTTTTATTTTTATTTTTTTAGCAGTGTTGCAATTTCATAATTTGTTTATGATCTACGACCGTTGGCAGGCTGATGATGTGGACATATAGATGCATGTTTCTAACTCTCATGAACAGTGATTAATTGGTATTATTTGGTGATCCTCAAATCTTTATTGGCTCATATCACTGTAGAAATAAATGCTAGCTAGTACAATATATGTAGTCTTCTTACAACTCAAAAAAGTTGGAGATCAAAATTCTACCCTTTTCTTTAATTTATTTTCTATTACAGGAATCATGGCTGCTCCTTTGTACGCTTGGCCATGGGAATTCTTGGGTAGCTACAAGGTATGTACTGCAAACAGATTTTTATAGCATGTTACCATAATTTTTATTTTTATTTTAATTTTTTAGCTCAATTTGTTGCAACAGTATGCAATTTATGGGATTTTTCTTGCCAAAGAATTGCATTCAAGATACCAAGAGGAGACAATCCAAGATTCTTGGTGCCTTCATATCTTTATTCTATCCATGATTAGGCCTTTACTATACCAAATATGGACTTCTTACAGCAACATGCTATTTTTAACTCGAAATCGTCTTATTGTCAAGAAGGGAGTTGATTTCAAGCAGATTGACAAAGAATGGCATTGGTACAAACATATACCTTCTCAATTTTCCAAGAAATAATCATTTTTGTCCTGTTTTTAGCAAATTACTAAAGGGTTTCTATTTTTATTTTTTTGGGAATTAGGGACAATTTTATTTTACTACAAGCCATAGTGGCATTTTCGGTGTTACACATGTTTCCCACCTCTGAAACACTTCCAGTGTGGAACAAAAACGGCGTCGTATCTGCAATACTACTTCATGTGGCAGTCTCAGAGCCTCTTTTTTACACCTTGCACAAATGCTTCCATGGAGATTATCTTTTTTCAAATTACCATTCTCTCCACCATTCATCAGCCGTACCTCAAGCCTATACAGGTAACTAACATTAATAAATGCTTTAATTTTTTTTCTACATTTTAATTTAATTTTGTACCTTCTCTGCTATTGTGTTGTCATTTCAAGACTTACTTGGCTATCTATCTAGATGTTGTTATGACTTTTTACATTTATTTAAGTTGGGCTTTCTTTTGACTATTTTTACAGCTGGGCATGCCACATTCTTGGAACATCTTTTGTTGACGGTTGTGATTGGGGTACCTATAATTGGTTCATTCTTGATTGGCTATGGATCGTTGATTTTAATCTACGGCTACGTTTTGATCTTCGATTTGCTCAGATGTTTGGGCCATTCCAATGTCGAAATAATTCCATATCGGATGTTTGAAAAGATCCCTTTTCTCCGATATATCGTCTATACTCCAACGTAAGCGTGTTCATTAATACTTCATTTCATTTAAATTTTGCTGCAACATTTTACAATAATACCTAGAAAAATTAAATAACCACAAAATTCGCCCACCTACTACTTTAGAGGTTAATGATTTTTAAAAAATAAATGTGTAGCTAAAAGGGTAATAAAGTCATTTTACACATATAATCATTACTCCTGTTCCACTTAGCTAAAAGGGTAATAAAGTTATTTTTCACACAGATTTTTATTTATTTTTTGAGCATTTTTTTCACACAAATTTAAAACATGCAGGGGATGCTTGGTAAAATTGTAAAGAATAGAATGGAAAAATGAATGAAAATGGAAAACAATCAAAGTCACACCTCACATATTTAACACCTTTTATAGATTTTTTATTTTGAAGGAATCAAAATCATAGTAGTGTAATTCTAAACATACAGTATGACTTTGATTCCATTTCACACCCCTCCATGTCTTCCAACCAAACATCCCCTTAATATAGTTGGAATTCTAGATTTCTTCATTTAGTTTCTTTCTTATTTTATTCTTACATAGATGTGACATCAAAATTTTAGATGTTCATCGAAATAAAAAATAAATAGGGTCACTTTAGTCCATTGATAGTTAAACTAGTTAATCACTAAAGCCTAAGTTTTGTATGTATTTAGATGTACCGTGTATTCGCAGTACATTTTTATTAATCATGTAACTTGTTATATTGAAAGGTATAACTTTTTTATATTGAATGTACAACTATTTCTCCATATTAATAGTTGTAGGGTTTAATGTAAACAAGTTGCATCTTTTAATATAAAAAGTTGTACGATTTTAAAATGCACTATGACTGAACGATGCACTTGGATGTACATGAAACTCACTCGTTACTAAAATAAAGAAACAAGCCTGTAATTTGGTATTAGTATTTGAAAAACTAGTTTAACTCGTGTCAAATTGATAGTCTTAAAAGGTGTATTAACTACAGTAATTTTTTTAACAAGGACGGTAATAACTTTATCTGTTTTTGTGTAAGGGTGAATTCAAGATTTAAGGGTAGACGGATCATGTGTTTATACAAGTTGGTTGGGCATTAAATGAATTAGTGATATGTTATAAAATGGGGAAGGCAGAAGAGGGCCCTGTAGGTTATCTGTTACTCTGAATTATGAGCATCCAATGGACCAATGCTATTGATTCCTCTTTTTTTAGGATTTAATTTTCACCCACAACATTTGTTAATTGGTTGCAGATTCAAAAAAAATATAAAATGTAGTTACCTTAAACTTAATTCAGATTAATTTAAATCTGCAGGTACCATGGACTCCATCATGCTGAAATGGGAACCAATTATTGCCTCTTCATGCCCCTATTTGACGCATTGGGGAAAACGTTGAACTCAAAATCATGGAACATGCACAAGAACAAATGTTTGGATTCTGGTAAAAAAAAATTGTCACTATTATTTTTATGTAGCAATAAGACTATATGTTAATGATAATTTTGAATAAAATACAGAGAAAAATGGGAGAGTGCCGGATTTCGTGTTCCTGGCGCACGTGGTGGACTTTTCGTCAAGTATACACGCGCCATTTGTGAATCGATCATTGGCGTCTTTACCTTACTACACAAGAATTTACTTGATTCCATGTTTGCCCTTCTCTTTCATGGCCATGCTACTCATGTGGGCTAAGTCTAAGGCTTTCTTGAATTCATTTTACAACATTAGGGGTCGATTGCACCAAACATGGGTCGTGCCCCGCTTCGGTTTCCAGGTCTCTTCTTCAACTTAATTTCATCATCTCATATATCAACATTAATTCATTTCCAAACTAATTCCACTCATACCTATTATTTGCCAGTATTTCTTGCTGTTTGCAGCTGATGGGATCAATAACAAAATTGAGGAGGCTATTCTTAGAGCCAATAGATTGGGAGTTAAAGTCATTAGCCTTGCTGCATTAAATAAGGTTCCCTTTTCTTCTCCTTCATAAATCATAAATAAACCTTACAATTTACAATTATGGTACAAACAGAATAAAATAAATGTTAATGCATGTAGAATGAGGCATTGAATGGAGGGGGGACTCTTTTCGTGAACAAGCATCCGAATCTTGATGTTCGTGTGGTTCATGGTAACACCTTGACTGCAGCCGTTATTCTTAATGACATCCCTGAGACCGTCACACAAGTTTTTCTCACTGGTGCCACTTCCAAGCTTGGACGAGCCATTGCTCTCTATCTTTGTAGGAAAAAAGTTCGCGTTCTTGTAAGTTTACTGCCACGTTTGTTATTACAACTTATTAGTAACATTTAGAATCTAACTCAAACGGTTGATGGTGGTGCAGATGCTAACTATGTCAACAGAGAGATTTAAAAATATTGTGAAAGAAGCGCCTGTTGATTGCCACAAGTATCTTGTTCAGGTGACTAAGTACCAAGCTGCACAAAACTGTAAGGTAAAACATGTACTTAATAAGACAAAAGTCTAATGTGTGTGTGTGTTTTAAATAGTAATAGTAGTTTCATTAAAACGTATTAGTTGTTGCATTAAACAGTATTAGTTGTTTTACTATAAAATGATAGCTGCAGACTAGATGCAGGGTAAAACTATTTTACATATGCCCAATTCTACTTATGTTATATACTTTTTAATGTTGTGTGTTGTTATGTAACTCGATTTTGTTGCAGACGTGGATAGTTGGGAAGTGGATCACGCCAAGAGAGCAGAACTTTGCTCCATCTGGAACGCATTTTCACCAATTTGTCGTCCCGCCTATTTTGCAATTCAGAAGAGATTGCACATATGGTGATCTTGCTGCTATGAGATTACCAGAAGACGTCGAAGGGCTGGGGTGTTGTGAAGTAAACCATCTTACTATATTTTTCTCCAATCACCTTGATCAAAATTTGAGAACAAATCTCTAATATTGATTTTTTGTTTTGGTCATTTTTCGTGGCAGTACACGATGGAGAGGGGAGTAGTTCATGCTTGTCACGCGGGCGGAGTTGTTCATGCGTTGGAAGGATGGAGTCATCATGAAGTTGGTGCAATAGACGTCGAAAGGATTGATCTGGTGTGGAAGGCTGCACTGAAGCATGGTATGAAGCCTGTTTCAAGTACTAAATGAAATCTTGATTAGGATAGTTGGGAAGACACCATTCTGTCTTGATGAAAAACATAAATTCATTCTGCTGTTATCCAACGTTATTTCTGTTGGAATTTCTGCATCTTGCCTGAATTATGCATTCTTGAAGTTAGTTTATGATTTTGAATATTCATTGATCAATTGAAATTGAAACTTCCGTAGTATTTCAGCCTAAATCCATGTTTGTCTCGTTTGATTATCTTGTTGGTCATGGAAAAGTACAGTTTCTGGTTGTGAAAGCCTCGTTTTAGAATCCAGAACATCTCTAGTATTTCAATCTATATCATTTAGTTTGAGGTATCATATCACATGTATCATTTAGTATATATGTTAAAAATTAATTAACGATCTGTATATTTATATACCACGTGTTAAGGAGGGTTAGAAGGCAAACACTTTAAAAAGAAATCTATTGGGTTGATGTGCATAGATCTCATTTGAAGTTGTGTATTTGGGACAAACACAAGTCAGTAATTTTTATGAAATTTGGTTCATATTAGAGCTTCTCCAACGGTGCCGGTTAAATGCTTGGAAACGCAAATTAGAATTTTTTTTTTGACGGAAACGCAAATTAGATAGGATGTGGTAAATTTGGCCATATATTGTTCACAGACGCAAACTACCTTTTTTGATGGGGTAAATTTGTCACTTAGCATTGGAAAAGTTTTTAGATATATATATATATATATATATATATATATATATATATATATTTAGTAATAATTTTATCTGAAATAACATAAAAAATATTAAATAAAACACAGTTATTTAGAGGGAGCATCTCCACCTCAATATAGACTCTAGAAATTTTGAATATACTGAATGCAATTATTTATGTTATGATAATGGCAAATGATATATAGTAAGATAATTTTAAGTTAACTAATTGTTACGTAAATAAGGATATCAAATTGCTCAATATTACTTTCAAGGGTGCGTCCATAAAATTCATTTGAAGGTTTGGTCTATCATGTAAACAAATCCAACTTTAAACATAAATATTGACTCATTCTTAGAACAATTAAAAATGAATTACTTCACTCGAGCTTCATTTCGTTTCAAAACATAACAAAAAATCTCATATTCAACCAACAACTTAATGAAATTTTTTTTTTTTTAAGTACAATAACAAAATTAAAGAATCTCGAACACTAACTCGGTATAACCAATTTACTTAGGCCAACGTTTGATTTCGTGGATGTGATAGATAGAGGAGATATAATTAGGGTGGATTGTTACTGTTCCAATCATTACATTTGAAAAAAATAAATTATTTGATTTGATGGATAAACCAAAAATTTAGTTATCTCTATCCACCCCCTTGATCATCACTTATTTGACTGATAAATGTGTCTTTCCGTGCCGGGCCCTCCATTTATCATGGGCCTAAGCAGCTCCGGTTATAAGCGTGTTCCTTAAGCCCACTCGCTCCGGGCCTCACTTTTTCTAGGGTCCCCAGGCCCAAATTTTCGAGACTCATTACTAGGCTTACAAAAAAAAATTAAAATTATGAATCTGAAGAATTGCAACCGCCAATTCTTCTTCTAATCTTCTCATCCTTAATTTTCTCAACCTCCATTAATCTTCCATCAATTTCTCTATTTCCCAATAAAATTACCGTTGATCTTCTGTCAATTATTTGTGCATATAAAGATGTATCCCAAATCAGTTTTACCCAACTCCAATCTTTTTCCTCTTCTATTAGGTTGGAAAAAACAAGTAACGATTTGCCGATTTAGACACTATTTAGTAACTTGGATCTCTATTGGTTGTGGGCTTCTTCGAATTCGAAGGTAATTTTTGGTACTAATTGTTCATCAACAGTTTCCATAACTCTACTGAGTTGAGTTGCCTCTATAACGTTAAATTCTGGAATTTCAGTTTTGGTACTAATTTCATTTATTTAATTTCTTCAAGTCATTGCCCGATTTAATTTATTTAATTTCAGGTGTGAGGTGCCAGATTGCTGTTAAATTCGAGAAGGAGATTGCTAATCGCCAAAATGAAAGTTTCCATTACTTCAACACTTGTTACTTTTTTCTGATTGTTCATTGTTATTTGTTAATTATTTATCTATGTAACTGTAACTCTGTGAGTAGTGAGCTTATTGAATTATGACTCCTAAAAAAATGCCTCCTAAATATAGAAAATATGAATGTGGCAGCGAAAAACTTAAGAATAAAAGAAGAATTGAAGCATTAATTCAATCTCAAATATTCTTTTCCTACTGCAGTAATTGCTTATAGGATTTTGTTGACAATTCCCGTCACTGTTGCATCTGCCGAAAGGAGCTTTTCCAAGTTGAAATTGGTGAAATCATATTTACGCACTACAATGTCACAAGAACGACTAAACGGGTTGGCGATGATAGCTATTGAGAATAATGTGGCGGAAAAAGTTAGCTATGAAGATTTAATTGATGATTTTGCTTCACAAAACGCTAAATAAGTTGCACTTTTAACCCAACAATCTCCCACCTGGAGACTGACTCCAACTGTAACTTGTCTCCCCCGTTCCAACGGTTTCTCTCACTGGTAATAGTGCCGGGTCTTATGCTCAGTTTCCAAGGCCAATTGAAGTCATGCATAACTTCAACTTCTCTAAGGTCACAACCTTAGTCAACATGTCAGCAGGATTCTCACTTCCCCGGATCTTCATCAGCTGTAAGATCTTGTTCTCGATGAGGTAACGAATGTAATGATACCTCAAATCAATGTGCTTCGTCCTCGAGTGAAAGGCCGAATTCTTCGCCAAGTGAATAGCACTCTGACTGTCACTATACAGAATACTATCCTTTTGCTCCTTCCCCAACTTACACGACAGATTCTGCAACCAAACCATTTCTTTACTAACCTCAGTAACTGCAACGTACTCTGCTTCTGCAGTGGACTGAGCTATGATCTTTTGCAACTTAGAAGCCCAAGAGATTGATGTACCACCAAAAGTAAACACATACCCTGTAGTACTCCTCCTTTTGTCGAGATCATTTGATGCCAAGTCTGCATCAACATATCCTGTCAACCCAACGTTTTTGCCCTCAAAGCACAAAGCTTGTTCAGTAGTACCTCTCAAGTATCTAAGGATCCACTTCACTGTCTCCCAATGCTGCTTACCCGGATTGCCCATAAACTGGCTAACAACTCCCACCGCCTGTGCAATATCTGGTCTTGTACACACCATTGCATGCATCAAACTTCCAATTGCTGAAGCATACAGAGTGTTTTGCATGTAGGTCCGCTTCTCTTCGCTACTAGGTGAGTCCTTGTTGGATAGCTTGAACTGACTTCCCAACGGGACCCGAACTGGCTTTGCATCTTCCATACTAAATCTCTCCAAGACTTTCTTTATGTATTCAACCTGTGAAAGATACAATTTTCCTGCCACCTTGTCACGATCGATTCGCATACCCAAGATTTGCTTGGCCTCTCCAAGGTGCTTCATAGCAAACCTTTCAGACAATTTTTCCTTCAACTTGCTCACTTCCCTAGCACTAGAGCCTGCTATCAACATGTCATCAACATATAATAGCAAAATGATATAACCATCATCATACCTCTTGAAGTAACAACAATGGTCAGCCTCACACCTATTGATTTTAATCTCGTGCATGAACCCATCAAACATTTTGTAACACTGTAATGGAGCTTGTTTCAGACCATACAAGCTCTTCTTCAACTTGCAAACTAGCTCACTACTCCCCTTAGACAAGTATCCCTCCGGTTGCTTCATGTAGATGTCCTCATCTAAATCACCATGAAGAAATGCGGTTTTCACGTCCATCTGTTCTAACACCAAATTTTCTGCAGCCACCAGACTCAGAACCAATCGAATGGTAGTTACCTTCACCACTGGAGTAAAAACATCAGTATAGTCAATACCATGTTTCTGTTGAAACCCCTTCACAACCAATCTTGTCTTGTAGCGTTTGCTTCCATCAGCCTCCTCTTTTATTCTGTAAACCCACTTGTTATGCAGTGCTTTCTTTCCCTTAGGAAGCTCAACTAGCTCCCAAGTTCTGTTGGTCATCAATGAATTCATCTCATCATCCATTTCAAGTTTCCACTTGTCCACCTGTTTACTACGTGTTGCCTCTGCATAACATTCAGGTTCATCACCATCAGTTAACAATAAATAATGAAGGGAGGGTGAATACCTATCAGTAGATCTCCGATCTCTCGTGGATCTCAGCAGCGGAATTGTTGGCGGTGGTGTACTTGGTTCTTCCTCAACAATCACCTGATCATCTAGAACCCCCTTGCTCCCACCCGAGTTCGAAATGTCTAACTCCACAACCTGAGACTCAGAACCACCTTCTTTGGATATCCCCAACATGTCCTTGTACATCACATGTTCATTAAATATGACATCTCGACTACGAATTATCTTTCGGTTTTCCTCATCCCAAAATCGATAGCCAAATTCATCACCGCCATATCCAACAAACGTACACTTAATAGATTTTGCATCCAACTTACTTCTACTCATAGAATCAACGTGAACATATGCAACACACCCAAATACTCGAAGAAAAGACAGATTTACCTCATTTCCCGACCAGGCCTCCTCCGGTATGCCATTTTCCAAAGGAGTTGAGGGTCCTCTGTTTATCAAGTAAGCTGCTGTGTTAACTTCCTCTGCCCAAAACATCTTTGTCAGCCCACACTTCAATCTCATGCTTCTAGCACGTTCACATAGGGTCCTGTTCATACGTTCTGCTACGCCATTCTGTTGTGGGGTTCCTCTCACGGTCTTCTCCATTCGGATTCCATTCGCCTCACAGAATCCTTTGAACTCACGGAGCTCGTACTCTCCACCATTCTCATATCTCAAACACTTCACCTTGAGACCTGTTTCAGTTTCTACAAGAGTCTTCCACTTCCTGAAAGCATTAAAGGCATCCGACTTATTTTTCAAGAAATAAATCCATACATTCCTCGTAGAGTATTCAATGAAAGTCATGTAATATGATGCTCCACCAAGGGATGTCACTTGTGCTGGACCCCACAAATCACTGTGAACTAACTCCAGCTTCTGCTTCTTCAAAGCCCTGCCTCCCTTCGAAAAACTCACCCTTTTCTGTTTTCCGAATACACAGTCCTCACACAAACCAATGTCAACTGTCTTGAGGTCTGGCAGTTTACCCTTCGAGCACATAACTTTCATCCCCTCTTCACTCATGTGGCCTATGTTGGGATTATACTGGAAAGTATGATTTTTACTTTGTATAATCAAAACTGAATTTCGGACTTATTTACTGAAATAAATTGTTTATCACTGATGCTTTAAATATTATCGAATGTTACATATATTTACTGCATAACTGTTCAATAATTCGTACGTGTTACATTGTAGTTAATTTAGTGATACCAGATCACAGAAGATTAAATTAACAGTCCCTTGTAATTAAAAGTACGTCATTCACGACCTAGATGGAAATGAACAACCCATCGTGAAAGGTTTAAGTGTAAGGCTCAGATTGGCTTGTCTTGACCAAGAGATTACACTAGAGCATGATTGATGCACTGAATAGGACCTACAGGAGGACAAATTCTTCAGAACTGAACAAGTAAGAATTAGACCTCAGTGGTTCTTTATTTCTTAATCTTCATTCCTTAAATAGGATCACGTGTGGTTGGTAACTATTGCTTTGACTTATCATGGGTAGAGAATCAACGAGATTCAATACTTTTTATCTTGGGCAATATTATTGGTCACATGTGATTGCTAAGATTTAATACGAAGAATCGTGTGCAAGTACGCTTGTTTGATTTGCCCCCTTGGGAGGTTCATAAGTTTTATCATACCAAATCTTGCAAGTGGAATTAATTTTCGGTATGGATAATAATGTTGAACCGTTCCTTGACCAAGGACAAAAGATATTAATTAACGGAAAACTATTTCAGTGGCTTGAATTAATTAATGGGCTAGATAATCTTAAACACGGGAAATAATAATCTGGAGCCATATTGACTGTAATATGGTTTAAGATGGATAGTGCAATATTAATTATGTAGTGGGATTAATTAATATTTATGGGCTTGAATAATATTGTGGCTCAATATTGATAATTCAAGATCCATTGGAAGGTCCAATCTTAATTCTCCTAAAGGCCCCCTGAGTAGCCCAACATATAGTCCAATAACTGAAAAATGTGTTTAAAATAAAATAAATATTGTTGCTTATTTTTCCTTATTATTTTCGAAATTCATGGATAAAAATGGGAGAAAGATTTTCCTTGAATTTTGTTATGGAATGAAGATATGTATTCTTGGAATACAAGATTATCTCATTAAATTCAAGAAATCTCCCACTTGGTTATTCATGAAGATAAATTTTGAAATTTTTATGATAATTAAGGGCAAGAAAGATTTTCTTGATTTTCTTGAAAAGATATTATGGAAGATATGTATTTCTTGAAATACAAGAATATCTCATAAATTCAAGAAGATCCAAATCTTGGATTCTTGCCTATTATTTTTGAAAATATCCCATAACAAAGAGTAGGTGGGATTTTGTGGAATATTATAATTATGGGAAAAAGAATATAGAAGATATATTCAAGATTTCTTGGAGATCAAGAAAAGATTTTCCCACATTGTTTTATCCCAAAATTTTCGACCACTTGTGCTCTATAAATAGGGGATGACTCTTTCATTCCCAAGTACAATTCCTTGTGCTGGAAAAATTAGTAAATCCACAAAGGTGGTGCAACATAATTTTTTTTTCCTTTTGTTAATTGTTCACAAGTGTCCTACCACCGGATAGTCGAACAAGGATTAAGGGAATACTTGGGAAGTTCTTTTTTGTTAGTCTAATCGGCCAGACCGTTGTCGTCCCAAGAGGTAATGCTTCACGTAAACTCGAGAATTTCTGCATCGTAGGGATTTACGTGGATTAATTATATGCATGATTTGTTGTTGGATTATTATTTGAATTAATATAGGATTAATTCATGCTAGTAATAATTATAAGAATTAAATTTGTATTTAAATATTCACCCCGAATAGATCTGTGCAACTTATTCCCCAACAAGTAATGTATCGAGCCACGGTTTAGACTCAATTTTTAAATTGTAATTTAATTCGCTGACATTAAATTTGAAATTGGATAGTAGAATTGCTAGATCTGTTTTGCAGGTATCCAATTGTCATGGAATTTAATGTGTTTATTTATGCATGCATATAAATTGTGATTAGGATTCATTTTGCCTCGTGAGAAAATCCACGAGTAGATTAGGATTTGTTTAATTTGATCAATGTAATAGACTAGTCTAGATCTAGGTTTATTTATTTTTTTAAATAAATTGTAACTGGATCGAAAATGAGGATGGAGACGAAGAATTAAAGAATAAAATCCGTAATCCCAAGGGCGTAGGCGGCGTCATCGCGCTTAAATGTGCCATGGAGGCAGCGCTGACAACGCGACGCATAGACAAGACGCTAGGCGGGGCGATATAGAAAGGCTGCTTGAGACGCCACGGGCCGCCAAACCGGGTGGCGCAGGCGGTTTGGCGTGAGGATCGGATGTAGCGCTGTGTCGCTTTCTTAGAGGGATCGGGACCATCTTAGGGATCGCTTGAGCGATGCGGAAAGTAAAAACTTTCGACGAAAGTAAAGCTCGACTTAAGGTTGGCCGAGTGGCGGCCATCTTGAGCGTGTATCCCCATCCTACCGCGAGCTACTTGGCGTGGCGTTTCGAGACGGAGTTCTTTTCGAGATGATCGAGTGGGAGAAATTCAAGACGGTGTTTCTTCAAGATCAAGTCAAGAAAAATCAAACCATGACAAATGGATAATTTGTGCCCAATATGTTTATTTTTCAGCTTTGCTTGATTTATTATTGTGCTATCTTATGCTTTATTTAATTTGTTTAAATGTGTTTGCATGAGAGTTGCCCAATGAAAAATCTCACCTTCAAAATTACTAAGTATGTTTAAATAATTAATTGACAATTTTATTCCGGATAATAAAATTGAATTAATTTTGACCTCCATGATTTATTTATTTGTGAATTCTTTTGGAGAAATTCCCCCCACGGGACGGTCAAAAGATAGTTTTCACATGAATAAATTCTAAATGGATGATTGTGGATTATTACTAGTGGCGACGATGACCCTCCCCTCGAGGCTCGTTCAATACGAAATAATAATCATGTATTTATTCATGGTTATTACTTAGGTATAAAATTGATATGCATATACTTCCCCGAAGTCTCTGTCAATTTTATATTGGTCAAGTGGGAGCCAACTATTAATCTGGATATTAAAGGTTTGTAACTGTTCTTATTTGTAACCTGCTTGAATGTGTTTAAATAATGGCCCACCCCACGTGGCTTATTTAAACCATTTTGAGATGTTGGCTGATGCATGTTCATATTTTTTTTGAGATTTTAAATATGATGCATGTGATCGAACCTTGTGATATATTTGTGCTTATGCATATAGTTATTTATTTCAGTTCAGCATGTCGTAACCTTTTAATCCACTGTTAATATACTTAAAGTCAATACAATATGTATGGAAACTATATTGATTGGAAACGAAAAAATTATAATTGTCCTAACTGCACAAATGCACAAGTGGATTCTTGACACACCAAAATCAGATGAGCCAACTGACGAGTCGTCAGATCACCTTGCGAGAGATGTCGTCGCTGAAAATGGTGGAGGGCAAACCCGTAAGGGATTACGTCCTCAAAATAGATGGCCCATCTGAACAAACTTGAGATTCTGAGTGCAGATTATAATCTGGAGACTCAGATGAATTTGGTATTTCACTCTTTGCCCAAAAGTTTCTGAGCATTTTGGCCTCGCTAGCTGATTTGTTGCAAGCTTTGGTCTCGGCAGAGATATTGATGAGGCACCAAACTCAAGCTTTAACGGCAAGTGGTAAGTCTTCATTTTCTAAGCCAAGGGAAGGCAAGAAAAAGAAGAGGACCAAAAACCATAAGCAATAAAACTCAACTGTTGCCAAGGGCAATGGTAAGATGAGGAATGCTTGTGGTGTCAAGGAAAATCCAAAGAGGAAGTGCTTAAGCTGAGGGTAAGAGGGGACAATGGAGGTTTGCCTGTTCCAACCCCAAAAGGGACGGAAATAAAGGTAATTCTCACGCACTAGTTGTTGAAACTTGTTTAGCGGCGTATACTTCTCATTCGTGGGTGGTTGATACGAGATCCACTAATCATGTTTGCTTCACGGGTTCAAACTGATCCAGCAACTTAGTGGGAGTGAGATCCTCATCACACTGGGCGATGTTACGAAAGCAGCAATTATTGCAATGCTACGTAAGTGGCAGATATTGCAATTCTACGATAAGTAACGGTTATTGCAATACTACGTAAGTAGCAGATATTGCAATGCTACATGAGTAGTGGTTAAAGCAGTGGGAGAAGTGCACCTGTCTTTTAAAGATGAAGTTTTTTTGAGATTATCTTTATGTTCCCAGTTTTGGAAAGAATTCACTTTCAGTTTCTAAAATTTGATAAAAGGACACTAAGTTTCTTCTAATAAGAATGACATTGTTTCTTGAAATGATGAGTGTATCTATTATGGGACATTGGTCGAATAATCTCTATACAATTAATTGTGCACACCACTCACGAAATGCATCCTATAACACATCAACTATTTCCGAGAAAAGAAAACGTTCATCAGACGTGAACGAGACACTTCTATGGCATCTGAGATTAGGTCGTATAAATCCAAAGAGGATCCAAAGGTTGGTGAAAGACGGTTCACTGGAGTTTCTCCAAGTTGAACCAATTCCAACCTGCGAATCATGTTTGGAGGGTAAAATGACCAAGAGGACATTTGGAGCCAAGGGGAATAGAGCCAAAGAAGTGTTAGAGATCGTTCACACAGATGTATGTGGTCTAATGTCAACCAAAGAAAGAGGAGGTTATGAGTATTTTGTCACTTTTATTGATGATTACTCAAGGTACGGTTATATTTTCCTTATGAAGCATAAATCTGAGACCTTTGAGAAATTCAAAGAATTTAAGGCTCAAGCAGAGAATCATAGGGAAAACGTATCAAGTCTCTACGATCCGATTGTGGAGGCGAATACCTCAACGATGAGTTTTTGAACTACTTATCTGATGAAGGGATTGCATCCCAGCTCACCGCACCCGGAACCCCTCAACAAAACGGGGTTGCAGAGCGAAGAAACAAAACTCTTTTGGAAATTGTTAGATCTATGATGAGTTATGCAGATCTTCCCAAGTCGTTCTGGGGTCATGCCTTGGAAACAGCAGCTTACATTCTGAACTTGATGCCATCCAAATCGGTTCCCAAAACTCCCAAAGAATTGTGGACCGGGTGCAAGCCTAGTATGAGACACATGAGAATTTGGGGGTGTCCGGCCTACGTGTTGGACAAGGAAGTCGGAAAATTGGATCCTCGATCAGAATTAAGGTTGTTTGTAGGATACCCCGAGGGAACAAAATGGTGTATGTTCTATACTCCCGAAGATCAAAAGGTGGTAATAAGCACTCACTTTAGATTTTTGGAAGAAGACTATATGAACGAAAGAAGACCCAGAAGTGAGATTACCTTAAATGAGCTAAGGGGGACTAGCCTCAATGCCAACTGTACTAGATGATATACCAAACGACACACTTACACAACTGGAACCTCGTCGTAGTGTGAGGGTTGTGAAACAGCCCAAGAGATTCATGGGAATAGGAGAGTCCTCGGACTTGATTCCCGGACAAGATGAATCAGACCCATGGACATATGACGAGGCAATCCAAGATAAGGATGCAGATTCTTAGCAAACAACAATGAAAGCCGAAATGGGTTATATGTTTCATACCAGAGTGTGGGAGCTAGTCGAACCACTTAATGGGGTCAAACCCATTGGTTGCAAGTGGGTGTATAAGAGGAAAAGAGGACCGGACGGGAAGGTGGAAACCTTCAAAGCAAGACTAGTGGTGAAAGGTTATACTCAGAAAGAAGGGATCGATTATGAGAAAACTTTTTCGCCCGTAGCCATGCTTAAGTCCATCCGAATTCTCTTATCGATTGCTGCGCATCTCGACTTTGAAATCTGGCAGATGGATGTCAAGACAGCTTTCCTTAACGGAAGCCTTGATGAAGAGATCTATATACAACAACCTCAAGGCTTCATTGAAAAAGGCCAAGAACACCTAGTTTGTAAGCTCATGAAGTCCATTTACGGACTCAAACAGGCATCCAGAGCTTGGAACCAATGTTTTGAACATGTTATAAAGTCTTATGGGTTCGATCAAAACGAGTTCGAAAGTTGTGTGTACAAAAAGCATGTCGAATCGTGATTGGTATTCTTAGTACTATACGAGATTTACATTCGATCATCGGGACGATGTAAAGGTGTTATCGATCGTAAGGGGCATGGCTTTCAAAAATGTTTTGATATGAAGGACTTAGGGGAAGCCGCGCACATCCTTGGGATCAAGATCACTCGAGATCGCAAGAAAATGATGATAGACTTATCGCAAGCTTCATACATAGACACTGTCTTGAAACGATTCAGCATGCAAGATTCCAAGAAAGGCTTCGATCCTTTTAGATATGGAATCCATCTATCTAAGAAAATGTGCCCTAAGACGCAAAAAAAAGATAGATGACATGAGAGGCATTCTTATGCTTCTACCGCCGGAAGCCTTATGTATGTAATGTTGTGTACGAGATCGGATATCTGCTTTTCCGTTGGAATGGTGGCAAGATATCAAAGTAACCCGGGGAAAGAGCATTGGACGGCAGTTAAAAACATTCTCAGATCTCGAAAAGAACTCGGGATAGAATGTTGATTTATCGGTCAGATAGTCCAATCCCCATCTATTTCTACGGACTCGATTTCAATCGGACATAGACTCTGAAAATCTACCTCCCAGTAGTGTGTTTTGCATGGGGAAGGAGCCGTGACATGGAGAAGCGTCAAGCGAAAATGTCGCAGATTCTCTACCATGGAAGCCGAATATGTAGTTCTTTGCGGCAAATGAAAAGAAGTGGTTTGGCTCAAGAACTTCCTAGTGGACTTGGATGTGGTTCCGAATTTGCCCAAAGAGAATCATCATTTATTGTGACAATGCCGGGAAAGGATTGCAAATTCAAGGAACCACGAGCCCACAAAAAGCAAAGAAACACATTGAAAGAAAATACAATCTTATCACGAGATATCGTTAAGAGAGAGATATAGATGTGGCAAAGATAGCGTCGAGGACAACCTGGCGAGATCCATTCACAAAGGGTCGCCTCAATACATTCGAGAGACATATGGAAGGAATGAGTGTCAAGACCGTTGCCAATCTGCCTTGAGTATAAGTGGGAGAAATTATTAGGTTCTTGTAGGTGACATTTGATGCCACGAAGTAGGAACTACACGAGACATGTTGTAGTATACTTAAAAGCAGACTTTGAGTATAAGTGGGAGATTGTTGGGATTATACTGGAAAGTATGCTTTTTACTTTGTATTATCAAAACTGAATTTCGGACTTATTTACTGAAATAAATTATTTATCACTGATGCTTTAAATATTATCGAATGTTACATATATTTATTTGCATAACTGCTCAATAATTCAAATGCGTGTTACATTGTAGTTAATTTAGTGATACCGCATATCATGTAAGATTAAATTAATGTCCTTTTGTAATTAAAAAGTACGCTATTCACGACCTAGATGGAAATGAACAACCCATCGTGAAAGGTTGAAGTGTAAGGCTCAGATTGGCTTGTCTTGACCAAGAGATTACACTAGTGCATGACTGATGCACTGAATAGGACCTACAGGAGGGCAAATTCTTCAGAACTGAACAAGAAAGAATTAGACCTCAGTGGTTCGTTATTTCTTAATCTTCGTTCCTTAAATAGGATCACGTGTGGTTGGTAACTATTGCTTTGACTTATCATGGGTAGAGAATCAACGAGATTCAATACTTTTTATCTTGGGCAATATTATTGGTCACATGTGATTGTTAAGATTTAATCTGAAGAATCGTGTGCAAAATCGCTTTGTTTGATTTGCCCCCTTGGGAGGTTCATAAGTTTTATCATACCAAATCTTGCAAGTGGAATTAATTTCTGGTATGGATAATAATGTTGAACAGTTCCTTGACCAAGGACAAAAGATATTAATTAACGGAAAGCTATTTCAGTGGCTTGAATTAATTAATGGTCTAGATAATCTTAAACATGGGAAATAATAATCGGGAGTCATATTGACTGTAATATGGGTTAAGATGGATAGTGCAATATTAATTATGTAGTGGGATTAATTAATATTTATGGGCTTGAATAATATTGTGGCTCAATATTGATAATTCAAGATCCATTGGAAGGTTCAATCTTAATTCTCCTAAAGGCCCCCTGAGTAGCCCAACATATAGTCCAATAACTGAAAAAAGGTGTTTAAAATAAAATAAATATTGTTGCTTATTTTTCCTTATTATTTTCGAAATTCATGGATAAAAATGGGAGAAAGATTTTCTTTGAATTTTGTTATGGAATGAAGATATGTATTCTTGGAATACAAGATTATCTCATTAAATTCAAGAAATCACTTGGTTATTCATGAAGATAAATTTCGAAGTTTTTGATAATTAAGGGCAAGAAAGATTTTCTTGATTTTATTGAAAAGATATTATGGAAGATATGTATTTCTTGAAATACAAGAATATCTCAAAAATTCAAGAAGATCCAAATCTTGGAATCTTGCCTATTATTTTCGAAAATATCCCATAACAAAGAGTAGGTGGGATTTTGTGGAATATTATAATTATGAGAAAAAGAATATAGAAGATATATTCAAGATTTCTTGGAGATCAAGAAAAGATTTTCCCACATTGTTTTATCCCAAAATTTTTGACCACTTGTGCTCTATAAATAGGGGATGACTCTTTCATTCCCAAGTACAATTCCATGTGCTGGAAAAATTAGTAAATCCACAAAGGTGGTGCAACATAATTTTTTTTCCTTTTGTTAATTGTTCACAAGTGTCCTACCACCAACGGATAATCGAACAAGGATTAAGGGAATACTTGAGAAGTTCTTTTTGGTTAGTCTAATCAAATGAACGCTGTCCGCCCCAAGAGGTACGTTCACGTAAACTCGTAGAATTCTGCATGCGTAGAATATACGTGGATTAATTATATGCATGATTTGTTGTTGGATTATTATTTGAATTAATATAGGATTAATTCATGCTAGTAATAATTATAAGAATTAAATTTGTATTTAAATATTCACCCCGAATAGATCAGTAAGAACTTATTCCCCAATGTTTCTGAGCGACAATGCCACAAATTTGCATTCCTTTTTCACTTGCAAGAGCAATGTTATCCCGGTGTTGCTGTCATATATACAACGCCCTCTTTATTTCCACGAGCCACTACCATGACACCTTTGAATATCTTCCACGAGTTACACCCAAAGGTCACCTTGTAGCCCTCGTCATCAAGTTGCCCAACTGAAATCAAATTCCTCTTCAAACCAGGAATATGTCTCACATATTTCAATTGTAACATAGTCTCATTTGGTGTCTTAATCCGAACATTCCCCTTCCCTTTGATTTCCGAGAGGCTCATCATCGCCTAGATAAACCTTCCCAAAGTTCCCTGAAGTGTACTTTTCCATTACATCAAGATCTTCTTTGCGCACTAATGAAACGATGCTCGAGAATCTAACACCCACGACTCAATGGATCGCTTACACTCGTAATCAATGCATCCGAAGTCCTCATCATCGCAACGCTAATGAGTTGCCATTCTTTTTGGTTCATTCCTCGTGTCTTGAACTCACTTTTGTAATGACCAAGTTCATGACATTTATAACACTCAACTTTACTCTTATCCTTCTTGGGCTTATCTTTGCCCTTGACTTCGATCTACCCCCCGATTTGGCTTCCCTCGATTCAGATCCGCCTCTGCTTCCCGTGACTCAAAGCGGATCATGTGGCCACACCTAACTCTTTCCCGCGCGAATTTCTTCGCTCATGACCAGATCCCTAACCTCATCAAATTTCAGATTCACTTTTACTCCGTGAAGCACTAACAAAGATTCATCCCCCACTCCAACTTTACGGTAAAGAAGACAACAAAATAAGGGCTTGAACCTCATCATCAAAATCAATCTCAACCGAGCTCAATTGGGCTATGATCATATTGAACTCGTTGAGATGGTTAACTACCACAAGATCCTCCGCCATCCTCGGGTTGAATAACCTCCGCGATCGATGAACCTTGTTCGCCGCAGACGTTTTTTCATACATCTCGGTCAATATCTCCAAAGATTCTCGCTGTGGTTTTGCTTTCACCGTATGTAGGGCTACATTCCCGAAAACGATTGCATTTAACCACACTCATCGCCTTCCTATCCAAAGAATCTCCACTCGCCGTCCTTCATCTCTTCGGGTTTTTCACCCAACGGTTGATACTGATCTTTACCGTCTGACAGTAATCTTCGATCTGCATTTCGAATCCAAAATCCGTTCCATCAAACTTCTCAACAAAGCGATTTCCTTCACCATCATAATTGCTCTCCAAAGATCCCTTTAACCCGATGCTCTTGATACCGGTTGTTAGAATTAAACAAACAATTATGGAGAAAAATAATAGAACTAGAATTTAGAGACAAACGATTTGGTTACCCAAAAACGAATGACTATGTCTGGGGGCACTACCAAGCCAGAAGATCCACTATTTTCGTGTGTTATTTTCGTACAAAGAGGAAAATACAATGAGTCAAGGTATTTAAATGAGACATGGGCCAAAGCCCTAATTCATACGCACAACTGCAGAACCCACTCGACCACGGGCCTTGGTCGAGCGGTTCCGCTCGATCAGATGACATGCTCGAAATATCCAATGCTCTGGACTCGCGTCGTCATCGACCTCCTTTTGGTCGGCGAAGTGCTCGACCTAACACCATGGTCGAAAGCCTGCATCCTTTTGCTTGGATCCTTCCTCCCAGGCTCGAGCTCCATAACCCAACACTAATGTATCGCATAAATATTTTATATGAGTGTCACCCCTAAAAAAGATTGGGGATAAGTCTAGAATCTTGATTTGCCTAATACTACCTTATTAGGATCGTATAGTGTGATTATTTTGACTTCAAACTGTAGTGAAAGCTTTACTCTTACATATTTTTTAGGGGTAGAGTTATAAATAGCCCAATATAAAAATAAATATTTTTTATGTCATTAAATTTTAATTTGTTCTTTTCTAGTTAAAGAGAATATTATTTAGACCCTTACACCCCTATTTAATTAACTAGAAGAATTAAATAAAATAGGAAAAAAAAATCTTATACTACACAATATTCAAACAATAATTCATTCTGTACCATATTTTATTAAACTCGTATTATCATTAATTCACCCCGTACCACACTTTATTAAGGGTGTATCATCATTAATTTTCCCCGTAGTACACATAATTGAGGTCGTACCACCATTAATTCACCTCGTACCACATATTATTTAAGCTCGTACCACAATTAATTCACCTCGTACCACATTTTACTTAAGCTCGTACTATCATTTTTTCACCCATACCACATTTTATTTAAACTCGTACCACAATTAATTCACCATGTACCACATTTTATTTAAGTCAGTACCACCATTAATTCACCTTGTACCACCATTTTTTCACTTGTACAACATTTTATTAAAGTTCGTACCACTATTAATTCACCATGTACCATATTTTATTTAAGTCCGTACCACCATTTAGAACTAGTCTTTTTTTTAAAAGAGTATGAGGGTATAGTTGGTAAAAAATAAAATTAAAATCATTGACAAAAAAGAACTTTTTAAAATAGAACTGGCTAAAAATTAGGGTTCCGTCTAATAGCATTTTTTATATAAAAAAAAGTGGATCTCATGTGCATTAAGGTGCACTGTTCACTCATAGTGAATTTAAAATTATAGTACAATTTATTATATTGAAACATTTAATTTGTTTACATTGAACCATACAACTATTTCTTTATATCAGTGTTCAGTGTAAACAAGTTGTATTTTTTAATAAAATAAGTATAATTTTAAAATGTACTATGATTGCACAGTGCACCTTAATGTATGTAAAAGACTTATGGGGTGTTTGCAAAAGCTCATAGTTTTAAAGAAGTGATTAAAATTAGTGATTATGAGAAAAATGATTAATAGTAGAAGTTGATAGTGTTTGTAAGAAAATTTAAAAAAAAAGTTGATAGTATTTACAAAAAAAAGTTAAAATTTAAAAAAAAAATACTAATAAGCTATTAAAATCACCCTCTTTGAAGCTTATAACTTATAGCTTATGAGGGCTTATTTAAGCAACTCAAAGAGAAATAAAACACTCCAAAGTATTTTTGCACACAATTCTATGTGACTATAATCACTTATAAGTTTTTGAAAACAACCCCTTAGCCTTCTTTTTTTCGTCAAAGATTAATTAACGAAAAGTTGGAAACGTAAACCTTTTAAGATCATAAGGTCGATATTCATATTTGAACTCTAAGGTCTAAGCCGGATGATTACATATCGATTCTGAGAATTTTTGGTCCCCAAATTAATTAGGCCGTATGCGTAGACAATGTGAAAATTGTCCTTCTCGATCTTGTATTATTAATATACTATAGCCAACTCCTTCACTGTTTTCAGAACTGGCTTCTGGCGTGAGTATTGAGACCCCTACATATTGTTGTCATTTGCACCTCTTCTTAGCTTTTACATATATGGTCCATGCATTAAATAATTAGGTTTGTCACATTACATATTTAATTTCCATCAATATATTTAATATCAATTCCTTCTCTCAATAAATCTTAAACTTGAAGTGATATATCAGATCCAAATAGTATTTTTCATGTGGGAGCCCTGATCAGGATAATAATGAAGGACAACATTCAACTCAATTATGGTATATATATGTCATATGTTAAGTGGCCCATATTTAGTACTAGTTCATGGATTATTATCACTTGTATGCAATGACATTATAAAGTTGGAAATTATTGACCTAAGATTCATCTCAGGAACATAAAACAATAGATTCAATGCGAGAAGAAATGTAAATAGGTGTTTGTGCAAATTAAGTTAATTAAATAGAGAAATATATATCGGGGAAGAGGGTAATGATTGATGCCTATAGAACAAGTGTTTAACTTTCTTAGGACAATGGGATGGCCCATCCATGTGTGCACATGTATGCCTGCTCATATTTCTCTTAAATCAGTGCGTGCGTGCTCTTCTTTTCCCCACAATCTCATCACATACACACATGTTTCTGTGTGGAATTAATATGTGGTAACGGAAAAACAAAACAAAAAAAAATCGAATTTGATTTTTTTTTTTTTAAATATTATTGGCTCAAGCTTAAAAGAACAATCAATAACCATCTCCATTATTCTTCTCAAAATCATTGTAAATTTCTATGAACTATATTAATTTAAGACAAATATTGAATGAAAATAATTTTATCAATTCATTTCAATTAATAATAATAGTACTTCATTAGTAGCATAATAAATACATTTACTAATGTATTTAACCATATATTAATTGATAAATTATACTTTAACTTCTCACTCATCTTTTTTTTTTTTTTTTGGTTTGAGTATTTAAATTAACTAAATTCATTTACACAAAATGAATCATTAAATTATTACTAAATGTTTTATTCGAAAGAAATCAAATTTCTTTCAAAACTAGAGTTAATTCGGTACAATGTGACTAAAAGTTCATGAATATCATTCCTGTAAACTAAGACTATATATGAATTATATTACTATTATGTATAAAAACTACATCTATGATGCACGACAATAATATTTTTACATATTCAAACAATTGTTTTTATCAAATTTCATTACATAGTATCATATATTGCACATACTAAAATTTTCAGTATATAAAAATTCAGATCGTGTTCGAATTCTTGACCGGTAGTAATTCATATTGAAAGTTTGGCACACTGTTTCATATCGAAATTGTAATACTATATATTATACTGTATACTGAAATTCATATATGGATTATGATATTGGTATATTTTCAAAAAAATATCATAAGAAATTTTACCGATATATCAAAAGTATCGAATTTTTTTATATATATTGAAATTTCGTAAATATGATTAACGTATCAAACCGGAAACCTGGTATACGAAACTTATTTTTTCCCAAATTTCCAACCATTATTTCGTGCAACCAACCACGTGGATACTTAGTGCACATGCATATTACTAGATTTATATAAAATTGATATTAAAATTGTCACATCTCCGTGCACAAGCAAGATGTATATATACAATGGATATATGATAAATCTGAAAATAGGGATTGCCGTAAATCTCGGGGGTTAACCGGTTGGTATGGTGCCACATGGTCCCAAGCCGCATCAATATATCAAACACCTTCAATAACGGTCATTATCATTTTACTCCAACCCTAATTTCTTATAGACGCACATTTACGTGAGACGGGGTATAATTTGAGAATAATACTGAATATAATTTGGACATTGACGCTTTAACATATTAAAATGGATGATTGTTGATTTAGACTAATTTATGATGAGACATTCTTGCGTGAGACCGTCTCACAATGAGATGGAGTGTAATTATTTTAAGCATTGACATTTTAACACTTTGAGATGAGTGGATGTTAATTATGTTAAATTGTACTCCGTCTCATACATGAAACTATCCCATATGAGGTTTTATCATTTATGATATATGAGTTTTTGTCGTTCTTTCAGCTTCTTTTATATATAGTTTAAAAAAAAAGGGATAAGTTTCTTATATAAGTAATTTTTACCATAAAATCTTAATATCTTGATGAGATTATGTTAACATGATGTTTTATTATTTCACGTTAGAATTGATTCATTAATAAACTCAATTTCAGTATTATTTAAAAAGATTTTTGGTATGCATTTACATGATCTTGTACATTGAAATTAAAATATTGGAGATTTCTTTTTTAGTTAAACTCATGGTAAATTCTTAGTAATTTGATACAGATTTCTATGAAACAGAGTACAAATTAATTATGAAAATTTTATATTGGGATTGACTTTATAAAAAAAAATGCAATATCATATTGTATATCAATGCCCACTTACACTATTCACCAAAATTACATAACATCTAAATAATCATCTAGTCAGTGGAAAGCATGAAATATTTAATGTATCAACATATAAAAATCCAAGATTTAAAGGCTCAAGAGACGGAATCTAGCTATTCTCTGTGCTGTAAAAATATGTCATGTCGATTGTCGACCCTTATTAAAATGATTACTTAGATATATGGTGTATTATATTATCGAACAACCCATTAAAAAAACTGCCATATGATTGGAATTTAACACATTTACAAACTTTCGAAAGATCATGTGACCAAAAGAAGATGAAAAATAACCTAAGTTCAAATTCCTAGGTTGGTAAATAGAGGTTCAAAAATTAATAGTAACAAGTGTTTGTACATAAGCCAAAAGGAGCACGAGATATGTCATGATCGAAAAACGATTTCTCTCTCTACTTTGTGAAAGCGTACATAGAGAAAGCTATCACTCAATCACAGCTCACGATTGCCTATTAGTTTTTTTTAATTTTTTTGCATGTGGAGACCATGTGATAACTTCTCTTTCTCTTCCAAAATCGATGCCCCGAGAATATTTTTTTCAATGGCGGGCCCATTTCATTCTCCTCTTCTTCCCCATATTTTCCGAATCCTGCCAATTACCCCTTTTTTCTTAATTTATGGTTTATCCTTAATTTGGCTTATCCTACGTAATAAGATCATAATTTGAATTTTTAAAATATGGTAATTGCTAAATGTCTCAACGTGATTGGTTTTAGTCGCAACTAGCCAAAAGTGCATTGGATAAAGTTGGCGATAAAATAATTTCATAACTAATTTCTATTTGCGATAAAAAATACTACCTCCGTCCCAGAAGACTTTGCACAATTAATGTTCCGCTCGTGTTTTAGCGAGCGAGTTTTTTATTACTATTTGAAATGATAAAGTAATTTTAAAAAATGCGTATGACAGAGGAGGGATAAGACCATCATAACTCACCTTAAAAGTCATTTTATTATTTTAAATATTAATTAACAACTCGCACGCAAAAACACGATCAAAAAGTAAGTGTGCTAAGTCTTCTAGGACGGAGGGAGTATTAAAATTAATAACGAATTTTTTTCTCAGTTAATTGCATGTTTTCTTACAGTGTAATAAAAGTAAAACACTAGGAAATTAAACAACGTCAACAAATTAATATATGGAACCACGCATGCATGTTTTGCATAATTAAATCAAATTACTTGGAGAGATGAAGTACTAGCTATTAGGGTACATAATTAAAAAAAAAATGGTTGCTTGTGAGTGCAGTTGGAGGATAAATATAAAGTGTATATTTTTATAAAAGGTATGAGAATAAATTTGATAGACAAACAAATAAGGAAAGTGATAATAAATTCGGTGGACGGAGGAGGAGTATTAAATAATTTCATTCCAATATATATGAATAACGCCATGTGATTGGATATTATTTGATGATTGTTGATCAATGAAAGGGCGCGGGCGCGCGGCACCAATCGAAATTCATAGATTCGTGATTATTTTTTAACAAAAATGTTGTTAACTAAATTATTTCCCCTTTTGAGTGGAATTCGACGCAATACGATTGAAACCGCATGGATTTCTCTTTTCCATAATACCCTATTCCACTCATGTTCTACATCATATTTTAATTATTTAAAATTTTAAAAATATATATAATTTTTTTTTCAATTTTTCTTTTTTCTATTTTTTTTTTTTACTCGACCCGGACTTAACCCGGTCCAAGTGGTTTATGGTTCACCCGGCCCGAATGGTTCATGATTTAGGGTTTAGTATTCTTAATTTAGGGTATAGATTTTAAAATTTTAAATAAGTAAATCATGAAACATGTGTCAATTTAAGGAGATGTGCAACAAGAATGAAATAGGGTATTGTGGCATTAAGGAATTCAAGCGGCTTGCATATTCAATGACTTGTTCCAAATCCCTGTTTTCGTCAAGTTTGTTTATATTATATCCACAAGTAATCTTTAATGACACCTGATTGACCACTTTCCCAACCTTCGGAAAATATCATAATATTTTCCAATTAAAAATTAAAATTTTAATTGATTAGATATTTAACTTTTGAGGTGTCAAATGTCAATAATTATGAATCTGAATATCATTACACACAAAAAATGAATAAATGAGTATGTTTCATGTGCAAATGAAAGAATTCAATTTCATGGAAGAATTTAATTTCATCAAAAACCTCGAAATTGTATATCATGAGTTCATTTATATTAATTTTCTATTAGTAAATTTGTAAAGCGTAAATCACATTGGCAAACTAAATATTAGCGGGTCAACCGGCCATTTACATTCGGATTCTAATAAATATAGTTGAATTTAGATTCATACAAATTTACACAAAAGTGTTTGTAAATAAATAATATAATCCACAAATACTCTAACTGCATATGTATAACTCTAGTGAGCACCGATCAAAAAAAAAAAAAAACTCTAGTGAGCACACTACACATTAGTATACAATAAAACACATGCAAATGCCGCATCATTAATAGTTGCCGACGCGTTTGTTAATTAAAAATAAGATTTGATAGTGCCATAAATCTTAAGTATTTGAATAATTGTATATCTATTCTTATACACATAATGGTGATATAATTGGAGCTTTCAACCTCCATCCTATCTCAAAGTTCAATAGCTGGAAACAAGTTGATGATGAAGTTATAATCAGTTTAGATAAGTTTAGAATTTTTTGTTCTCTTGTATATATAATTTGTTGTAATACAGTATTCATGTGACAATTGTTAGGTTTATATTGCATCATATATAGGAGTGTGCGTGGACTTAATAATATTCTTTTGTCCGTAATATTAACCACAAAAAAAAAAGGTTTGAAATATCATGATGTTTAATTAGGGTTTTTGACATGCGGGCCATCAAACTTGCATGTGCCCGCATGTGCTGTGTCTTTCTCCCACTACCCCACCACCATCTCTTCTTTCACCAAATAAATAGGCTTTATGCACTTTCTTCCCTTCTCATTCCTTTCTTTATTTCACTCACTCTCTAATTTTCTTGATTTTGAAATATTTGAATCCTGCATCCCAACATATATAACTTTCTCCATTCAATTAATTCAACTGTATTCAATGAAACCAAGGTAATTATATTCATATTAATTCATGCTCCCTTTTTCATGATGAATTTCATTATTATTGTTTTTATTAATGTTATGATGATGAAATTCCGTGATGTACAAATATTATTGCAGAAGGTACAATTCATCCGCATTGTTGAAACAAGAATTCTTCAACAAATGGATAAAGGGTCTCCGAATATACACCAATTTCAGCAAGGAAATGACGGTTTCAGAGAGAAAAAAGGCCATAAAATTGTCAGCTGACGTGGCAATCGCGTCAACGAGAAATGTTTCCACCCATTGGAGCCAAGCCCTAATGGCCACCGCCTCCGGCGGCGACGCCGCCGCAAAAGTCGTCGTCGAAGAAATATCAGGCCGGAAAGTAGTTAAAACAAAGCAAGCACCGACAATGACATGCAGTAAAAAAATCGTGAGAAGAAATCATTGTAGAAAGGGTAGAAGAGTTGTACGTTCGAGTGTTTCGATTGCAAAGAAACTGGTGAGAAATCGAACGCGCGTGCTTAAGAGACTTGTACCTGGTGGAGAAGAAATGGATGAAGTTTCATTGATTAAGGAAACCCTAGATTATATAGCTTCTCTTCAAGTTCAAGTGGATGTAATGAGACATCTTGTTGCAGTTGGAGAAACATTGGATCCTCAAAAAAGGTCCTTTTGATTGGTTAATTTTGCTTATATATATTTTATATTATCTATTTCAAGTTTTTTTTTTTAATTAAATACGTTTAGATCGTGAGAAATTGAAGGAGCTAGCGTGTAATTAACTCCTGTACATATGAAGAGCACTCATTTTAGTGTAACTACTTTAGCATTAAATTCAGCGTCCTTTAATTGGGGGATTTTTTTCGGGTGGCAGAAGTTATTAAAATTTGGTGAGAAATTGATGCATGAAGTATGTAAGTCAGGTACTATGAACTGAATTGGCCAGAATTTAAAGTCATATTGGTAGCAATATTAAATTGTTGAACATCACTTTGAAAACTAGCATAGTCTTTTTTGTAGCCCATTTATATAAGTACTTATTAATTGGCTTGCTTCACTAAAACTTGTTGTTTGATCAGATTAAATGATACCAAATTCTTTGTTGGTTTTGAGGAAAATAAATTAATTAATGTGATCTTATATTAATTACATCGAATCTTTTCTGATTAAACGATCTTCTTTAGTTGTTCCGGAACAATTTAGTTTTGTATATAGCAGCAAACGCACTGCCGCTTATGTTATGGGAAGGGAAATAGATATCGAATTAAGAAATTCATTCGAAGTTTTAGTGCTTCTCCATATTCTATTCACAGTTTTAATTTGAATTTTCTGAGACCAAATTCTTAAATATCTGCTAGATTTATGAGAACGTGTGAAGAATGAAGATGATACTTTGTTCATCAATTTAGAGATAATATATACACACACACACACCAGTGATAGTATATATATACATACAGAGGCTTATGACTCTTGAGGATGACGTAATAAATTTCCTCTTTTTTTTCTTTTAAAAAGATTTATGTTGATTTAGATTTATGCATTAATCCTGGTTTCCTTGTGATACATAAGAAAGTCAAACAAAATCTAAAATTCTCTGTCTCTTCAAACCTTTTCTTCAGTCACATCCATTAATTAGCCAGTAAAAATTAGAACTGCCCTTCATACAAGATCATTAATAAGTTGTACAAGTAATATTCCACCCAAAGAAAAGGACAATTAAAAGAGAAAAAACACATGATTTTTGTGCTAAAGTACATCATGACTTGCAAGTTGCTTTCTACTGTCTGTAATTAGTAATTACACCCTGGATTTTTGCTCTTATGTTTTCTATCTCCTATTTTATTTTACTATTAAACAATTAAAAAATAAGTTACTATAATAATATTCAGTTATACAATAAAAGTGACATAGTATATGTAAGGCGATTTCATTTATCATCTGATAATCCATTGAGCTATTGGGCTCTAATCTTAAAGGCCAAGGCCAGTTCAGAGATCCCAACTGGGCCTTACTCTGTACGTAAGGCC